>REGO01000302.1:869907-918381 GCA_010120015.1 Rhombomys opimus
CAGGATTATACTGATGATCATTTCAAGTCATAATTAACCATTATATGAAATATATCCCAAATGAAAATGAAAATTTAAAAATGCTATAAATAGATTAATCAAATGATATTCTTTGTAAAATAAAAATCACTGGCTCTTAAGGTCTATTCGGACTAACAGACAGAGTTAAAGATATATTTAACCTCCTTTTATTTTCTAGCAGATAGGTGCTTTTCTTTTTTTTTTTTTTTAAACTGGATCATACAGGGACCTATTATGTTCTATGGCAATGTGATATATGGAAGTGAGGGAAGTTCCCAGCCTCTCTAAGTAGATTTTAATGCTGAAGGAACTTCAGTTCAATGGCAATCATTTTATCATTAACTGTTAAAGAATATTGAAACATGCAGATTGTCAATTGTCTCATGGATGGTTGTATTAAATTATTGCAGATTATTGAATAGAACTAGGAGATGAAAATTGATGTTCAGCCATATCAGGCAATCAGATGTCTGATTGTTAGTAAAGAAAAGGAACAATTATTTTTCAAGCAACCAACATATAAAAATGTTAATGTTACTATTGATGTCCAGGCCTTGCATAATAAAATATTAAACATTTAACATTTAAAGTTACAATAAAGAAAAAGTCAATTATTGAATCTTTTCTTATAGATCTTTTGTATGCTGATATAAATTAAGGTTATATTTTAGTTACATCATTCTATGTATCAACTCCTTTAACGTTTTGTACCTAGGTAATTCTTAAAAATGCTATATGCAGTTCTAGTCCTTTTGAAAGCTGCTATCAAACTGTTTAGAATAATTAAGAAATATAAACTAATAGTCAATCAAACTTATGGTTTTGTTAGGTACTAATTCGGTTTATCATAGGTGTTTTTTAAATTAATCAGTCAATATATAGCTAGAAACAAACAATTCAGATATACTAGAGATAAATAGATGGTCTTCAAAAATCTCAGTGATCTACAATATATGGCATTTAAAGACATTTTATTAATTTGAAAATCTTTCGACAGTGAAACATGTCAGCTCCTGGCAGTACTCCCTTTCAACTTCACCCTTTCAACTTCAAAGAAAATGATGAGCATCAAAACAATTTCTCATTTAGGAGATGGCTTCATATTTGACAAAGTAGCCACTGGGCAGAAAAATGTCATTGCTTTTATCGCAGACAGAATACTAGAAAAAACTGGGTGCAGGAGAGTAGACTGTCAGACTTTGTAAGGACAAGGTAGGTAAGTCCTTTATATTACCTGCTTCACCAAAGTCTGCCGGATAGGTATGAGCTGGAAGGCTGGAGATGACACTCCAAGATTATAAGCTTGCTTTAGATTTAACATTGACTAGGCCTTTTTTTTTTTTTTCAAATCTCAGGATTAACAAAATGTAGACACCTAGAGCTATAAATCCTGCTTATATGATTGTTTTTGATGTGTCCCAGAGTTTTCATTGCATTGTGTTTTCATTTTTATTTAGTTCCAGAAAATTTTCATTTTTTCTCGACTTATTTAACTGACTCATCAATCGAGAATGAATTGTTTAACATCCATGAGTTTGTGAATTTACTAGATATTTAGTTTACTGTCAATTTTAAATTTTATTATATTACAATCGGATAGGATACAGAGAGTTATTTCAATCTTTGTGAATTTGTAAAGATTTGGTTTATGTGCCAGGATGTGATCTATTTTAGAGATATTTTCAATTGCTACTGAGTAGAAGGTATGTTCTTAGGTGATTGAGTAAAATATTCTGCGTGTGTCTGTTAAGTCCATTAATAATTAAACCTATAATTGAAATGCATGTTGTCTGTCAATGGAATTAATCCAAAAATCTTCAACTTAGCCTCAGGCAAATTTTTCAGACAAGACCCAAAAGCAGCCACACTCTTTGCCAAGAACAGTCTCTAGGCCACATACTAAAATTCTCTTCTGATGCTTCTTAAGCCAGGCTCCCTTGGTTCAAATCACCCTGAGCACCACTGTCTTCAATGTTTCTACTAGAATGGCTGATTTATCCTCACTTAAAGTATTCAACTGCTTTTCTAATACACAGCCCCAAACTCCATATTCCTCTAAACAAAAGCATGTTCAGACCAATCGCATAATACCACACTCCTGTTACCAACTTCTGTCTTAGTTAGGGTTTCTATTGCTGTGAAGAGACAGCATAATGATAGCAAATTTTATCTTATAAAAAAATATATATATATAATTGTAGCTGGCTTATAGTTTCAGAGATTTAGTGCATTATCATCATGACAAAAAGCAAGGTGCCATGCAAGCAGACATGGTGCTAGAGAGATAACTGAGAGTTCAACAGGCAGCAGAAAGAGACTATCCCACTCATCCTAATTTAAGCATATATGAGACCTCAGAACTCACCTTGACAATGATGTGCTTCCTCCAACCAGGGCATATATCCTAATATTGCCACTTCTATGGGCCAACCATTCAAACATATGAGTGCATGGAAGCTATTCCTATTCAGACAACCACATTGTTAATTGTAGCCATTGTGTAGTTGACTTTTGGTGGTGATATTTGTGTTCTCAGTTATTTATATTTCAGTAGTTATAGCTTTGAGGTTCTTCTGCAATCTTTCACATATACCCATTCTTCTTTTCAGTCCACAATATTGCTACTTCTTTTTTCATTAGATTTTATGTGTTGAGCATAATCTTTTCAGGAATTTTTTTTTCCATGGAAAAATTTTCTGTCCTTTAAATATGATGGTAAGTTTTATTAGGCATATTAGTCTAAATTGGCTGTCATGGTATTTTTTTTTTTTTTTTGTACTTGGAAATCATTGTTTTACACTTTTCTTGCTTGCTAAATTTTCACTGATATATTGATCAATTTTCCTTTATGTGTAATGTTGTATGTGAAAATTAATATTTACTACTGGTTTATCTTTTAGTAAAGCTGCTGTTAGTACTAAACAGCTGTATAACCAAATCACCACACAGACACCGGGTTTATTTAGTTAACCTAGAATAGAATGCTGGGCAATAGCTACTCCATCCTAAACCTCCAAGCCCTCATAGTTTCCTAACACTTAGATTTCCCACATATACTTGCTTTGTGTGAAATCTTAGGTCCAGTCCATCTCCACATAGTTCCAAGATCTCACTTTCAGCTCTGTTCTTCTAGCTCTCCTCTAGCGCCTTCTTCTCTCACTCATTCCTTGCTCTCTAGCTCCTCCCCTCTTTCCTGTCCTCTGGCTCCTCCCAGCTCAACATTGTGTCTAGTTGCTTTATTTTGGCCTGTTTACACAAGAGTTGAGACAGGATACTTAGAATGAATATCAAAATGCAATATGCAGCTTGAAACAAGAGTGTGTGTGGGGGGAGAAATCAGCATTTGAATGAACAAGAGTAAGATGTATACATTTCAAAGAACATTAGACCAACAATGTGACTTGTGTTTTCTTTTTTACCTTTCTTGCATTTTTAATATACATTTCTTGTTTTCTGTAATAATATTTTAACTACAATATGCCATGAAGATTTTCTCTTTTAAGTCTGGTCTATTGGCTGTACTGTGTGCTTTGTATATTCGCATATCTTTGTTTAGTTTGAGGAAATATTCTTCTGTGATCTTGTTAAAGATATGACATCTGCCATTGACTTCTGCCTTATCCATTCCTATATTTCAAAAGTTTGCAGTCTTACCAGGCCACAGAGAAAGACAATGTAGACACTCCTGATGAGACCTGATAGACTAAGATCAGAAGGAAGGAAAGGAAGACCTCCTCTATCAGTGGACTGGGGGAGGGGCATAGATGGAGAAGGGTAAGGGAGGATGGGATTGGGAGGGGAGGAGGGAGATAGATACAGTGGTGATACAAAGTGAATAAACTGTAATTAATAAAAAGAAAAAGAGTAAAAAAGTCTTTTCATAGTGTCCAACATTTCCTATATGTTCCTTTACTATTTTATTTTTAATTTTTCATATTCTTTGCTCATTTTATCTAGATCCTCTACTATATATTTTAATTCATATATTTTATTTTCTGCTTGATTCACTCTACTTCTGAAGCTATCATTTCAGTTTTCTATTTGGGTTACTGAATTTTTCTATTTCGTCTTCATTTCAGCTTGAATCTTCTTCAATGCTTCTCTTTTTCTGCCATGCAGACTGTGAAAGCAGATACTGAGCCTGATGGCCAACTGACAGGCAGAGTGAATGGAATTTTATGTAAGTAGTGGGAAATAGTAAGAGCTGGAGAGGACAGGAACTCCACAAGGAGAACAACAGAACAAGAAAATTTGAACACAGGGAACTTCCCAGAGACTCATACTCCAACCAAAGACTATTCATGGAGACAACCTAGAACCCTGACAATGCAGCCACTTCTTATGAGAACTGATAGACTAAGATCAGAAAGAAGGAGAGGAGGATGTCCCCTATCAGTGGACTTGGGGAGGGGCATGCATGCAGAAAGGGCTGGGGGGAGGGTGGGACTGGGAGGGGAGGAGGGAGAGGCTTATGGGGGGATACAAAATGAATAACGTGTAATTAATAAAAGTTAAAAAAAAGAACTAAAGTATAAATATGGCCGTTAAAAATTTAAGACTAAAAATTATAAGGCTATTTTCTTTTTTCAAAAAAAAAAATTCTCTTTTCAAATTCTGGATTGTTTTGGTAATTTCCATCATCCTGATTAGTGTTTCTTTTTGGACATCACTGAGTGCCTTTGCTCTTTAACTTTATTCTCTGTAGGTTCACTGAGCTGTGTGTGTGTGTGTGTGTGTGTGTGTGTGTGTGTGTGTGTGTGTTTGCTGAGAGTCTTCTTCAAACTCCTTGAAATCATTGATAAAGTTATAGTTGTTCTTTAATAATTCTGTAATCTGAGGTTCTTCTGGGAAATTCTCATTGGCAAATATTTTTGTTTGATTTGTGGACTTAGTGAGGGAGACACTGCCTTGATCTTTCATATGGTTTGAATATTTTCAATGAGATCTGGGATTTTTTTTTCTTTTGTTAGTGTTCTTTAGGGTAAAGACAGAGCAGGTTGAGGGAGGTTTGGGCAGGATAGGCCAATTGATTCTATACGAAAAATAAATCCAAGTGGACATAAGGGACTGTGATGAAGTACAGTATGTATATCCCGGTCCAAAGTGTGCATGTGAGAAAAGTCTGGCAGTTGGAAAAGTGTAAGAAGAAGACAGGATCAAAAGGATAACTTGGCTATACACTAAAAAAGGAAGTGTAAGATAGCTCTAGGTGGAGAAGTTGGGTGTAACATAAAAAAGAGACTTGTTGGAGATATTGCCATCCCAGATCTCAGGCTGTACTATAGAGGAACAGTAATAAAAATGGCATGGTGCTCACATAGAAGCAGAATTGTGGATCAATGGAACCGAATAGAAGACACAGAAATAAACCCACACACCTATGTACAGCTGATTTTAGAGAAAGAAGCCAAAGTAATACAATGGGGAAAAGATAGCACCTTTAACAATTGGTACTGTTCTAACTGGATGTCTACATGTAGAAAAACACAAATAGGTACATATTTATCACCCTGCACTAAGCTAAAGTCCCTGTGTATCAAAGACCTCAACATAAAACTAGACACTAAATCTGTTAGAAGAAAAAGCGAGGAAGAGCCTTGATCCTATTGGCACAGGAGACAACTTTCTGAACAGAACACCAACAGCCCAACTCTAAGGTCAAGAATTAATATATGGGATCTGATGAAAATCTTCTGAAAAGGAAAGGACACTGTCAACAGAAAAAAAATGACAGCCTACAGACTAGGAATATATCTTCACTACAGCTACATCCAATAAAGGGCTAATATCCAGAATATATAAAGAACTCAAGAAATTAAACACCAAAAAAACCCAAATAATCCAGTTTAAAATGGGGTAAAGAGCTAAACAGAATTCTCAACCAAAAATATTGAAAGGTGGAGAAACATTTGAAGAAATGCTCAACATCCTTAGCCATCAGGGAGATGCAAATCGAAATGAATCTGAGATTCCACTTCACACTTATCAGAATGGCTAAGATCAAAAACTCAAGTGACAACACATGTTGGAGAGGATGTGGAGAATCCTCCATTGCTGACTGGAATATAAATATGTACAGCCACTCTAGAAATCAATCTGTCACTTTCTCAGAAAATTGGGAATAGCGCTACCTCAAGATCCAGCAATACCACTCCTGGGCATGTGTCTGAAAGATGCTTCACCATTCAGTAAGGACATTTGCTCATCTATGTTCATAGCAGCTTTATTCGTAATAGCCAGAATCTGGAAACAACCTAGATGTCCCTCAACCACAGAATGAATACAGAAATTATGGTACATTTATACAATGGAATGCTGTAAAATTATTAAAAACAAGGAAATCATGAAATTTTCAGGCAAGTGGGTGGAATTAGAAAAGATCATTCTGAGTGAGGTAACCCAGAGGCAGAAAGACAGGCATTGTATGTACTTACTTATAAACAGATATTAGGTGAGCAGTACTGAGATTCTGATCCACATCTCCAAACCCAAGTTGGCCTGTGCAGGCCCAAGCAACATTCAGTTTAGAGCCTTCTCTGGCCCCTCCCAAACTTCCTGGACATCAGAGAGACCCAGATAGCTAGAGGTTTGCATAAGCATACAAGCAATAAAATCAAGGCAAATGTTACCACCTGAAAACTACTAACCTACTTTGTTATATCAACTATTTGCTTCATTTCTACAGGCTGGCAGCTTGTTTGATATGTAAAGCAGTAGTTGCAAAAAGTTGTGGACCCGAGTTTTGATTCCCTCAGTGCTTGTTACACAAGATGAGTAGCACTGAAATCTTTGATTTTAATTCTCCTTCAGTTAATTAGGAAGTGGATACAAGAGATTCCCTAGACACAACCAGGCCAGCTCACCTGGTATATGCAGCAGTAAACAGTTATGCTCTGCCTTAAGATATGTGTGAAATGAGGACTGACATTCACTTGAGTTTCATATGAGGGCTCTAGTGCTTATATATACACATATACAACAGTTCCAATTAATTTGACTCCTTTTCCCTTATTAATCACTTTTCAATTAATCAATTATTCATATAAAAGATTATTAATTATTGTAAGGATGGTGTGTGTGTGTGCGTGTGTGTGTGTGTGTGTGCATATAGTGCCAGAATTCATGCGCTTCAGGTACTTGGAGATGCATGGCAAAAGAGGGAATCAGATCCTCTAGAACTGGAGTTACAGGAAGTGTGAGCCAGAGGAAATAGAAAACTTGGGTCCTCTGCAAGAGTTATAAGCATTCTTACCTGATGGCCTAACTCTCCAGCTCCATTTTACTAATCTTTATCTACAAAATTAAATAACATAACAAGGAGCAGATATATATTAGGCAAAAGGTCAGAAAACAAAAATGGAATATCAAATCTGCTTTGAAATGTAATCTTCACACAATGTGTTCAATTTGTAGAGATCTTCAATTATTCCCGGTGAATCACAATTTAGCCCTGATATCTGAGAGACTGAAGCAAAATTAAAGTGTGAGTTATATGATTTTGCATAGGAATACGTATTTTCTTGACATTTAAATTCAATAGTTATTTTCCTCTCTATTTTAGTCTGTTCATAAAGGACATTGGTTAAAGTAATAAGTGATATTCTTGTGACTACTTGACTAACTGAAATGAAATTTTTTATGTGAAGAGCCAACTCAAAACACAGAAGAGGAAAATTCTACAGCATAAATTAAGGAGACCATTTATTGAGAGGTCAGATGAGAGTCTGGGGAGAAGGTTCAATAGGTAAGAGTGCTTGCTCTATAATCATAAGAACCTGAGTTCAGATCCCAAGCACCAAAGTAAAAAGCTGCACATGGCTACTAATGCATGCAGTCCAAGCACCTGGAGCAGAAACACATGGATACCTGAGCTTGCTAGCTGTACAGAACAGCAAGTTTCCAGCTGAGTAAGAGATCTTGTCTGAAGGTAATAAAATACAGAGTGATAGAAGAAGACACTTAATAACTTTCTCTGACCTCTATATGTCTGTGCATAGACATGTGCACTCGTGTATACAAGTGTATAAAACACACTACACATAGAGAAAATGAGAGAGATCAAAGGATTGTGTTATATAGAAAATTTGTTTGTTCTCCAGGCTGACTCAGTGGCACCCTCATGATACAAAAATTGAAGAGCCTTACTCTCAGTAGCAGAAACATTCTGACTTTCTCAAACCCACAATCACTTTCTTATTAAAACCAGATTCAGTGCCACTTCCCAAGTCTCACTGTTTTTGTAAACTGCCATTTGATTTCAGGCCTGGGTTTGTTACATACAGAACAAATAGCCCAAGGGAAGCTATCTTACAGAAATGGTGCTTATGAAGGTATTCTTTTCAATTATGTAACGTGCTATAGGAACATTGTTTATTGATATCTAGTACTTAGCCAGTAAAAGTTGCTGCCATGGAACAGATTGTAATTGCAAATAGCTATTGAGCAAATGAGAGAGAGCTGTGCTGGCTTGGAGAGATCCTATTTACATAACAGAATTAGGAGCAAAGCATACATATTACCTTGTTAAAAATCAGGATTGGGAATATCTACAGTACATCACTTTCCCCCCTTTGCTATTATTTTTAGTCTTTGCTATTATTCATTTAATTATTTGGTAGCCATCCAGGTTAGAATTTGTGTATGTTTTCATCTGTGCATCTAAAAATTCTTAATGCATAGTCCTGAAGTACTTAATATCAATACAGGGAGACTGCAGTTGATATCTTGATCTGACCCAGTGTTTATTTTGTCCTGTCATAAAGTTTCACGTATATCTGGTAACTTCAGAAGAAATTGTCTCAGTCTCTCATAACAAAGACTTCATGCAAAAATTAGCCATATGGAACACTAACCAGTAACTGAGTCCCCCTGCCCTTCCAGAATGATTTCATACCCAACTTCTGTTCCACAGCTAGAATTTCAGTTTTATGAACCAGTTAAAAGAAAAAGTGCACAGTGTGCTTTTGTAGCACTTAGATATTGATGTATGATGTTTTTTGTTTTGTTTTCCCAAGGCTAAGTGGATGAATCAGCAATAATGCGATTTTTTAAATGTGAGTGAAACTTGTATTTGAAACCTTTTCACTACAAAACACCATTCAATGAGTTTGATGGCTCAAAAAGACCATAGATTAAAACAGAAACAGCAGACTGAAAACTCTGACAACACTAAAGCAGAGGTAGACTGCCACCAAAGCAGCACAGGATGTCAGTTCTCCTTTTTCAGCCTTCACATTGGCTACTCCTGATCCTGCCATTAGGAGACCAAGACCACTAGGCATCATGGGGACCCAGGAGCATTCTAGTTCTACACCTACCTGAAGCTTACTTGCTCAGGAGCCAGCCAAAGCTCACTTGGGTGTGAGTGCTCTGGGAATCTGCAACACTCCAGTTTGTCTCAGAGGTCTCAGATCTTGGAACAGAACTCCTTTGTTGGTCCTCTCTCTCTCACTGTGTGTGTGAGTATGTGTGTGATGCCTGTTTATGTGTAAGTGCACGTTTGTGTTCATGAGTGCAGGTGAGCAGGCCACAACACATAAGTGCCAGAGGACAACCTAAGTTGTCATTCCTCCCTTTCTATGTTTTTTGAGACACGGTTACTTCCAAAGGACAACCCTACTTGACTCCTGTCCACAAGCATAGCAGAGTATGTTTAATAGTGACAGAGGTTGGTTCCTTCCCATGGGCTGGGTTTTGGGTTGGGCCAGGCGCCATCCCTCAGTTTTTGCTCTAACTTTATTCTTGCCCATCTTACAGGTAAGGTGAATTTTGAGTCGATGTTTTTGTGGGTGGGTTGTATTCCCTTCCCTTTTCATTGTATTTTCATGTAATTCTTTAAAAGATTTATTGAATTGATTCATCTGTTTGAATATATTTCCCATATTCCTTTGAGAGCTGTCTTCCTTTAAAGCCTCTATTATTTTAATAACCTCAGATTTAACATGATTTTCTTGTACTTCAGGTGTGTTAGTATTTCCAGGATTTGCTATGGTAGCATAGAAAATATCAAGTGGTGACATTTTGCCTTGGGTTTGGTTGCTTGTATACTTATGCAAACCTCTAGCTATCTGAGTGTCTCTGATGTCCAGAAATCTTGGAAGGGGGCAGAGAGGGCTCTAAGCTGAATGTTGCTTAGGCCCACACAGGCCAACATGGGTTGGCGGATGTGGATCTGAGCCTGAGTACTGCTCACCTAATATCTGTTTATAAGTGAGTACATACCATTCCTGTCTTTCTGCCTCTGGGTTATCTCACTCAGGTTGATCTTTTCTAATTCCATCCACTTGCCTGCAAATTTCATGATTTCCTTGCTTGTACCTTTTTTGTTTTTTAAAATTTATTCGATTTATTACAGTTTATTCACTTTTTATCCCAGCTGTAGCCAGTTGTAACCCCCTTCCTCAAGCCCTCCTAATCTTGCCCCTCCTCCTTCTTCTCCTCCCATGCCCCTCCCACAGTCCACTGATAGGGGAGGTCCTCCTCCAATTCCAGCTGACCCTAGCCTATCAGGTTTCATCAGGACTGGCTACATTGTTCTCCTCTGTGGCCTGGTAAGGCTGCTTACTCCTCAGGAAGAAGAGCCAGGCACTTAGTTCATGTCAGAGACAGCCCCAGTTCTCCTTACTGGGGAAAAATGATGTCCCTCAACTGAGGAATGGATACACAATTTCTGTATCCATTCTTTGGTTGAGAGACATCTAGGTTGTTTCCAGATTCTGGCTATTACGAATAAAGCAGCTATGAACATAGTTGAGCAAATGTCCTTATTGAATGGTGGAGCATCTTTCAGGTATATGCCCAGGAGTGGTATAGCTGGGTCTTGAGGTAGAGCTATTCCCAATTTTCTAAGAAAGTGCCAGATTGATTTCCAAAGTGGTTGTACAAGTTTACATTCCCAGCAGTAATGGCACAGAGAGTTCCGTTTTCTTCACATCCTCTTCAGAATGTATTGTCACTTGAGTTTTTGATCTTAGCCATTCTGATGGGTGTGAGGTGGAACCTCAGATTCATTTTGATTTGCATTTTCCTGATGATTAAGGACATTAAGCATTTCTTCAAGTGTTTCTCTGTCTTTTGATATTCTTCTGTTGAGAATTCTGTTTAGCTCTGTACCCTATTTTTAATTGGATGATTTGATTTATTGGTGTTTATTGGTTAACTAACTATAAAGATGTCAACTTTTTTCATGAACTTTGACTAACCTTTCAACTGGGATCCAAGTTTTGGATCCAAGATTTCTGAAAGAGATGTTTTGTTTAAGCATACAGTATTGATAATGTGATTTTAGAACATCATTCAATGCGCCAATTGTATTTTTCTTCTTTGTCCCTTGGAGGCATTTTTATGCTTGGGGAATGGGACATCTATAAAAAAGTCCCTGGGAAATTAAAAAAATGCATATACGATTAATTGAATGCCATCAGTTCTCAACTTCATTCCTGTTTTGAAATGAAAGCACCATCATTGTTATAAGTGACAGGCAGAGGATTATGAAAAATATATTATCTTTATAATTTAATATGCATTAAATATTTCACCACTTTCCCAATTCTTTGCCTTTTTCAGGCTAAAACAGAGATTCAACAGGGAAATGCCTCATGCCAGGATTCAGCTGAAATATTTCTTCTCCTAATCCAAAAAGCTTCAATTCCATTATTTTATGCATAGATAAATCTTGGTAAATGTCTTTTCCATTTCTTCCTTTCAAACGGGAGAACATACTCTTTTCTAATAACACTTGGTAATGATTAAAATATAAAGTAACTGTTTTTGTTTTCCCGTATTTCCTGCAGACTTTTGCTAAGTTTGCTCAGAGGCATGTCAACTTCAAAGTGAAAAGTCAAATATGAGACACTAGGCTGAAATTTCTAAAACCAACATGACCTTTGGTATGATGCTGGGGGTAATAAAAGCCATCTGCTGGGCTCTGAGATACTCATTCTGTGTTGGCTGCCTGTTTATTAAGTGTTTCCTATGAACTACACTAATTTTCCTGATAGTTGAACATGCCTCTGGCTAATAGTTCCTGAGAGCCACCATCCTCTGCACACTAATCTCAGTGTGTATCAAGCCATTTTCCTTCCAGTCACACTGTCTTGTTATTTATATGACTCCATTTGTGAGCTTGGCACTTTTACTCAGGGAGTGAATTTTCAGAAGAACAGACAATTAGACATTTGCAGAGCAATTTGCACAGATAGGGTAGGGTTATGGAACAGTTTTACAGGAATGTCAGGCCCAAAATTAATGCCACGTGAGAAATACTGCACAGTCACTCTGTGAGTTCTAACTCCAAGCTAAGAAGAGTAGAAATAGCTTTGTAATGGGGTGTTTTGGATAATATTTAAATTTGAATTTTCTAGGATTTCAATAAATATTTTTAGGGAAAAGTTAGGCTGTACTTGTATTGTAAACTTTTCAACTCCCTAAAATCTCAATATTCTACACTAAAAAAAAAAAAAAAAAATCAGACAGCTATTCAGAGACACTGTGAAAATGATTGAATGGTAAAAGAAAGATGATATTCAGAGTATCATATAAGATATATAATTACTATTAAATACTATTAAATATATTAAATTAAATATTAAATAATTATAATACTTATAATTAATAAGATATATTATTAGGGAATAGGACACAAAATTATACAGACCAGTTTTCAAATTCCTCAAAAAGTAGCAATGCAACTGTCTCACATGGGGAAAAACACTCAAAGGGTCATATTTTCACCTTCATATATGTAAATATGTGTAACTATATAGATAGACACATACAGATATTTCATACATATATTGTTCAACTTTAAACAATAATTTTCGAAGGAAAAATAATTTTATATACAACTCTTCACTTAGCATCTGCTAATGTAGAGCTGCAGGGATTTGATTTGATGGATCCCTGATCCTTTCCTGATTATGGTCTAAGATGTATGAGTCTCATTTTAGGATGTCAATCCCTGACAGTGACTTCTACTAATAAAAGAAGCAGTGACAAGTTATCAATCTGTACTGAAGGGCCTTGCATCAATAAGCCACATGATGATTTGTGGACATCAATTAGGACCTGAATATTTTAGCACAGACTTTAAAGCAGACATCTTGTTTCAGATGTTGTCAGTGATGATGAGCTGCTGTTGGAATGAGCTGCTTCTCAGGAGGGAAGAAAAATTATTACAGCAATAGGAGATTTCTTTTTCACACATCTGGGCTTGACAATATACCTGAGCCAGGCAACTCATCAACATATACATTTTTCCATGAGCGTAATTATGAATAGGCAGATTTCACTCTGAGATGAAATCAAGAGTCTGTCAGGGATCTGGTAGTATGTTACAGGTAATGATAACCTTGCATTATGCACAGGATCAGATTTCTGTCAAAATGATCTAATGAAGGGCTGGCAAGATGTTTCTGCTGTTAAGAGCAGACACTGCTCTTACAGAGGACCTGAGTTCGATTCCTAGCACCCATGTCTGGAGGCTTACATTACCTTTCTCACCAACACCAGGGCATCCAGCTTCCTCTTCTATTACACATACTCATTGTGCTGGTTAATTTGTTGTTGTCTATTTGACAAAACCCAGGGTCATCTAAGAAGAGTACACTTCAGTTGAGAAAATGCCTCCCCCAGATAGCCAAGTCTCTGTGGCATATTCTTGAATAATGATTGTTGAAGGAGGGGCCATCCTACTGTTTGCAGTCTTATCTCTGGACACATAGTCTGGATATGAGTAGTCTTCTAATTAAGGATGCTTTTCTTTGCAACCAACAGAAAAACCTATAGAAAACAACAACATCTCAAAAATGCAGTTGTTGAACCCAGATCCAATGGATGTATTTACAAAACACTCCTATTTCTAATGCTTAGGGAACATTGACGAAGGGAAGGCAGAAAGATTATAAGAACCAAGACAAAGAAGGATGATAACAATGAACATATCAAACTCCATGAAGAAAATTCTACAAGGTCTCAACACTACACAAAGAACTACAGGCAATAGAAAAATGCTAAAAGTACAAAAGATTTTCCCAAAGGAAAAGCACACCAATTGGTTGTCCAGTGTCAAAATATCGTTCCTGAAAACATAAATACATGTAACATTATATACACTGCATAAGTTACATTTAAAATATATATGTATGTATACACACATATAAATATATGTATGCAATAACAGTGAAATGAGAGTTTATGAATTTCAAGGAGAAGGGGGAGGGGTATTTGCAAGAGTTTGGAAGGAAAGAAGCAGAAAATGTTATAAATAGATTATCATCTTCAGAAAAATAAAGCAAGTTGACCATGGAGAGTAAGCCGGTAAACAGTGTTCCTTAATGATCTCTGCTCAGTTCCTGCCTCCATGCTGCTGCTCCGCTTGAGTTCCTGTACTGTTTCCCTCAATGGTGGACTGTGATCAAGATCTATTAGCCAAATAAATCCTTTTCTCCCGAGGTTATTTTAAGTCTTGTGTTTTATCACAGTATTAGAAAACCTAAATAATATTCCACACAGAAACATACACTTATATAATTTAAAACACAATTTATTTCATTTGAGTTACTGACAAAAAGCAATGTCAGTTAATGCAGAGGCTAGTGGCTGATCAAGGTGCTTAGAGCAGAGACAATGTATTAAGTGCAGTTTATATGAACATTATGCTCATCACTTTCTGTATTATTATACACTTGCACAGGCATGTAAAATCCTGGGGTCAGTTCATTAATAACTGTTGAATGTCATATATTAATTTTCAGTATTGATATTTTGAAATTCTGAACAAAATTAATTAGATGAAGTACTCCCAAAACTTTGAATCTGCCATTATTAATAGATTTCTTATTTCTTTAGATAAGCTAGCATGATAAAGCTAAGAAAAATCCACAACATGTATGTAGTGCCTTAGCTATTAAGATTTTTTAAGATTAACTGTTCAGTCGGAGAGAAAGAGAGAGAGAAGGGAGAGAGTTTGGGGAGAGAGAGAGACAGGCCTTCTGAGTGTCCAGTCAGTGATGTGAAAAGGTTGAATTTGGAGGTTATTTGTTAGGCTTTCCTGGTTCTTGTGTCCCTAAACAAGGAATCAGACCAGGGTCACCTTAGGGAGTGATAGAAACAGAGACAGTATATTAAGAAAGAGAAAGGCAGTCCTGAGAAGGGAAGTGAGTCAGAGCACTGGGAAATGTTAGATGTTCAGTGTCTCCAGCTCTTATGAATTGTGACCCTTTAAGGGTCATTTACATAGAAACCTGCCTTCCTCATTATATCCCTCTGCCCTTTAGCTGTAGCCCTTATTGTGGTACATGTCTTTTTCTCTGACTTTTCTTTTTCATATACTAATCTTGGTACTTCTCTTGATACCCATGGTCTCCTGCCCCCAGATGAGAAATACATTCATTCATTTGCTCTGCTTAACATCTCGTTTCTCTTTCATTCATCTGTTCTCTTATATTTTCATGCAGCTTTTTCCTTTCTGTATCTTTGAAAGTGCTGAGAGAGTGATTAAATTACTGTGGCTCCCTCATCACACAGCTGGGTAAGCAAAGGCCTCTGCAGATGGTTAGAGTTAATTCTCATGCACGGGGATTGCAGGAGCGTGGAAAAGCCTCATAAATCTCAAAAGGCTTTCCACATAGTATAGTCTTTTTTGATGCACATATTTGACCCACATATTTTTCCTTAGATTTATTTTTGCTAGTTTTTTTAAGGGTGTGTATGTGTGTGTGTGTGCGTGTGTGTAAATGCCAGGTGTATGCAGGTTCTTATGGAGGACAGAAAAAGACATTCCATCTCTTGGAGCTGGAATTACAGGGGATTGTGAACCACCCAACATGAGTGCTAGGAGGAGAACTCAGGTTATCTGCAAGAAGAGAATGTTCCCTTAACTGGTACCTCCCACCCTCATTCTTCCAACCCAGCTTAACTTGTTATTCTCATAGATTCATCCACTATATACTTTTTTAAAAATTTACTGTTACTATTTCTCATGTTACATGAATGATTGTTTTGCTTACATGTTTCTCTGTGCAGAAGAAATTGTCAAATCCCCTGAATCTGGAGTTACAAATGGTGATTAGCTGTCATGTGCTGGAAACTGAACCTGGGTGCCCTGGAAATGCAGCCAGAGCTCTAAACTGATGAATCAGTTTTCAATCCTCCAATTTAATGATTTTAGTTGCCCACTTTTAAGAATTAACAGAGGGGAGAGACAGACACATTGGCCCTCAGTATTCACATGGAATTGGTCCTAGGACCCATGGCAGCAAGTAATATTTGCCCTGGGAAGATGTCTCAGTTAGTGAAGTGTTTGCCTTGCTAGCATGAGGATGTGAGTGTGGTGACAGGCATGTGTAAATCCTAGCTCAAGAGACAAAGAAGAGAATCCACATCCCTGTGAGGCAGAACTACCCTACTCTGTATGCTCCTGGCCTTTGAGCAATCCTGTCCCTCAAACCAAGGTAGAATGGAGCCTGAGAAATAATAACTACCTGTGGTAGTCCTCTGGCCTCTACAGATGTGCACATACATAACACACAAACACACACACACAGACACACACACACACACACACACACACACACACACACACACACACTAAAAAGACAAGAAGCCAAAACAAAATTCACAGATGCTTAGACTCTTTGTGTCAAACTGTCTTCTTTTTTTTTTTTTCCTGGGCTTTTTTTTTAAATTTTTTATTTAACTTTTATTAAATACACTTTATTCCTTTTGTATCCCCCCATAAGCCCCTCCCTCCCCCCCCCCCCCCCCCCCCCCCCCCCCCCCCCCCCCCCCCCCCCCCCGGAGGTCCCCCTCTCCTTCTTTCTGTCTTTCTTATTTTTTTTTTTTTCTTCTCAATGCAGTTTATTCAGGAACCTTGAACAATCTTCTGGCCCAGGGAAAGCCAGCCCACAACTTAAAATAGCCTCTGGGTAGCCAACCCCAGCGTGCCTCGTGGGCAATGCAGATAGGTCCACATATACGGAAGCAAGCCAGATCCTCAGCCTTAGCCGAATATGGAGTTCAAACTGTCTTCTTATATTTATTTGTATGTTATCTTTATACATCCTCTGCTGCATTCTCAATAATTTCTAGGTTACTTACACTACCTAACAAGGTGTCAATACTATTAAAACAGTTATTATACTATGTTGTTTAGTACAAAAGAAAAGTCTGCACATGTATGGACTGAATACTGACGTAAATTTCCTTTTAACATTTTCAAATTATGTTTTGATGAGTCCCTGAGGTTCAATATCCTTTGCCTACTGCAGCATTCTTCAAGGATGCAGATATGAGTAGCCAATTATACACTTCGGCACACGCTTACATAAACACACACACACACACACACACACACACACACACACACACACGCTAAAGAGTCCATGATGGCAAGTAGAAAATGATGACTTGGTCATGTGTATTGAAATCTTTTGATATAATGGCAGGTTACGTTAACTCAGTGTTTTACTTCTGCTGTGAGCCCATTAGTTAGGAAAGTTGTCAAGCTCATCGAAAATTTGACACAAATTCACTTGCCCCCAGAATATGTTGATCTAGAAGAGAGATAATTTAATCTTTAATTGATTCTTCTTAATGAGATTATAACACGTGATTTTTATGCAAGCTAATTTCTCTGGAATTTTTATTACAAATATGATGTGAAATTATTTATAGGGAAAGTTTTTATTTCAATTTTTCCCCTTAACTTTAAACTTGGAGCTTGTAGATTGGCTCAGCAGTTGAGAACATTGGCTGCTCTTGAAAAGGCCCTATGTTTGCATTCCAGCACCAACATAGTAGCACACAATCATCTGTAACTCTATCTCCAGAGGATCTGACACCTCTTCAAACCTACAAGGACACAGGGATGCACACTGTGAACATACTTATATGTAGCCAAAACATTTATATGTATAAACTAAAGTAAATAAATCTAAAACATAAAATTCCTTAAACTTACAGTCTTTTTCTATAATTTACTTTTTATACTCATTCTGGCAAATGATTTCCAATATATATATATATTAAAAGAATAAGAACACATTTAAACATTATATATTTGTTATAAAAATATTCAACCTTGTAAATCCTGTAGATTAATGGTGAATGGCCAAAATATATTTTATTTGCATACAACAAAACACCCTGATTTTTAAAAAAAATTTGAATTCATAAGTATTAGCACTCATTTTAAATATTATATTTATTGTTACATGAGAAAATATGTCTGTAAAATACAACTTAAATAGGCTACACGTCTATTAAGACTATTCCTTACAGGTCTGACGAGACGCTCAGTGCTCTAAGAGCACTTACTATTCTTCCAGAGGACTAAGGTTTGATGCATAGAACCTACCTGAAAGCTCAAAATCTCCCCTGTCTTTGGAACACCATGGGCTTTTGCACTAACGTGGTGCACATACCTGAACTCAGGCACACACATATCCACATGACATAAATAAATAAGTAAATAGATAAATAAATCTAAACTAATGAATGCATCTAGAAATAAATATTTTAATATTATTTTTTTTTCAGCTGGGTTGTAGCTCAGTGGTTCAGTCCTTTTCTATAACAATAAGGTCCTGATTAAAATAACAATGTTTTTTTTTTTTTAAGATTGATCTTTTAAAGTGGAGTTTCTTGCTACCTTCTTTATTCAGTAGGCTCAGTCATGTTTGAACTTCATTTGAAACAAATTATTTAGTGTTACACATTTAACAAATAACTTATTCAGTAAATATCCATTGATGATTCTTAGAAAATGTCTTAGTTTTCATCTTGGTGGAACTGAAAATTAAGTAGGTGACACAAAACTAAGTCAGTAACCACAGTAAAAAGTAATTAATTCAGTAAAAATGGAGATATATCATACTATGAAAATTTGTATAAAGGATTCCTGACCCAGGCTTGAGTACACAATAGACCATGGCACAGAATTCCTGGTGGCAGTAGACTGATACAGTTGATCACAGCAGATGGAGATGATAGCTAAGTAAGTCAAATAGTTTTTCTCCTTTTTACACAGCCCAGGACACATGCTCTGCATGATTTAGGGTGGTTCTGCACATTTTGAATACGCAACAAGAATATCTTCACTATGGCTTAGCACATAAAAGCCCTCACTATTTCACAGGACCAGGTTCAGTTCCCAACACTCACATAAGATAATTCTCAAATGGCTGAAATCTAACTGCAGGAGATCTGAGGTCCACTTCTCACCTTTTTGGGCATTAGCACATGTGTGGAACATGTGCAGGTTTACAATCAGGAACACAAATAAATATATGTGTGATTTATGCAACTACATTAACATATCAAGACAAGTAGATACAATATCCAGGCCTGACAAAGATTTTCACAAATTATGGTTGAGTATTAGTTTGTACAACTTCCCTTGGAAACCCACTCTGAACTCACTTGGTTACTCTGTTTTGTGTTGTGTTTTTTTTTTTTTTATCATCATCAAAATAATTCACACAAGCTATGTAGTATAGACAACAGGGTTTAACGAAGTAGGAGAAACAATGGTCAGAATCTATGTCCAGGTTTATATTCTTGACAGGCTGACACAGTGCACAAAGTCTCAAGAACAAGCACTTTCTCCCATGTGGCTCTCCTTTCTGAGAAATATACAGAAAGGGGAAAAGCAGGTCATGTTTTCTTTATCATTCTCCTGCTATGTCATACTTTTTGTAAATACTAGGGCTCCTCAAGCCACGTTTACAATAGTTATCAATTAATGGCTTCTGGGCAGGTCAGGATGTTATATCTCTTTCACCAGCCAAAGATGGGAGTCAGGTACCATTCTGTTGGCTAGTTTTAATTTTATAAGGTGCTTATTATGATCAAGAGGTGGGCTTCTTCCAGTGTCCTCTAGGCTTGCTGATATCTAATTAGAAACCTAACACAACTATTTCAGAAAGTTATTCCTATAGATCACAAAGAAGTGTCATACAAGACTCTGTAGCCTATCTGATTCATATATAAAAATATAACAAAATAATAAATGTTAAAGACCTTCAAAATACTCATTATAATCCCACACTGGAAATGCTTCACACATCCTTAAATAATAAAGTAGGAATTTTATTATAGTACATAATAACAACTGTGTTACACAGCAATGAAAATTAATAACTACTTATTGGCAAATATCAAACATGGAAATTTAAACAGTAAATTATTTCTTTATAAAACAATGAAAAAATAAAAGTATTTGAATTATATATAACTTTATTAAATTGGTGTAGTATGAAAAAATAAACTCCAAAATATTTAACAGAAACAGTGATTAAATTCTGAAGTTTTATAATAAATATTATTTTAATCATTTTCATCCTATAAGCTTATTTTTATAACTATTTATGTTGATAAAAGTAATGACTTGTTTACATATGACCTATTGCCATTTATATTTGCATATAAACTAATCTGAGAATACCCATACCAAACATCTCTATGTAATATTGTTTATTTGGGGAGACGTTTATGAACTTTGCAATTTCAGTCTACATAATTCCAAAAAATTTTTTCTAAAGCACAAATTGCTCACATAATATTAAAAGATAAATCTATAATTAGATCATTATATACATACCATAATTAAGAATTCAATAGAATCTATTACACAATTAATTAAATTAGCTGTGTGAAAAGAAAATGACCATGTATATACAAATTGAAAAACTGAGTTATAATTGATTAAGTGGCTACCTTTGAAATTTGTCTTCCTCAGTAAAATGATTCATAAATTTGTATTATTACTTCTCTCATTACATTTATTATATTTTAAATTAGTTTCAAAATAACCCCAAGTTAAATACTATTATATATATTTTATGAAAAATGGGTTAAGGAAAATCAAGACTAATAATAAAATAAATATTTCTATCAGAACATAAAATGAAAACATGGGTGTTTATTTTCGAAGTCATAATCATTCCATCATATTAAGCTAAATTAGTCATTGTCTTTTAGCTGCCCATTTACTAATAAGAGATGTTCAGGTCAACAAAGACACAGAATCAAAGCTAGAATTATATAATATTGTGGTAAATAAGAAAAGTGATCCATGGTTTTAACGTTTTCACTCAAAACTGTCATGTGTTAAGTTAATAAGGAAGTGTCTGCATTTCTAAATAAAGTGTTGTCAATAGAATTTTATCTCAAACGTTTGCAGAATCAAGTCTAAAATCCTTATCTGTCATTAGATTATTGTGTAGCCCAATTCTCCTCATAGTAACTAAGATGCCATTGGCGATTAATAGCTGTTGGGTGAGAGAAAACCATTCTGCTCTGGGGGTGTGTATCCTGGCAGACTGTTCAGGCTCCAGAAGATGGCCGCATACCCATGAGCATATAGGCAGCACCAAAAGAGCTTAGTGAATTACTCGAGGAAAACAAGTTAAAAGACATGAAGTTGGGAGGTAGACATGTGAAAGAACACTTAGAAAATTTGATGGAGGAAACAGAGGAATAGATACAATCATCACAATTCACATGTGTGGAATTCTCAAACAAGAAATTTTAAATCTATTTCTTTTTACATCTGATTGATATTGGCTTCCATGCTGAAGCTTCTTCATTCCTGAGTCATGCATGTTATTATATGCTATCATTATTTGCTTGGGTCATTTACCACATTTAAAAAATCTTATTTTTACTTTTGATCCATTTTAAGATTTTTCCCTTACCAAAGGCCCAAGGAGCCAAAATAAGACCCATTAAACTCAACCCCACTCTACTTGCTTTTACCTTTACAAAGTCAAGCCCTTGACTAGACTTCAAATTCCTACGCAGCAGTCACTGGTATTCTTATTCTATCCTAATTCATATTTCTCAAAACTGACACAGCCTAACACATATGCTAAATATATGTTAGATATATTTTATATAACATATAAATATATGATATGTATATATAAAACATTATATATATATATATTTAAGAATGGGATTTTATGTCCATGATAGGCTTAAGGGGTTTTATTGTCTATCTTTCTCTTATTTATACTTACGTCTGTATCATAGCCCTACTCAAAGTGTGTGTGCTTGTAAGTGTGTATAGTATATGCACTTGAGTGTGCAGCTGTGTGCACCTATGAATGTGCGTGTAGTGGTGGATGTAGGATGTAAGATGTTTCTCTCTGTATGTGTCTCTCTTTATACTGAGTTGAGGCAGGATCTCTCACTGAACTGGAACCCAAACACTGTAGCTAAGTTTGCTGGTCAGTGATCGCTCAGGATACACTAGTCTCTTTATGCTATGAATAAAAGAAGACATGCCCATCTGTTTACATGGATTTTGTGGATTCAAATTCAGACCCTCATACTCACAGAGAAAATCCTTTTGCCAACTGAGACAGATGTTCACACTCCTTCCATCTTTCTGTATACTCTTCTTAGCTAGGTTTTAAAGATTTTGAGGAATCACTTTACTCTGCAATATTAACAAATTAAAATGCAAATCATAAATTGGAGTAAATGCTCATAAAAACAAACCTTAGGGGAAAGTTTTAATATTGACTTAAGTAAAATATTTGAAAGTGCAATTTTAAGAATTAGAAATGGGTGCTGGAAAGATATTTAGTTGTTACAGGCATACACCAAGATGTAAATACACGAAACAAAAATATGTAATAACATAACTTCTATAAAGGTTAGGAGTGTCAAATTGTCTGTAGTAAACACATAAGCACAATGGTCTGCTTTACTAGAAACTAAATAGATGTAACATAAAATGTACACTGCATGTAATTTCCCTTTTTAATAATTACATACAGACAAATATTTTATTAGTAATGTATGTGTGGCTAAACTCATGACAAAAGTTTAGATAATCACAAATTTTTAATTTATTTTTCTTTGATATCACAACTTAAGTAAGAAGTCATATATTTGAAGCAAATGTAAACAGTAATGCTAATCATAGCATGGTTTTGAAGAATGAAAAATCTAGTTGTCATATATATGTGCAAAACAAAGGAAACACATAGCTAAGTAGCAGAATGATGTTGGGGTTAAAAGTAGGCAATTTTGTAAAATGAGAATAAATGGCCTAAGTGTAGAATTTCCTCTCATTATTTTTTGATCTTTCCTCCTCTTTTTAGGTTTAATTTTTTGTCCTCTCATAATCTCTTTCATACTTTCAGGACCTATATGCTTCCACATATTTATTTAAAAAGATGTTAGGAAGATAGAAGCTTTATTCTCTGTGATTTTGGTTTATTGCACTTAATATCATATTGTTTTCATACAAAAGTATAAATGCCATGACCGAATTAGCTCTATTAGAGTTACATACCACATTTTCATTAGCCATTCATCTGTTGATGGTTAGTGGATAACTCCATATACTTGTGAAACTCCCGTAGCATCTCTTGCTATTATTTTTAGTTTTTATTCCATTACCATTTCTTAAGACAGAAGGAATAACTTTAATTATTGAGCTAGTTCTGTAGCTGATCAATTCTAAAGACCATTTAATGAACTTCTAAGAACATGTATTATATACCTGTTAGATAAAATATTCTATTGATCTTCTAAGATATTTGTGTATGGTATGTTTGTGTATGGTAAGATGTTTAGGTATGCTATAGATTATTCTGCAAGAATCTATTTGATCTTGTGTGTCATTTACCATTGTTTTGTGAAACTGGGAATCCTGGAATTCAGTGTATATGTATAATTTGTTAAATCTTCATGCTGAATTGCCCTAGTTGTTAGGTTGATGTGTTCTTCTCTATTTCTTTTAACTAACTATGATGTAGTAACTATTTTTATAATCCTGGTTGCTACTCCAGCCCACTTTCAGCTTCCATTTGTGTGTTTAGTGGATTGACACCTATCATTTGACTCTTCAGTTGTATGTGGTTTTGCTAATAAGCTATGACTGTTGGAAACAAATAAAAACTGTGAACTTATTTTTAGATTGGTAAGTTAGACAGTGGATTTTACCCAAATCTTTGGCTACTTTATTGGGTTCTTTTTTAAAATTTTTTAATATTTTTTTTTACTATTAATTACACTTTATTCATTTTGTATTCCCTCATAAGCCCCTCCCTCCTCCCCTCCCAGTCCCACCCTCCCTCCCCCTTCCTCATGCATGCCCCTCCCCAAGTCCACTGATAGGGGAGGTCCTCTTCTCCTTCCTTCTGATCTTAGTCTATCAGATCACCTCAGGAGTGGCTGCATTGTCATCTTCTGTGGCCTGGTAAGGCTGCTCCCCCCTCAGGGGGAGGTGATCAAAGAGCAGGCCAATCAGATTATGTCAGAGGCAGTCCCTCTTCCCATTACTATGTAGCCCACTTGGATTTTGACCTTCCTACACCAACGCTATGCATTCCAACCCTCTAACATCCAGTAGGAGAAAAAGAAGGAGAGATGAGAAAGAGGGTGTTAATCTCATTAGATTTGCTGTTGATCAGGGGCATGGAGCTCCTTGGGACAAATTTGATCTTTGTGGTCAGAATATCTCAAACCAGCAAACAGAAACCCAGTAATCGAACAAACAGCAAGCAGCAAATAGCTAACAGCAAGCATCAACTCGCAACAGCAGTGGGAGCAACCAACAACCAGTAACATTAGCAGGCATAAACAGGAGCAGCTGCAACAGGGGAAGTAGCTGCTGCTGCAGACTTTCTTGGGCTCATGCCTTTATACTATCTCAAGAGTCCCCAGAATGAGAATTAAACATCTTTCCTAGGGTGCTTCTTGTAGCTTCTTTAGGTCCATAGGTTTTAGTATGTTTATCCTATATTATATGTCTAATATCTTATAAGTGAGTATATACCATGTGTGTATTTCTGCTTCTGGGTTACATCACTCAGGATGATCTTTTCTAGTTCCATACATTTGCCTGCAAATTTTATGATTTTCTTGTTTCTAATCAGTGAATAGCATCTCATTCTGTAATTGTCCACAATTTCTATATCCATTCTTCAGTTGAGGGACATCTAGGTTGTTTCCAGATTCTAGTTATTACAAATAAAGCTGCTATTAACATAGTTGAGCAAATTTTCTTGTTATATGGTTGAAAATCTTTGCATATATGCCCGGGAATGGTATAGCTGGGTCTTGAGGACTTGCTATTTACAGTTTTCAAAGAAAGTGCCAGATTGATTTTCAAAGTGTTTGTACAAGGTTACATTCCCACCAGCAGTGGAGGAGGTTTCCCCTTTCTCCACAGTCCTCTCTAGCATATGTTGTCACTTGAGATTTTGATCTTAACCATTCTGATGTGTATGAGATGTTATCTCAGAGTTGTTTTAACTTTTATTTCCCTGAAGACTAAGGAGGACAGGGTAAACACTGGAACTGGTAGAAGAGAGGGAACAGGATGAGAGTCTACCACAGATCTCCTCCAAAATCCTCTACCCAGCAGGGAATCAAACCAGATGCAGAGACTCACAGCCAAACTTTGGACAGAGCTTATGGAGTTTTATGGAAGAAGGAGGATATAGAAGGACCCAGAGGGGACAGGAGTCCCACAAGGAGACCAACAAAGCCAAAACATATGGGCCCAGGTGTAACTGCAGAGACTGATGCATCAACCAAAAACCATGCATAGAGAGGACATAGCCTTCCTGCCTAGATGTAGCCCACAGACATCTCAGTCTCCATGTGGGTTCCTTAGTAAAAAGAGCAGACAACTCAGTTGCCTGCTCCTTGATCACTTCCCCCTGGTGGAGCAACCTAACCAGCCCACAGAGGAAAAGGATCCAGACAGCCCTGATGGGACCTGATAGGCTAAGTCAGACAGTAACATAGGAAAAATTTCCTTATCAGAACACTAGGGGAGAGGGATAGGGGAGGAAGAATGAGGAAGGGGGGGATGGGGATGAGATGAGTAAGGGGGCTACAACTATGATACAAAGTGAATAACTTGTTAATAATGATAAATAATAATAATGATAATAATAACTGAATGAATAAATGAATAAATAAAAAGATGAAGATTAAAAAAAAGAAAGAGTCCCCAGAATACCAAATCTAAACTATCTTCAGCTGGTAAAATCAAGCTCCTGCAAAAGCACAAGACAAATTACAGTTAGCCACTGTAGTCAGTCCTCTGTTATCTCCTCCCAAGGCCCTCTCCAAGTCCACTACGGGGGAGGTCCTCCTCCCCTTCCACCTGACCCCAGCCTATCAGGTCTCATCAGGACTGGCTGCATTGTCTTTCTCTGTGGCCTGACAAGGCTACTCCCCCCTCAGGGGAGGTGGTCAAAGAGCCAGCCACTGAGTTCTTGTCAGAGACAGTCCCTGTTTCCCTTACTAGGGTACCCACTTGGATACTGAGCTGCATTGGACTACATCTGAGCAGGGGTTCTAGGTCAAATCCATGAATGGTCCTTGGTTGGAGTATCCATCTCAAAAAAGACCCCTGTGCCCAGATTTTTTGGTTCTGTTGCTCTCCTTGTGGAGTTCCTGTCCTCTCCAGGACTTACTATCTCCCTCTTCTTTCATTAGATTCTCTGCACTCTGCCCAGAGTTTGGTTATGAGTCTCAGCATCTGCTTTGATACACTGCTGGGGAAAATATTTCAGAGGCCCTCTGTGGTAGGCTCCTGTCCTGTTTCCTAGTTTCTCTTTCTTCCAATGTCTACCCCGTTTGTCTTTCTGAGTGAGGATTGATCATCTTACCCAGGGTCCTACTTCTTGCTTAGCTTCTTTAGGTGTGCAGATTTTTGTAGATTTATCCTATATTGTATGCCTCACTGCTGGCAAACCATGAAAGGCTAAAGACTGAGGACATTTCAAGTTCTTTTTTGTTACTTTCTGCTTGTGGTGGTTCAGATAATGAGTCCTCAGCCTCATGCCCCTGCTGTTATGTCTGCTACTTGCTGCAATATCTCCCTATCACAATGGACTCATATTCCCCTGGAATCTAATAAATAAGCCCAAATACACCTTCCTTTTATAAATTTCCTTGATTCGTGTTTTCTCTTAGCAATAGAAAAGTAACTAATACAAGAACTAATATTGAGTTGTCCGAGAAGTTACCCCTAGGAAGTGAATAACCTTAAGCCATGCTAAAGAGATTGGCCTAATAACTTTTCCTTTAGTGAGATACTGAATTTTTCCTTCCCCAAATTCCTGACTCCAGTTCACTCTCTTAAGCAGCACAGTGATGCAGGTTCATAAGTCTGTCAGGCTTTGTGGATTACTCAGAAAAGCTTAACTTCCACTTTTCTGACTCTACTCGAAGCATGACATGTTGATCTTCCCCAACATTTTGGCCTTCCTCACTTGTTCTGTAAAGCCGCCTACTCCCACCATGTGGATTCTTCTTTGCCATTTGTCTGACCTCCATGTTAAGCAAAACAACAAAGCCTTTTCTCCTTCTTCCTCCTTTCTTCTTTGGCAAGCAGCTGAGACTTAGAGCTTTCCTGTCCTGAGATATCTTTTTGTTCTTCTGAACTCTAATAACATGATTCTCAAGCCCCTGTTTGAGTCACTTCTTAAATTCTTTAATAACGACACTTAGAGACTCAACAGATTTCCTCACTATCATCAATGGTAATAAGAAAAGTTGTAGGTGTAAATATTTATGTTGGAAAATAATATTTTAAATAACTCAATGATTGATTTCAAGATTTTAATAAAACATGAAAAAGCAATAGTAATGCATAACTAAATCAGGGCAGAAATTATCGAAATGGAAATAAAAAGAATACAAAGAATTAATAAAATAAAACAATACTCTTATTCCTAAAACACCAAGTACTACAATACTCATTTCCCTTCCAGCTGTCTCTTGGCTATACTCAGTACTCTCTTCAGCCAAAAATATTATTTCTTCTATTGTGTTTGGGTTTGCTCTGTAGGAATTTTTTTAGGGTGTTTTTAACATGGAAAGTCTACTCCAGCACTTACAGATAATTTTGCTGGGTAATTTAGCCAAGGTTGGCCATTGTCTTTTAAGAATGGAATGCAGGGAATCATATGAAAGAAGGGGAAGTTAGTATGACACGGAAAGGATAGGAACTCCACAAGGACCAAATATGTCTGGACACAGGGGTCCTTTCTGAGACTGACACTCCACCAAGGATCATGTATGGATATAACCTAGAACCTCTGCTCAGATGTAGCCGGTGGTAGCTCAGTAACCAAATGGTTTCCCATAGTGAGGGGAACAGGGACTATTTCTGACAGAAACTCAATGACAGGCTCTTTGACCTCCCCCCCCCAAAGGGAGGAGCAGTCCAGCTAGGCCACAGAGGAGGACTTTGCAGCCAGTCCTGAAGATACCTGATAAAACAGGATCAGATGAAAGGGGAGGAGGTCCTCTCCAATCAGTGGACTTGGAAAGGGTCAGGGAGAAGATGAGGGAGGTGAAGGAGGGAGGGAGGGAGGGCTTGGGAGGGAATGAGAGAGCAGGATACAGCTGGGATACAGAGTTAATAAAATGTAATAATAAAAAATAAAAAATAAAAATAAAAAAACAAGGAGAAGGTAATATGCCTTTGTTAAGTTAGCAAATAAAATATAAATGATTAAAAAAAAAAAAGAAGAATGGAATGCATAACTCCAGGCTCCTCTGGCTTTCAGAGAATTTTCATTGAGAAAGCAGCTGATATTCTTATATACTTGACTTTTTATGTGTCTTATGTTTTTTTATCCTGAATATTTCAACATGCTTTCTTACTTCTATATGCTTAGAGTTTTAACTAGTTTATGCTGTGGGAATCTGATCAGCTGGGCTCTAAGTGCTTCTTGGTTTTTTACAGGTATGTCTTTCCTTAGTTTGGGAGAATTTTAGTCTATAATCTTGCTGAAGATCTTGTTTGTGACATTGACCTGGCATTTTTCTTTGTCATCTAATACAATTTTAAAATTTTTGAAAAAAAATAAACAAAACAAAACAAAATTTTGCTTTTTCCATAATGTTCCATAATTCCTGTATATTGATTTTCTGTATTTTTTTATTCCTTCGTTATTTAATCTAGATATTTTAATTTATTTTCATATCCTGATTTAATTTTTTTTTCTTCTAAGTGTCTACTTGTAAGTGTCTCTAATGAGTATTTTATTGGGTGTTTAAGTTTTTCAATTCCAGGTTCAATTCAGTCTGAGTCTTCTTCAAATTTTTTATTTCCTTATGATTTTTTGTTCTTAAATCCTTGATTATCTTCATCATTTCCATCAGCCTTATATCTGTATTTTTTTGTATTTCTCAGGCATTTATTCTATTTAATTTAATTTTCTTTAAGATAATTGAGCTATTTCTTTGTGCCTTCTTGAACTACCCAATGATTTTTTAACTTTTTAAAATTTTTTTATTAATTACACTTTATTCATTTTGTATCCCCCCATAAGCCCCACCTTTCTGCATGCATGCCCCTCCCCAAGTCCACTGATAGGGGAGGTTCTCCTCTCCTTTCTGATCTTAGTCTATCAGTTCTCATCAAAAGTGGCTGCATTGTCTTTTAAATTCCATGTCATGAACATTTCTAGAGTATGATTGGAATTGCATGGTGGGGCAATCCTGTCTTGCTCTTTCATATTGTTATTTCATGATGAAATATGGTCATATGGACTGCTTTTGTGAGTTCTGTGTCTGATATGAACAGAGCAGGTTGGGTAAGAACATAAGATATACAGCCCCAGTTGGGCCTAAATATTGTATATGGTTTTGATGAAATGAAGGTAAAGTGAACACAGGAGATTGGCACGTATAGTATACATCTCACTGCAAGTCTAGACTTTTCAGGTAGTTCTGGGAATTGAGAAAGTGTGGAGAGAAAGATCAGATAGATTTTTCCTACCTAAAAGTAAAAATTAAAAAAAAAATTAAATCAAAAATAATTAACAAAATGAGAACCGGCACTTCAAAATAAAAAAAAAAAAATGTAACGTGTACTGCCCGATATCAAAATTGATGAGGTCCCAACAACAAAATAATAAATAACAAAGTCATAGTTAAATGTCCCTATTGAATATGAATGCAAAACATCCAGTAAAACACTTCTAAAACAAATTTTAAAATATCATTCACTATGAACAAGTTAGGAATGTAGGAATATAAGGATGGGTCAACATATGCAGACCAATAAAAGCAATATATCACATGAAAAGGCTTTAAGATGTTAGATAGAACTATAAGAAAAAAGAAAGAAATGTAAGGGGATACACATAGAAACGGTGTATGTCAAAATTTCTCTTTTTGCAGATGATATGATCCATTCCATAAAGACTCTAAAGATTCTATCAGAAAATTCTAGAAAGAAACCTAGATACTTTTTTTTTTAGCAAATTAACAGACTATAAAATCAACATACTAAATTCTGTAACTTTTCAATAAACTTATAACGAACATAATGAAAAATAAATCAGGAAAATAAACTCATTCATGATAGCTCTAAAAATACTGAAAAATACACTGAACCAAAGATGTGTAAGCCATCTTCCATAAAAAATTTTGAAACAATGAGGAAAACAATGAAGGAGACAGTGGAAGAATGAAAAAACAACAACAACAAAAACATTACATGTTCATCTGTCAGCAGAATTAACAAGAAATAGCTATTATTATAAAAGTGGCCTACAGATCCTACAAATTCTTCCAGAAAATAATGATGACATTATGCACAGAACTAGAAAGCCATGTCCTGGAATTCATATAGAAACACAAATGACTCAGTAATCCTAAACAAAGAAAACAAACAACAACAAAATCAGGGCTGGAAATATTATGATCCAAAATGCAAACTATTTTAAACATTAATAACAAAATCAACATGATATCAACTCTACAATATGCACATGAGTTAATAGAGCCATAAAAAAACACAAACAAACCAAAAACAAAAACATCTACAGTCACTTAATTTTGATGAAATTTTCAAGATGTTCTTGCAGAAAAGACAGACTCTTCACCAAGTGGGACATGAAATTGTTCATGCGTACATAAAATCATGAAACAAATCCAATCCAAGACTAATCTTAGAATTTAATGTAAGACATGAAACATTAAAATTTATCAGGGGAAAACATTTCAATATATACACGTAGGCAATGATTTTCTCAAAAGAAAACCAATGGTTCTGATAATAATAGCAAGAATACACAAACTAGAATATATGTAATTAAAAAGCTGCTACATTACAAAGGAAACAATTGATCAAGTGGCAAGACAGCAATAGAATAGGAGGAAATCTTTGCTGTGTGTACATCTGGCCAAAAATAATATTGCAGTTCTACAAAGAAAAATTTTTTTTAAATTTCCCTAATCAAACAAGACAAACCAAAGAATCAAGTTATGGACTTCCAAAATTAATGGAGAATTTTCAAAGGCTGAATTATAAATGATCTACATTCATATTATAGAGAGTTTAACTTAATTAAATATTCTAGTTTGAGTTTTCATTTCTATGAAAAGAATGACCAAAACCAACTTTGGAGAGGAAATTATTTATTTCACTTTCCATTTTATTATCCATCATCCAGGGAAACCAATGCAAGAACCCATGGTATCATCTTGAAGCAGACATTACTATAGAAGAGTGCTACTTACTAGTTCCTTTCCCTTGATTTGATCTAATATTTTTCTTTCCTTTCCTTTGTTTCCTTTTGCTTTTCCTTTCCTTTCCTTTTCTTCCCTTCCTTTCACTATCCTTCCATCTCTTACTCCATATCCCCCTCTCTTTCTTTTTTCTTCTTTCATTTTTTCTTTCATTTCTTTCTTACTTTCTTTCTTTCTTTCTTCTTTTTCTTTCTTTCATTCTCTATTTCTTCATCTATCTGTCTATTTATCTATTTATCTATTTGCTTTTTTTATAAGAAGGGACTGTCTATGGATCTATGGTTGTCCTGGAATTTTCATGTAAACAAAATTTGCCTAGAACTTACAGTGACTCACCTGCATCTGATTAAAGACACAGGCAACAAATACTTGTTCTCCCCACTCCATCTAATCATCAAAACACTTCACAGAATTAAACAGTGGCTTGAGTTTTAGTTGGTTCCAGATCTAGTCAAGATGAAAGCTAAGAATAAGAGTCACAAATAGTCTTCTAAAATGTGATTTCTTTAGCATGAGATACAGTATGTAATTGTAGACAAGTTAGTTAAAGGTTGGTTTACCACTCGTATTATTATGTTCCTTTCGATGCTATCCTTTTCTTTTAGCCTATTTTCATTCATATTTCTGTCTTTTCTGCTGTTAACACCTTTCTTGCCGTGAATGCTCCATTATCAATGTCACACTTTAATCTTTTCCCTCCAACATAATTTGTGTACACCGTTTATTTGGTAAATGTCTTTAAAACAATGCCCACATTCATTTTGATTAACTCTCTACTCAAGTAACACAAATAGCATGCCCTCAACAAAAATTATTCTAGGAATTAAACATAAAGCTTTTTTTTTTTTTCTGTATAGATTTTTTTTTTTCATGCTGGGAGCTGAGTCCAGAGCCCTACAATGGGCAAGCACACTGCACTGAACTCTAATGCTTCTCAGTATGGATTTAAAATTAAACAGGATGTGTTCCATTCTTCTTAATTAGATTGCTATAATTTGAAGCTCTACTAAATTGTCATTATTAATTTCTTTCTGTATAATCATTGAATTATGTACACATGCCATTTTCATTAAAATTTTAGCAAAAGGTATAATTATCTTTCTATCTGATGGTTATGCATACAATCTCTTTTAATTACAAAAGTTCATAAATTGTAAATTGGTCCAATGAGAACAACTTATAGTTAAAGAGGGTAAATTAAAGTCAGAACATGTCCTCAAATGCTATAATGAAGAAAAATGATTCTAGTTGTATATGTCAAGCAAAATTTTACACCTTAAATTTTACATACAGGAAAAATAATTATACTATTGCTTACTTTTAAGAATAACCCTAAGCAACTGTACCAAATACTTTCCAAGTAAATACCCAAATGTGAGCCAATTTTATAAATGTTCAACATCTTAGACAACTAGTTATCTCCAAATATTTTCTAGAATAAATAAAATATTTCATCACCTAAATTATCTACATAGAAGTCATACTGCTGACAGTCTAATGGCTTTAGAAGCATTATGATTTCTAGTTTATGTTTTGAATGCAGCAAAATGATAGAACAATTGGGAAGGGACCTATGTTCTTCCTACCAAAGTGTCAAAGATGATGAACTGAAACTATGAAGAGATGTCTAATATAAACATGAGAAAGTGGAATGAAAACAACTTGAAGAAGTATCTTCACAAAGCATCATATTTTTTCCATAAATAATAATTACAAAATTGAGGTCTTTTGGGATTTCTACAGGGTCTCAGGGTAGGCCTGGTCCTGGAAGCAATGAACGTGAAGGGACCTGCTAAAATGAAAATAATTATAAACTTATATCAATGATTTAAAAGCACATACTACCCCCAGATTGCTTAGGCTATATCCTCAGTTTATAGGAAGTTTTCTGTCCATTTCCCTGCCTGAGCATCTGTCTTCAGGTAGGTGTGGATGCCTGGAGGTCATACACACCAAGCTGCATAGAGCTCTGGTGGGAAATACAGCTTTCCTGAGTCATCACCACTTTAAGGGTTTACAGCGATTCAACTGCCTTTAGGCCACCTAAGCTCTTGAAACCAACTTTCATCAGCATTCCTGGAAGTAAACTCAGTGGCTTCTCAAACCATCGTAGGGTAGAAACATTCCTTTAATTGGTCATCTGGTGCCCTATCTGGAGTGAGTAGATATGTATTCACACATCCTCTGAAAAAGTCACACAGTGAGTAAGAAAGTGAGACTTTCTTGCCAGAGAAGAGAAATTAAGGAATCCCAGACTGCTCACAGAGTCCAGCTTTGTCTGCATTTGGTCTTCTTATCTGGAACGACAAATCTCACACTTTAGAAGTGTAGCATATGGCCATCTCTTCAGCTGTGAAACAGCACTTCACTGAATTCTGTGAATGTAAACTCTATGAATACTGAATGCGCACTGAGATGCTATATTTCTAAACATAATGTTCATGCTCTTAGCTCATCGGTTTCTATTAGCTTCCCATTTTCACTTACTAACTTTTTATAACATATGAGGGCTTTTATGTATGTTTTTTATTCTAGTTTTTGTGAGTGGCACATATGTCCATAGCTTCCCACAACTTAAATTACATCTTATTGCTCTTTAATCTACACAAATAAATTCATGTTTTTCTTTTTGTGTGTGTAAAACAAATATTTCCAACTTTTTTCTGTTTGCTTAATGACCCTTCTTTTCTCTCATTTTACAAAACACCATGCCATTTATTATATTCATTTATCTTTAGAGTCATGAATACCCATGAAAAAGGTATGTATCTATATATGTCACAGATTTTTTTACATTTAAATTATTCCCTGAAAATACAGAATAAAGTATCTTTTTGAGACCTGATAAGCTAGGATCAGATGGAAAGGGAGGAGGACCTCCCCTATCAGTGGATTTGGAGAGGAGCATGAGAGGAGATGAGGTAGGGAGGGTAGGATTGGGAGGGAATGAGGGAGGAGAATAAAGCTCTTGCTAATGGAACTATTTCACTTTTTTATTATTTTTTATTTTTTTTAATTTTATTTTTCCTTATCAGTTACATTTTATTAACTCTGTATCCCAGCCGTGTCCCGATCCCTCATTCCCTCCCAATCCCTCCCTCCCTCCCTCATCTCCACCGTCACTTTTTTTTTTAATTACTGCTTGACATTTTGTAATGCATATACATCATATCTTTATTAATCCATTCTTGTGTTGATACACATCTAGACTGGTTCTATTTCTTGGATATTATGAGTAATGCAGCAATAAACATAAATGTGAAAGTATTTCTATTTTATGTGGTCATTTGCTTTTCAGTTTTTGAATACCCTCTGTACAGGTTTTCACAAAGGCTGCACAGATATACATATACACCATAAGTGAGCAAAAGTTCCTCTTTCTACCCATCCCCAGCATCATTTTTGTCATTCATTTTCTTGATGATAGTCTTTCTGACTTGGGTGATATGAAAACTTGGCTCAGACTTAATTTGCACTTCCTGATGACTGAGGAATGTTGAATACCATTCCAGGGATTAGAGGGGCACATATGGGCTCAGTTGGTGATCCAAAATCCTACTTCATGTGCTGCACCACACAGTCATGCCACTTGCTACACACCATACATTATAATTCCAGAAGTTTGCAATTCTGTTTTTGCACACTGGAATCACCTAAAACATTTTGCAATAGAAAGTAAGTGCTCAATGGCAATAACAATTGTACTTGAAATAGATGGGTTACTCTTATTCAAAAGACTGGAACATAGAGGAGCCAAATCCTCAGGAATAGTTTTGTAAATAGATGAACAGCTGAAACTACGGTCCTAGCAAATTTCCCGTCATGAAAACAATATTGATCAATAATACAGCTAAGCCATGGTGCTTGGAAACAAAGGGTCAGCAGAGTATAGAAACTTCAATTTCATTCACTGGTGAAGAATATGGGTTGATTGACAGGCTCAGAGACAGAGGTATAAACTGCAGCAAAATTCATCAGTAAGAGTCACCCTGTGCAGGCATCCAATGGTATTTCATTGGAAATAAAGGGAGTGATTTGGTGCAAGAGATTTTTTACTCTCTTTCGTATTTGAAAACGCCAATTCATTATAACACTTGCCCATGGACATGCTTACTCAATAATGTACTTTAGTTTGCTTTGATCAGCCTCTCAGCATTCTGTCTTAAAGGTTAATGTCTCTCAACTTCTGGAATAAAATTTCCACCGTCTCCCATACACTGTATATTCCTTATTCAAGTGCATCAGGTAAACAAATTATGGACTTTTTCTACATTTTTATATAAAAATATTATCAAATATTATTTTTAATCCACCCGGTTAAGAAATTATTTTAGAGTCTAAAATGTATCCTTCATTAAAATGTTATCATCTTCTACTTAGGGAAAATTTCATATGATGTTATTAACCCAGGAATAGATCCAGCAATATATATTTTATACACATGAAAACTAAACTTAATATGTGTCTGTGAAGGAAGAGGAGAGGGTCAGGTGTTGTCTTCTTTCATTCATTTTGTCTTTTGATATAGGCAGTCTGACTGGACCAGGGCTCACTGATTAACTACACTATCTGACCTGAAAGCCCTAGTATTCCTTCTCTCTCTGCCGCACAAGCCCCGGTGCTGCAGAAGCTTGTGGCCATGCCAGACTGTTTTATATGAATGCCAGGATCTGAACTCAGGCTCTTATGTTTGCACAGCAGGAACATTACCCACATAGCCATCTCCCCAGGCTTATTTTTTTTAATTAATTTATTTCATTTACATCTGGATCATAGGCCCCTCCCTTCTATTTCCTCCCATTCCCATTCTCCCTCCTGCATCTCCTCTCCCCTATTCCTCAGAATAAGGAAGCCCCCTTACTCAGACACCCCAGCTCACTTATTCACATGAGGACTGAGTTCATCTTCATACCCTGTGGCCTGGTAGAGAAGTCCCATCAAGGGAAAATGATAAAAAAAAAAAGTAGGCAACATAGTCCATGTAAGAGATATTCCCTCCTCCCCCAACTAGTGGGCCCACATGTAGTGTAAGGAATTATCTTGTCAGAGTCTGTGCATTGTAGTATGTCTATCTTGTGCTATATGACTAAAATCTGCTTATAAGTGAGTATATACCATGTGTGTCTTTCTATGTCTATGTTACCTCATCCAGGATGATCTTTCCTACTTACATCTATTTGCCTGCAAATTTCATTATTTTCTTGCTTTTGGCTGAGTAATATTCTATTGTGTAAGTGCATCACAATTTTTGTATCCATTCTTCAATTGAAAGACTTATAGATTGTTTCCAGTTTCTGGCTATTATAAATAAACCTGCTGTAAACATGGCTGAGTAAATGTCTGTGTTGTATGTTGGAACATCTTTTGTTTGTTTGTTGTTTTGTATTATATTGTTTTTAGTTTCAATGTATTTTTGCAATTATATGTTTTTTGTTATTTTATTTTTTAATTACATTTTTTAATATTAGTTATGTTTATTAATTTGTATCCCAGCTGTAGCCCCCTCCCTCATTCCCTTCTAATCCCTCCCTCATCTCCTTTCCAAGTCCACTGATAGGGGAGGTCTTCCTCCCCTTCCATCCGACCCTAGCTTATCAGGTCTCTTTAGGACTGGCTGCAATGTCTTCCTCTGTGGCCTAGCAAGTTTGCTCCTCCCTCGGGGGGCGAGAGTCAAATAGTCCCTGTTCCCCTTACTAGGGTACCCACTTAGATACTCAGCTACCATGGGCTGCATCTGAGCAGGGGTTCTAGGTTATATCCACACATGGTTCTTAGTTGGAGATACAGTCTCATAAAAGACCCCTGCACCCAGATATATTTGGTCATTGTGGAGCTCCTGTCCTCTCCAGATCATACTAACTACCCCTTCTTTCATATGATTGCCTTCACTCTGCCGAAGGTTTGGTTATGAGTCTCAGTACCTGCTTTGATACACTGCTAGGTAGAGTCTTTCAGAGGCACTCTGTGGTAGGCTCCTATCCTGTTATACTCCTAGGCATATATTCAAAATATGCTCAAGTACACAACAAGGACATTTGCTCAGTCATGTTTGTAGTAGCTTTATTCGTAATAGCCAGAAGCTGGAAACAACCCAGATGTCCATCAACGGAGGAAATGGATACAGAAATTGTGGTACTTTTATACAATGGAATACTACTCAGGAATTAAAAACAAGGAAATCATGAAATTTGCAGGCAAATTTGCAGGCAAATGGTGGGATCTAGAAAAGACCATCCTGAGTGAGGTATCCCAGAAGCAGAAAGACACACACTGTATGTACTCACTTATAAGTGAGTACTAGACCTATAAGATAGGATAAACATACTCAAATCTGTACACCTAAAGGAGATAAACAAAAAAGAGGACCCAGGGTAAGATGATCAATCCTCACAGAGAAAGACAAATAGGATGAACATTGGAAGTAGGAGAAAAGAAGTAACAGGACTGGCATGTCTTTGGGGTATATACCCAGGAATGGTATAGCTGAGTCTTGAGGCATGCCTATTCTCAGTTTTCTGAGTAGATTGATTTTCAAAGTGATTGTACAACTATTCATTCCCATTAGTAATGGAGGAGTGTTCCCTTTTCACCATATCCTCTCCAGCATGTTTTGTCACATGTGTTTGATCTTAGCCATTAGCCATACTGAAGGGTGTAAGATGGAATCTCAGTCATTTCAATTTGCATTTCCCTGCTGACTAAGGATGCTGATCATTTCCTTAAGTGCTTCTCATGATTCCTCTGATTCTCTGATTCTTGAGATTCCCCTGTTGAGAATTCTCTGCTTAGCTCTATATCCCACTTTTAAATTGGATTATTTGGTGTGTTGGTGATTAATTCCTTGAGTTCTTTATACATTCTGGATATTAGCTCTTTGTCAGATGTAGGATTGGTGAAGATCTTTTACCATTTAGTAAACTGCCTTTTTTTCATATTGAAAGTGTCCTTTGCTTTACAAAAGCTTTTCATTTTCAAGAGGTCCCATTTGTTAATTGTAGATCTTAAGGCTTGAGATGTTGGTGTTCTGTTCAGGAAGTTATCTCCTGTGCTGATGAGCTCAAAACTCCTACACATTTTCTCCTCTAGCGCATTTAGTTTATCTGGTTTTATGTAGAGAGCTTTGACCAACTTGTACTTGAGTTTTGTGCAGGGTGATAAACATGGATCTATTTGCATTTTTCTACACGGAAATATCCATTTAGAAATGTATCACTTGTTGAAAATGCTGTTTTTCCTCCCATTGTATAGTTTTAGCTCCTTTGTCAAATATCAGGTGTGTATAGGGGTGTGGCTTTATTTCTGCATCTTTGATTTTATTACATTGATAAACCAGCCTATTTCTATGCCAGTACCATGCAGTTTTTATTACTATTTCTCCATAGTATAGCTTCAGGTCGGGTATGTAGACACCACCAGAAGTTTTATAATTTTATAAGATTGTTTTCACTATTCTGGGTTATTTGTTTTTCCATATGAAGTTTAGAATTGTTCTTTCAATGTCTGCGAAAAATTGTATTGGTGGGGATTTGATGGGGATTTCATCAAATCTGTAGATTGCCTATGGTCTGATGGCCATTTTTACAATGTTAATCCTGCTGATCCATGAGCTTGGGAGATCTTTCATCTTCTGGTATCTTCTTCAAATTCTTTCTACAGAGACTTGATGTTCTTGTCATACAGGTCTTTGACATTTTTTTGTTTGTTACCTCCAGATACTTTATATTATTTGTGGCTATTGTGAAGTGTGTGGTTTCCCTAATTTCATTCTCAGACCATTTGTCATTTGTATACAGGAGAGCTACTAATGTTTTTAAATTAATCTTATATCCAGCCACTTTGCTAAAAGAGTTTATCAGCTGCAGGAGTTCTCTGGTAGAATTTTGGGGGTTGCGTATCTATACTATCATATCATCTGCAATTAGCACATATCTTAACTTTTGCTTTTTGATTTATATCCCTTTGATTTTTAACTATCTTATTGCTCTAGCTAGAAATTCAAGTACTATATTGAAGAGATATGCAGAGTGGCAACTTTGTCCTCTCCCTGACTTTACTGGTATTGATTTGAGTTTCTCTTTAATTAACTTTGATGTTGAACATCAGCTTGTTGTATATAGTTCTTCTCAGGTTCAGGTATGGGCCTTTTATCCCTGGTCTCTCCAACATGTTTTTCGTGAAGAGGTGGATTTTGTCAAAGGCTTTTTTCTACATCTAATGAGATGATCATGTGATTGTTTTTTCTTTCCATTTGTTTATATATCCGTGTTTTACATGGATGGATATTTGTACATTGAACCATCCCTACGTCACTGGGATGAATCCTACTTGATCATGGTGGATGATTTGTTTGATATGTTCTTGAATTCGCTTTGCAAATATATTATTTAGTATCTTTTCATGAAAATTCATTAGTGAGATTAGTCTGAAATTTTCTTTCTTTGTAGAGTCTATGTGTGTTTTATGTATCAGTGTGATTATGTGTTCACAAAATGAGTCTGGTATTGTTCCTCCTGTTTCTGTTTTGTGGAATAGTTTGAGGAATATTGGTGTTAGGGCTTCTAAAGTCTGATAGAAATCCATGCAAAAAACATCTGGCCCTGGGCTTTTTTTTTGGTTGGGAGACTTTTGATGACTGCTTCTATTTCTTTTAGTGTTATGGGGCTGTTTAAACTGTTATCTGCCCTTGATTTAAATTTGGTAGGTGATATCTATCAAAAAAATTGTTCATTTCCTTTAGGTTTTCCAATTTTATGGAATACAGGCTCTTGAAATAAGACATAATTAGTGATTCTTTGGATTTCCTCAGTGACTGTTGTTATGTTCCCCTTATCATTTCTGATTTTGTTTATTTGGCTACTATCTCTCTGTCTCTTAGTTTGGGGAGGGGTTAGTCTATATTGTTGATTTTTTCAAAGAACCAACTCTGTTACCTTGATTCTTTGTACTCTTCTCTTTGTTTCTAATTTATTGACTTCAGCCCTGTGTTTGATTGTTTCCTTCCATCTACTTCTCTTTTTTCTAAAGCTTTCAGGTGATTTGTTAAGTTGCTAATATAGGATCTCTCCAATTCCTTTATGAAGGTAATTAGTGCTATGAACTTTCCTCTTAGTACTGTTTTTTTGGTGTCCCATAATTTTGGGTATGTTCTAGCCTTATTTTTGTTGAATTCTAGAAAGGCGTTAATTTCTGTCTTTAATTTTTTCCTCACCCAGAGATCATTGAGCAGGAAGTTGTTCAGTTCCCATGGGTGTGCAGGCTTTTTGTTGTTTCTGTTGTTGCTGAGGTCTTTAATACACAGTGATCTGATAAAGAACAATGGGTTAATTCAATTTTCATGTTTGGTTCAGGTTTGCTTTGTGACAGACCATATTGTCAGTTTTGTGGAAGGTTCCATGTGGTGCTGAGAAAAAAAATATATCTTTTTTGTTTGGGTGAAAAGTTCTGTAGATATCTATTAGATCCATTTTATTAATGATCTCTGTTAGCTTCATTATTTCTCTATTTAGTTTCTGACTCCATGATCTGTCTGTTGGGGAGAGGAGATGTTGAAGTCCCTCACCATTAATTTGTTTGGACTGATATATATTTAAGCTTTAATATTTCATTACTAATTCAGGTGTCTTTCTATTTGGGGCATAGATGTTTAGGATTGTGATGTCCTCTTGGTGGACTTTTTCCTTTGATGAGAATGAAGTGCCCTTCTTCATCTCTTTTGTTTAATTTTGGTTGAAAAACTATTTTATTAGATATTAGGATGGTTACTCCAGCTTCTTGGGTCTGTTTGCTGAAAAATATTTTTCCTGCCCTTACTCTGAGGTAGTGTCTCTCTTTGTTGATGAAGGGTGTTTCTTGAATGCAGCAGAGAGTTGGATTCTATTTCTACAAGTCTTCTGTTAGCCTGTGATTTTTATTGGAGAGTTGAATTCATTGATGTTGATAGATATTAGGGACTAATGATTTTTAGTTCCTTTTATTGTGGAGTTTGTGTTGACAGTGTGCTTGTGTGCTTGTTTTCTTTCAACTTTGCTGTTGTGAAGTTATCTATATCCTTTGTTTCCTTGGGTTTGGAGTTTTTCTTCTATTATCTTCTGTAGGGCTTTGTTGGTGCATAGATATTGTTTACATTTAGTTTTTTCATGGAATATATTTTTTCTCCATCTATGGTAATTGAAAGTTTTGCTGGATATAGTAGTCTGGGTTAGCATTTGTGGTCTCTTAATATCTACATGGCATCTGTACAGGCCCTTCAGGCTTTCATTATCTCAACTGAGACATCAGGTGTGATTCTGGTAGATATACTTTTATATGTTACTTGGCACTTTTCCCTTGCTACTTTTAATATTTTGTCTTTGCTCTGTAGATTTAGTGATTTTATTAGTATGTGGTGAGAGGAATTTCTTTTACTTTCTAGTCTATTTGGTGTTCTCTAAGCCTCTTGTATGTGTAAGGATATCTCTTTCTTTGGGTTGGGGAAATCTTCTATGATTTTCTTGAAAATATTTTCTGTCTTCATTTCCCCCCAAACCTCCATTAGGAGTCTCAGCTAGAATCACACCCATATCCTCCCAGGAACCTACCCTGTTGCCGACCTGTAAGCTTGGCAAAGTGATGTCGCCCCTTAATTTTCCTTCTTGTTTCCAGTACTCTAATCTCCCATACCTGTTCTCCCCACATTTGATCTCCACCTCTGTTTTCCTCCCTATTCCATTCCTCCTTCATTCGCTTCATCCACTTCTGCTGTCTATTCTATTTCCCATTCTGAGTCACATTCAGGACCCTCCCCTGGGCCCTCAGGTTCATTATAACTTTCCTCCTCTCCTCTATAGTGTCCCCCAAGATCTGCCTAATGGTTTTGGCTGTGGGATTTTGCATCTGCTCTCACCAGTTGCTGCATGAACACTCTCGTCTCTCTGATGACTATTATGTGAGGTTCCAGTCCCTGAACATGCTGCAGGCAGGACAAACTGTAGGCTGAAGGTTGAACTGGAAGTAGGTGGGCCTGGGAACAGAAGGGATCAGGTGGGCAGGGTAGAAAAGACTGGAATGGGGGTGTGTCTTTTGGAAATAAGGTAGAAACCTAGTGCAATTAAAACTGCGTGGAATGCATGAGAAAAACCTTAGCAAAAACTCCTAATAATGGGGGACAAGGAGCCTGTGTCAGCCATCTTCTGTAACCTGGCAAGGCCTCAAGTGGAGGGATTGGGACAACAAACCAGACACAAAACCCATCCCTACTCTTAACTGTGGCCACCTTTAGTAGTTTGTCGCTCTTCAGCAATGAGCAACTCAGAATAAGAGAAGACAACTTTAATGTTGTGTTCCTTGACCTAGAACACTGGCCTCAAAGAGTCTCTTCTGTATACAGATAATATAGCTATTGTCTTAGGTGACTGAAAGACTGTAATTGCAGGGTCACTCATGACTTCACAATCCCTTAGGAATCAGCAGAGTCACCGTGCTTCTCCTCTTAGACTTGACACTAATTCTTGCTGTGTAAATGTCTACTCTGAATTCTGGTTATTACCATAATCAGCTGGATCTATTAGCAAAGTCCAAGTCAAAGATCAACCAAAGATCTAATTATTTGAAATTAATTTATGTGCAAAACTTTGTTCTATGTGTTTTATCTTGCTGGCAGTATCTCTTAAACAAAGCAATACAATAGCTATTTACCCAGTGTTAGAGTTGTAGTTGGTATTATGTGTAGTCCAGACAGGTTTTATACTGGGGTGACATGTATAAGGCACATGCAAATACTGTAACTTTCTGGTAGGTGATTGAGCTTTCTAAGATGTTCATGTTCATGGAGCTCCTGGGGGAAAATAAAAAGAAAAAGCACCATAGGTACTGAGAGATTATTACACACCATCAAAATGTTTATAGTATGACCAGAATAATATCACATAGTTTTAGTAAATTAGACCTATTCCGGCAAGATGGCTCAGTAGTTAAGAAAAGCATCTTGCGGCATACCAGGGCTTAGTTCACAACCACCTGTAATTCCAATTCCAGGAGATACAATTCCTTTTTCTGGCCTCTAAGCACTCTGAGTGCAGGTGGTATACATACAGACAAACCAACACATAACAGACATATATAAGCTACAAAAAAATGAAATAGTCTTTTCATAAAGGACACCTCTTTCTATTAAGATATATAACTACAAGCAGCTTGGCACTAGGGTGACTTTTTTGTCACTTATTGAATCCACAAATTAACAGTAAAGTTGATCAATTCATTAATAAAAAAAACATCCTGATGCCAGACTGGATTAAAAAAAAGCCATGAGGCCTCAACCCTACACAATGACTACAGGCAGATAATGAATTCTAAGAATGGGAGAAATAGTCTTCCATAGGAATAAACACACTAATTAATTATATAATACCAAATGGTCATCCTTGTATTCATATATATCAGTAATATTATACAAAGCAAGTAAAATTTGAGACTATATATGTGATATTTATATATGCATGTACATATATGCATGTAACTACCATTAATAAAAAAAATGATGCCATGAATTTGAGAGATCAATGAGGGATATATATCTTTGAAGGAGCAAAGAAAAGGGAGAAATATTGGAATTTCATTTTACTCTCAAAACAAAACAAAAAAACCCAAACAAACCTGAGTGCTGAAATTTTATTTGCTGGCCTCTTCAGTGATATATCTTCTTTGTAACAATTTTGTGTCTGTGTAGCTGGATGCAATAAATAAGAATAAATGAGTTTATCTACCAGTGTTTGGAAAATTAATGTGCCTTTTTCTAGAATGCATGTTATAGCAACTACAAAGTCCTCATTCCAAGACCTTTCATGAGAGAATTCAGCATCAGTTCTGCTGCAGCTGAAGGTATGATGTCAACATAACTATTTAGAGTGTGATTTGTCAGCAGACTAACAAAAATGAACTTAAGTTACAGATAAAACAATTGACTGAGTAGCTCAAAGACTGAAGATTAGAACAAAACAGAAATAGGTATAAGTCACAGGCTGAGTGTCCTGTCTCTTGCCTAGTGATGATGGTAAATACAAACGTGTAGCAACTAAAATCTATACCAACCACTAATGAAGAGAGTGATATTATTCCAGCACCTAAGGCACCAGGACTGTGACCATCCATCAGGCAAAAGCCCAGCACTGCTGAAGAGTTGCTTACTTCATGTGAAGAAAATCTAGAAAGAAATATGGTAAAAGCAGATGATGGAAAGAATTTCTGACTTTGGCCTATTGCATAGAGAGAATTATTGTGAACTGAGACTTTTGTAGGTTTTGTGGCTAACCTCACTTTGAAGTCATTTGGTAGATAGGGATGTATGTAACATGAATGTTTTGAAAGGGCTACATGATAAAATAAACATGATCCACTGTGTAGTATCTCACTCCAGGGTTTCTGTTACAATACGTGTACAGAGCCAGAAAATATGTCTGTCTTTCCTTAGGCCATATCAGATGACACTCTGTGAATACCATGCAGTTTTATTCATTCAGTTTTATTTGTGTGGGAAAAGACTATCTAGATGGAAGGCACAACTTTCTGAAAAATTTCCAGTTGAAAAAATTTTCAGTTTCTCAATGATTAAGTACTGATTGTACACAGCAAAGACCTGCCCGATAATCAAACCAACAATAGCCTTGCACATTTCCCTATCGCATACCTATGCTTTCTGAGCTAGAAATAAATCAATTGATTTGTATAAAAACACATAGATGTCATGTGACTTGCATTCTTCTCAAGGACACTGAGATTTAGTGAAAGAATAATAAAGTATAACTGGGCTTATCCCTATCATACATTAGTTATACACTCAACAATCTCAATGAGGGAATGGATTGATTAATATTTAATGGATTTTAAAGCTATCTTAATTAAGATAGAATTTTTATGTGACTGGCACATAGATTTTGAAACTTTTGCTTAAGTACCAAAATTTCAACTGTGAATTTTATAGCACTACCATGATAAATTTTCTGAGCTTTCAATGTTCACAGGTGATATTCTCTTAGATTTATTGGCCTAAATTTACAAAGCCAAGCCCATACTAATTAGCTCAATATGCAACTGCCCTTATATTTACTGAAGAAACCAACTGAATGACACTCCAATAAAAGTCATTCTAAACACCGTGTTGGTGATGAGGCTAACATAAAATACAGCAGTAGACAAATTGTGTGCCAACCCCAACTAAAGCATTTTCCTGTGATAGCTATAACACCATAGAAAAATGCTGTCATTCAATTTTATAATTTTGACTATTCATATACAGCCAAGATGTTGGCAGTCTGTACTGCTTGTGTATGTTGGGGGCTGGGGGTAGGGTGTTTAGTATAACAAAGACTTTGTTCTCCCAACATGAGAGTTGTGAATGTTGATCTTCATAAGGTCCCTGGAGAATCTTTTGAGAGGTTGGCCATTATTTTAATCTCTTTAGTCTAGAGTGGCTTTCTCAGCACTACAGTTATTGAATGGTGTTAAAAGAGACATGCTTTGTTGTTTAATCATTTATTTTGCCATCATAGATAAGAATTAAAGCAACTTTTTGCCAGATCACAGGCTGACTGAATAGGTAACAGATCTGAAGTGTCATTTACAAACATTACAAGTCTTGTATGGAACAAAATTTGTTTGTAAGCATGACTAATTTCACTAATGATTACTGTTCTCATTAGTCAACAGTAATATTTCATGGGCAAGGCAGGAACTGAAACTGAACTCTGTAGTACAATATTGTAACATTCAGGTTTCACTAACATACAAAGAAATAAGAAAATTAAGCTTATAAGATGGGAGAAGAAACACACAGAGAAAAGACTGATTTTTTTTTTTTTGGAGCCTAAATAGTGGACTTAGTAAAATGATATTAAATTAGGTTAACTAAATATTCTCAAAGGTAAAGAACACGTGGAACAATGATATATCAGCCTCAAAAGAGAATAATTTTGAAATAAATAAAAATATGACAGCATAAATTATAAGACAGAAATAAAACATAAACTGTGTATAACAAAATATAACTACAGATGTGAAAATGATACTAAGAAGATTCAACAGGATATCAGAGAAATCAGAAGACTCCACTACTTAGAGAAGAGAGACAAAAAGAGACAGAAGTATTTGAAGGAACAATGATAGACTCCAAATGTGATGATTTTTGGAAGATTTTATTTTTAGAGATTTGTGTGTGTGCATGTGCATGTGTGCGTGTGCATGTATGTCAGTGTGTTGTGAAACACACATGTATAAAAGCACTTTCATAGGTCATACAACTTTGTCTGATCCCCTTTGAGCAGGAGTTACTAGACTTTGTGAGCTGGTGGACATGATTGCTAGGAACCAAACCCGATCTTCTTGAAGTGCCACAAGTGCTTGTCATCGTTGAGCCACCTTTCCAGCCCCAATAGTTTCATATTGGCTTAAAAGATCTACATATCCAAGAAATCCAGAATACCCCATTGAGTATGGCAGAGATACATTTTAATCATGGTAGTCAAAACAACAGAGCAATAGCTGCAAAGAGTGAAATGACTCATCAGGTACAAGGGTCCTGTAGGCTTAAAATTTCCACCAAACCTACTTTATTAAGGGTTCTTAATCATGTTTACCTCCCAACCAACCCCCGGTCTTAGACAAGAGAGTAGTAGGGAAAGGGACTGCAGACCTGTTTCATCTACTCTCTGCTGAAAAGTGTCAAGGGGTCTTTAGGGAATTACCAGACTCAGCCATCAGGATACCAGCAGTCCAGACAAAAGGCCAACACCCAGCAGCAACACTATTCGGAAGATCTGGACAAGTCTTAGATTGTTCCTAGATGTTGTCTAGAACATTTATATTTGCGAAGTCAAGTGTTGAAGCATGAAGATCAGCACAGCTATTTTAATTAAAAAGCCATGCCTCACTGTGGTGGGCCTCTACATACTTCCTTTCCTTAAAGTCCACCCATGTATGTTCTTAGAAGGCCAAATTCATGCCCTTTGCACAAGAGAGCTCACAGGAAAACATCATGTGCCCAGGTTGGAGCAAAACATTGCATGAAAAAACTGAGTCTTCAAAGAAACCAGAAACTTCCACTTCAGGTTCCTGCATATGGTTAATACACGAATTTTCACTAAGAACCAAAGTGAGGTGGGCAGGATAAAAGTCAATAACCATGTATTTTTGTATTGCATTATTATGTTTTATTTTCTTATATTTAAAAAAATTGGTTGAATGAATGAATAAGTGAATCCCTAGACACTAGATCAAAAATTAACCACTGAACTTTCACTTATACCTGCTGGGAGGGGAAAGAAGCAGTTTACTCTAAAGGAGTGATACTATGTACATTAACCACTCCAGAATAGGCCTCCTGCTTAGGAGTAGTTGACCAACATATAATTGGACTCCCCAGTTTTTTGTTTATGTCATTTTATTTGCTTAGAGTTTGGTGCTTTTTGAAATTTTTTTTCATTTTATTTTTAGATGTGTTTTTGTTTTCTTGGTTATGGGGAATTTCATTGTTGTATTTGTTTGTTTGTTTGTTTGTTTTTTCTTTTTATAGAAAGAACTTAAAATTGGGTCTGTAGGGAGTGGGAGAGCATCTGGAGAGACTTGAGGGAGGGAATATGATCAAAATATATTTGGAGTTGAAAATTGTTTTAAATAATGAAAATGTAAAAATAATAGTTCTTAAAGCTTCTGCAAAGGAAAAAATAACTAGAATGAATAGGTTGCAGAATGGTTGAAAGGAAATCCTTTCACAGGGTATTATGTCTACAATACACTAAGAACTGAAAATTACAACACCAAAAATATACAGTCCAGTCAACAAATGAAAAAATGCATTAAGCAAACTTATATCAAAGAATAATATAAATGGCTCACAAACATAACACAATACTGGATATCCTTAGTCATCAGAGAAGGTTCCATTAAAACTATATTGAT
>REGO01000302.1:942265-953543 GCA_010120015.1 Rhombomys opimus
GCATCGGCAGTAGCCCTTAGGGCTTCTGAATAATTAAGTGTCACATTTCCTCTGATTCCTCAGTAACAAATGCAGAAGACTTCCCCATTTTTAGTTAATCACAGAGTCCAGCATTAAGGCTACTACTGAGACCAGCATCTTGCTCTTAACAGAAATTAGCAAATTTAACTGCACCTTTTCCCCTTTAAATTTCCAAAATTCTCAAGACCTTGCCAGTCTGAAAACTCTTTTGCTTTTTATGCCAGAGGTGAAGTTCTTCTAACATTCTGAGGAAATCTTTAAGTGCAAATCACACTGAGGCTCATGCCAGCCTTTGTGAAATGACATGGCCAATTTACATGAATGTATGAGCAGGCAGGAATTGCGGCTATTTTGCAGTGAGATTAGCACAAAACTCTCTGTGGTCTGTTGTCTTCAATACCACTTTTATGTGTTTGTGGCCCACATTTGAGGAAGGGAAAGTGCATGCATGTGTTTGTCCCTGTGTATGGGGCATGTGTATGTGTCTATTGATCAAAGTTGATTAAAACCAGAGGTCAGTTTGGGTTTCTTTTTCTTAGGTGTTGTTCATTTCTTTTATGAGATGGGATCTCTGTCTTGGACCTGTGACTTGCTGTTAGGCTGAGTTTGATGGCAATTGGGCCCAGGGATCTGCCATTCTCTTTCTCCCCAACACTAGGAAACAGTTGTACACTACTATGATCTGCTCCTTTTCTTGGGTTCTGGTGATTGAACTAAGGTTCGCTTACTTACAAAGGAAGTAATATACTGATGAACTTATCACTTTAGCTTTGTCCCTGAACTTTGAAGTGTGTGGTAAAAGTGTTGCAAGAAACGTTTATTCAGAATTCTGTCAAAAAGCAATCCTTGGAAGAAACCCATTGACGTGAGTGAAATACATTTCCCCAAGGTTGGTTGATTAGTATAGTAGCATATCAATAGGCACAAGAGAAAGAGTGCAACAATTCAGGAAGGTATGCGTGTATGTATCTGTGTATGTATATGTGTACAAATTAAATATCTGTGTATTTATGTGTGTGATGTGTGCTTGTGACAATGCATGTGTCTATGTATGTGTGTGTGCATGTATGTCAAAGGTTGATGCTGAGTTTCTCTTCAGTGGCTCTCTGGCTAATATTTTTTTTTCTCCAAAGGAAACCAACATAGCCAATAAAACTGAGCCCTGGGGGCCCTGCAAAGACTTATACCCCAACCAAGGACCATGCCTGGAGAGGACCTAAAACCCATGTTCAGATGTAGCTCATAGACTCAGTCTCCAAGTGGGTTCCCTAGTAAGGGGATCAGGGACTGTCTCTAGCGGGAACTCAGTGTCAGGTTCTTTAATCACCTCCACCAGGCTACAGAAGAAAACAATGCAACCAGTCTTGATAAGACTTGTTATAGGTTCAAATAGAAGGGGAGGAGGACCTCCCCTACCAGTGGACTAGGGGAGGGGCATAGGGGATAAAGAGGGAAGGACCATAAGATTGGAAGGAGAAGAGGGAGAGGGACACAGCAGGGATACAAATTGAATATATTATAATAAATGATAATAATAAAAAATTAAAAAAGAAATCTTCTTGGACCTGGACCTGAAGCCAATGGATTCAGCTAGGCAGACTGTCCAGAGAATTCCAGGGAATCATCTGCCTCTGCCTTCATAGCACTAGGATTACAGGTGCATACAACCATACTAGGCTTTTTATTTGGTGGCTAGGGATCTGACTACTTTACCAACTGGGCCATATTCTCAGTCATCACGGTTATATTGGTTAACCATAAGTATCATCCACGGATCACCATTTTCAATCAAATGTACAATAGCTCATACCTCATATCTAGCTGTCTTTTACTTGTCTTTCCTTGTTTGTTCACACAAGGTGGTGGCAGCATACACCATTAAACCCAGCACTCAGGAGGTAGAGGCAGGTGGATCTCTGAGTTTGAGAACAGCCTGGCATACAAAGTGAGTTCCAGGACAGCCAGGACTACAAATAGAAACCCCACCTAGAACAAGCAAAAATTAAACAAACAAAAGACAAAACAGACAACCTACCCCAAAACAACCTTATTTGTTCACACCAGAAAATGTTTTCACTGACTGGTTCCTGTATGACAATAATTAAATGACCATGTCTACCTATCTTAATCTATGGTAAGTCTTTTCTGTCCTCTTCATAGTTTGGGGATAATTTATTGTTTACTTAATGAAACTTCATGTTTGTTTATGTGACCGATGTTAATATTTTAACCCAGGATTCTCTATCTCCTGAATGAGAACAGGCTTTTCTTACTAACACAGAGGCATGACCGTCCAGTCTCTGCAGCACCTGCAGCCATCCACTCAAAGTGTAGGTGTGCATGGTTTTCCTATCTATGGTGGCCAGAGGAGTCTTCCTCAATTGCTACTTTATCTTGTTTATTTATTTCTTTTTTCCTTTATTGATTTTTGGCAGGGTTTTTCACAGCGACATGGGACTCAGCAGCTTGGCTCCAATGCAAAACCAAAGGCAGTATTGGGGTCCTCCACCTTTGCTCCTCCAGCAGGGGATTATCCACACACAGTGTTGTGTATGGCTTTGATGTGGGTGCTGGATGAAAAGCAGGGAGTTATTTTGCATGGCAAGCATTTGGCTCATTGAGGCATCTTCCATACCCTTATACTAATTCAGCTAGACTCAAATTCTGTTTTGTTTTGTTTTTTTCTCTAAGAAAACCATTTGCTGTAAGATGATCCTATGCAAATATGAGCATTTTCTCTTCCTCCTTGTATCTTTGTGGGTTTCTCCTGTCTGTATCACTGTTAACTAGCTACTCCTCTCTAATTAAGCAAGTAAACAAATGCTTCATACTCATAATAGAAAGGATGATTTTATTTATTTATTTTCAAAGATCCTTTTCTGAGTTCAGGTAAAGAGTAAGAATGAGGATCATTGTATTTTTTTCTTTATTAAGAAAAAGAATACCAGATGGGTTTGGGCTTTTTTGTTGTTGTTGTGTTTTTTGTTTGTTTGTTTGTTTGTTTGTCTTGTCTGCATCTGAAGAAGTTTATAGTGATTGATATAACCAAATCATTAGAGCTGATGGCCTCTGTTATAATAGTAAACATTTGGGTGATTGTGTTCTTGTTATCACAAGATAGAAAAAGGATGGTCTGTAAGGAAAAACATTCTCAAACATGTAGTAGGTTTGAAATAGTCAGGTTTATGATTGTTTGAAATGTTTGATAAAACTCAGGCATTATGATATTAAATTAAATTTTTGAACCATGTGAAAACTACATAACCTATGAAGAAAGAAAAAAAAATGTATGTAGGAGAAAGACCGACTGGGCTTCCGTCCATGAGAGTGCATCCAATTGCTGCAAATGACTCTGGATGCATATCTTCCTTCTCTTCATCCCCTTGTGTTGAAACCTTCCACTCAACACTGACCTCAGAAACTCTCTAGCAGTAAACATTAAAAGCATCTTCTACACTGTCAAAATGATTTGGAGTAATAATTATACAAGGTTTCAGTGTCAGCTCGTGCTGTCGTGATAAAATAATCCTAAAACTTTAACTCAAGGGAGAAGGGTATATTTGTCACACTATTCCTGTTTACAGTCCATCACTGTATAGATGTCAAGGAAGCAGGATTTGAGGAAATCCTCAGTGGCTTCCTCAGGCAAGAGCAGAGAGCTGAGGAACACATGCCTGCTAGTGCTCAGTTGCCTTTCTCCTTTTCATTCAGATAAGGAACACCAGTCCCAGAAAATGGGCTCAATGCACAGGTCAGTCTTCACACATCAATTAATATAGCTAAGATAATCATTCACAGAAATCCTCAAAGGCCCCTTCCCCAGATGATTTCAGACTTTGTAAGATGACTATTAGCACTGACCATCACATACAAGGCAAAGGGCTTAGGAAAGCACACCACTTAAAGAATGGTCGTAATGTACATTTTAAATTTGTTTTATGGCTTTAAAAGTGTGTTTAATGTACGTAAATGTATGTAAGATATGACAATAGGGTTTGACAAAGATCAGTACTAGAAATAGAAAATATTTCAAGTCGCTAACATTTTGTTTAAGTGTTCTAATGAATGAAAGTTTCCAATAGCTTTCTTTAGAATTTTCATTTTATTAATCTTAATATTTTAATCCCTTCTCTGATGTTTAGCTTTAATTATCAATATGGCACAATGTAGAAACACTGCATTTTTTCATTACTTAATAGTCTTTTTGATGGTTTTATTTTTTTATTAATTTATTCGCTTTATATACTAATCATAGACTCCTCCTTCATCTCTGCCAGATCCCACCTGCCCTCCCTTTTCCACCCTCTCCCCTTCTCTAGTTCTCAGAAAGGGTGAGCCTTCCTCACTTAACAACTGACCCCAGACTGTTAAGTCTGGGACTGGCTGTATCACCTTTCTCTGCAGTCTGGCAAGGCTAGCTCACCAGGGGAAATAGATTGAGGAGCAGCCAACAGAGTTCATGTCAGAGACAGGTGCTGGTTCCCTTACTAGGTAATCCACATGGAGACTGAGCTACCTATCAATACATCTGAGCAGGGACCCTAGCTTTAACTCTTTTATTTCACTTTTCCTCTGTGTCTTTCCTTCCACTGTTACCGCAGTGTTAGGGAATGGGTCATCTAGACACTATGCAACATTAATTTTTCCTTTATATTATACTCATGGGATGACTGCACTGTTCATCAAAGATAATTGACCAATATCTTGTTATGGAATATGTAACAGCAATTTATAAATTCATTACATAGATTTACTCCATTAAGCATTATTAGCTGAGGGGAAATTAAAAAGGAAATAAAATATTTAATTCAGTGAATTAATTTTGAGTTTCTACAAAAATTCCAAAATCAGAAGTTTGGTATGAAGATAAAACGTTCGTACCTTTTACCACATACAAAAATATTTCTGCATTGTCTCCCCCAATCAGGGGACTGGGGAAGAACATGGGAGGAGAAATGGAAGAGAGGGCAGGATTGGAAAAGGCCTACAGCTGGGATACAAAGTGAATAAGTTGTAAGAAGTAAAAAAATAAAAATTAATAATATAATATAACCAATCAGCAAATGATTGACAATATAAAAAGAGCATTCAGATAAAACATATTTCTAGTGTGTTTGAAATCTAAATGTGGACAGCAATAAAATAATAAAAGCTTACATGTAAGCAGAAGACTATTCATAGTGTATTGAGTTGTCAAAATCTTAAAATGACATTAACCATGAGGTAAAAAAAAATTAAGAATTTAAAATTACTGAAATTAAGAATATAGTATCATTAAATAATAATAATAAGATTGTGAATATTGGAGCCAGTGATTAATAAGACTATAATTAAAATTATTGAATTATTAATATCACATGTGTTGAAAAGATAAGTATTTTATATAGACTACATAAATATTCTTCATAATACAGAAAGATGTTGAAAATGAGTAAAAGTTGAGAGTAATTATAATGTTAAACTAGCAGAAATAAAATAACAAGTAAATGTGGAAAATAGCTCAGGTCTTGAATCATGAGGAAGACATCAGGAAAAGGCTGATGGGGTAGAAAAAAAGCCATCGGCCAGGGAAAGCAGCAGTGAGAACTCAACAGAATTATTTGAAGGACATTCTATTACCCAGAATCCTACTTAGCTGCCTAGTAATTTCACCTTAGATATGTCCCCATTCTATGTGTGTCAGCAGAAATGAGTTCATGTTTTTATCAGTGTGGCAGGCCTATTTGTCGCTTCTGTCTTGAGTTGTTTTCTACTGTTAGAGCAAGACACTTTATGCTAAAGAATGTATAAGAAAAGGTATTTATTTGGAAGGTTATTCCAGTGTCTGAGGAGTCCAGGAGAATGGTGTCAGCTTGTAAAGGTCAAATTAAGTGTATCGTAACATACATGAGAGCTGGAAAATGAAAGGACCACATGAAGAAGAGACTTATGCGAAATAAAAAGAAAAAGAAAAATTAGATGCCTTACTCCTTTATTGCACACCAACCTCACAAAAACTAATCCACCCCCTAAAATCAGTTCTTGATTTTCAACAACTTCTGGGGGTGGATCCCCATGACCTCCTCACTATGCATTAGGCTCCACCGCTCAGGCACTGGCCATCTCTCCAAATCTTCACACTAAGGACAGAATTTCTAGCACATGCCCTTTTGCTTAACACTTATATTGAATAAATAAATAAATGCAGTTTATATAAAAACTAAAGAAAGAGGAAACATTAAGGAGGATAATATAACTAGCTCAGCTATAGCTGAACTACACCATCAGAACAGATGAAAGTACAGACTGGGGGACAAATGAAGCACCTGGAGGCTTCAAGCCAGAAATGGGAAAAACTATGATAATTGTTTATTATCATTTATTTATTCATTATCATTTATTTATTATTAATAAATAACTATTTGTTAATAACATCACTCTGAACTTGGTATTATCTAAATATTTATGTATACCAGAATGCAAAACTATTGTATAATATAGGTATTTTCAAGCAGGCATTACATTTTTTTAAAAAAAATGTAAATATTGCTAACTCAGCATAGGAAAAGCAGCAAGAAATGAAAGATTGCCACCGAATGCTTCTACTTATCAAAATTAAAGGACCTGAAAATTAATATCTATGTATAGTAGTCAAAATAGTAGTGAAATCTAGTGAGGATCAATAGCTGGTTGTAAAAAATGATGGTTACTCTTCTAAGTTTGGATTTATATACTCTATGTAAGACACACTTCTCTTTTTTTTAAAAAAAAACTTATTTATTTATTGTTTCTATAGTGTTCTGCCTGACTGTATGCCTTCAGGCCAGAAGCATGTACCAGATCTTATTATAGATTGTTGTGAGCCACCAAGTGGTTGCTGGGAATTGAACTCAGGACATTTGGAAGAACGGTCAGTGCTCTTAACCTCTTAGCCATCTCTCCAGCCCTAATTGTCTTGTTTTGATTGTTTGTTTGTTTTGCTTTTTGAGATGGTTTCTCTTTGTAGCTATGGCTGTCCTAAAACTCACTGTGTAGACCAGGCTGTCCTTGAACTTAGACATCCTTTTGCTTCTGCCTCCCAAGTGCTGGGATTAAAGGTATACACCACATGCCCAGCTAAAACACACTTCTGTAACTGACTTGAAAATATTTTTGATGTAATCTTGACCATAAATTGCTGTAATAAAAATTCCTTCCATATTGTTTTATTTTATTAATATATATATAATTCAACAGTTTTGTGTCTAGGTCTAAATAATTATATTGTTATGATTTATCTATATAAATGGTCTACTCATTTATACAGATAAAATTACTCTTCGTATTTCTATGAAGACATAGGATACATTGGGGATGAAAGGACATCATATATCCTTACATTGGAAATATAATTTAAAGCAATTATAGTAATTATGTAGAGTTAAATTATATTACACATACACTTATGTATATATAATATTTAAAAAGCTATTACAATTTAATTAGTTTGTATGTGTGTAACTGTGTTTGTGTCTGTGTGTGTATAAGCTCACCACGGTGTGCATTTGGAGTTCAGAAGAGTATTCTGTTTCTCTTTCTATTATGTTGATAATGAGAGTCCAACTGAAGTCATTAGGGCAACAAGCACCTTCACCTCAGAGGAGAATATATATATTCCTACTGTGTGTGTGTTCATCCAGGTAGATTTCTATTTGTAAATGGATTCATATTGGTTTATGCATAACTCCATTGTATTTCATATTTTTTGCAATGATCATAGTTTTTTTTCCTTTTCTGGCTTGAAGCCTCCAGGTGCTTCATTTGTCCCCCAGTCTGTACTTTCATCTGTTCTGGTGCTGTAGTTCAGCTATAGCTGAGCTAGTTATATTATCCTCCTTAATGTTTCCTCTTTCTTTAGTTTTTTATATAAACTGCATTTATTTATGTTCTAACTTCTTATTTCAATATTTGGATGTCAGTGAGTGTCATCAATTGTTTATCTCTAGGTTCTTAATGTCTTACTGCTTGTCGCTGCATGCTGCTGGACTTTTCAGAATAGTACTTTAGTCATGGGTAAACTTTGTTCCTTCCTTTCTCCTCTGCTTCAGATGAGATATGTATGGAGTTCTCACACGTTTTCCTGTTTGTTCCAGCAGGCATTTTAGTCTTATGTGTCTAGCAACATCCAGAGTATCTGTTAAACATCAGTTAGCACATTTTCTCAGCTCAATTCCACTGTTTATCCTGGAATTATGGAGTAGGTTTTGAATAAGGTTTTGGAAGGAAAATGGTCATGTGGTTTGTGCTTTTTAGATTCTTTACTTCCTACCAGTTGACTCTCTCTACTCTGTCCTTTCAGACCTGGATATGACTTTCTCACATTTGCCTGTTTTTCTTCTGGAAGCTCTATTTTTTTCAACAGAGCTTCTTCCACCTCACACGGCTTGTGAACTTCCACAAATTATGTTGTGAGCCACCTCACAGAAGTTTGAATTATCTCCCATTTTTAGGAAACTTTCCAGGGTATGGTTTTTAGATTTGAGTCATGTGCACTGGTTTTGTCACTCAGTGCTCTGGCAGGATTTGGAGATTTCAGATCATTTCCTTATACATTTATAAACCAAAGCTTGCAACTTCCTATTTCCCAGTTTTTGTGCAAATCATGGGTTATATGCTGTTTATTTTGTGTCCTTTTCAGAGGTTGGGCTATTAAGCTGGTTGGAATTCAATAGTTAGACATCTGATATTACTACATAATGTATTGAGGTGAGATATGTTTACCCTGTTTTTTTAAATTAAAGTTTTATTTTTTATATTAATTAATTTATTTACTTTGTATCCCAGCTGTAGCCCCCTTCCTCATTCCCTCCCAATCCCAACCTCCCTCTTTCATCTCCTACCTGCCCCTCTCTAAGTTCCCTGACAGGGGAGGTCCTCCCACCTGCCATCTGACCCTAGCTTATCATGTTGCTTCAGGACTGGCTGCAATGTCCTCCTTTGTGGCCTAGCAAGGCTGCTCCTCCCTTGGGGGGAGGGGATTGAAGAGCCAGCCACTGAGTTCATGTCAGAGAAAGTCCCTGTTCCCCTTACTAGAGTACCCATTTGGATACTGAGCTGCCATGGGCTAAATCTGAGCATGGGTTCTAGATTATATCCATGCATGGTCCTTGGTTAGAGTATCAGTCTCAGAAAGACCCCTGTGCCCAGATATATTTGGTCCTTGTGGAGCTCCTGTCCTCTCCAGGTCTTACTAAATCCCCCTTCTTTCATATGATTTCCTCCACTCTGCTCAAGGTTTGGTTATGAGTCTCAGCATCTGCTTTGATACACTGCTAGGTAGAGTCTTTCAGAGGCCCTTTATGGTAGGCTCCTGTCCTGTTTTTTTGTTTGTTTGTTTGTTTTTGTTTGTTTGTTTTCTCCTACTTCCAATGTCCATCCCATTTGTTTTTCTAAGTGAGGATTGATCATCTTACTCCAGGTCCTTCCTTCTTATTTAGCTTCCTTAGGTGTACAGATTTTAGTATGTTTATCCTATCTTTTAGGTCTAGTATCCACTTATGAGTATATACCAACTATGCTCAAGAACACAAGGACTTTTGCTCAACCATGTTTGTAGCAGCTTGATTCCTAATAGCCAGAACCTGGAAACAACCCATATGTCCCCCAATGGAGGAATGGATACAGGAATTGTAGTACATTTACACAATGCAATACTACTCAGCAATTAAAAACAAGGACATTATGAAAATTTGCGCAAATGGTGGGATCTAGAAAAGATCATCCTGAATGAGGTATCCCAGAAGCAGAAAGACACACACCGTATGTTTACCCTGTTTTTGTTGACATGAGGCCGGCTTTTCTTACAGGAGCTTCATACCACTCTTCCTGTGCTATCATACTATTATCTGCTGTCCCTTCAAACCTATTAATAGGTCCCTTCTTTATGTAGGTGTTCCAGTATGGGTGCTTATGTCTTAGCAATTGTTGAGGCTTCTTAGAGAATTGACTTCTTATTGGTTACATAATGACACTTGGCTCTCCTTTTCATTCTCTCTCTCTCACACACTCTCTCTCTTTGTCTCTCTCACTGTGTGTGTTTGTACATGTGTGTGCAGACACACACGTTTGTGTGCATGTGGAGACAAGAGATGGATGCAAGATTATGTTTTTGTGACTCGCCACCTTATTGTTTGAGGAGATCCTGAAAAACGAACCTGGAGCTTACTAATTCCGTGCTGCTAGCCAGTGAGCTCCCGAGCCTACACCCACCCTCTGTACTTCTGCAGCACAGAGATTACAGACACACTCTTCACATCACGTAAGTACTCAGCATCAAAGACAGTTCCGCATGATTACATGGAAAATGTTTTACCAAAAGAGCAATCTCTCCAGCTCTTTAAAGTTTCATTATTACTATTTAGTGTTGGTAACAATTGATACCTTTGCTCCTATTCATTCTGTCTTCACAGTAGTTAATAGAACCGACAGATCAAAATCAAGAAAGTACTCCCCATAACAAGCTAGTTGTGATGACTAGATCTACTTGTCAACTTGATATAAGCTAAAGTCACCCAACAAAAGAATACAGTGAAGTATTGTCTATGTCAATTTGGCCTGTCGGAATGTCTATCTTGGGGGTGTTTTAATTAAGTTAATTGACATGGGAAGTCCGAGTTTAGTATTGGTGTCACCATTTCCTAGACAGGGGTTCCCAAGTGGCATTAGAAAGGGTAGATGGAGCTGACAGCAAGACAGCTGAGCGTTTTCATTTCTTTTTGCTTTTGACTGTGGATGTGAGGGGACTAGCTATTTTATTTTCTGCCTTAACTTTCTCATCATGATGGATTATAACCTGAAATTATAAGATGAATAAAACATTTCTCTCCCAAGTTACTTTTCTCAAGTTATTTTATCATAACAAGAGAAATGAAACTAGAACAGCTATTAAGAAGTATGTGATTATTACTTAGCTTTTAACATTGGAGACTCAAGAATATTGAGGAATTCTCCAAGACTACACAGGTAGTGTGTCACTGTGTTAGGATTTGAACCCATGCCTCTCAGTCTGAAAACCTCTTTATCTAAACAAGTTCATTACATTCTGGAAAGAATGCCTTAGATTTTTAGAATGCTACTAATGTGAAGGGAGGCTTATTTTAATATGCCAGAAGCAGAATTTGTTTGTTTTACTTTCACTGTGATTGTCTACAAATCCATCCTTCTCAATTTTAAAGGCACCTCTTGTTACCTGTGAACCACTTTTCCAAAGCCAAAAGTTAATTGAAACTCCCTTCCAATC
>REGO01000302.1:1039171-1052634 GCA_010120015.1 Rhombomys opimus
GAAAGTTTATGTAGCTTTTGTTAATAGTGCTGTTATGGGAAAATCAGTGATGCACCTGCTTTGAGTCATCCATGATCATGTAAATAACCTTAATAAACTCACTGATTCACTAAGCTATGCTTAGTGACATCATTCCTCTGTCTGTCAGTGGGGTAGTCTGAGGTGGATAGATATTTGTTCAAACTCCCTAAGAAAAGTCACAAACAAGGAATGAAGTTTAACCATTGCAGATGAACCTTATCCCAGCATCTCTTTTAACTTGCAGCTTGCAGCCCCTACTCTATCCCCGTTGAGCTCACATCTAGACTTCAGAAATGCTGAGAACACCTGATTCTGGACAGAAAATCCAATGACCCCTTAACAACAACAAAAATGCATGCATGTGGCATAAATAGCTCCTTTTTCATGCTTTTCTTTTGAAATGCCTCCCAGTTGACGAAAGACAATCTTCTTCATTCCTACAACAGGTTTCATTATCTTTGTGGAATCTATGAACCTAATTTTATTTTTGCCATCTTGTGATGTTGTTCTCTTAGGGAATTCACAAATTTGCATCACCTTCATGGCCCACTAGACACATATCTGCTCTTACCCATGGCATGATTCCTGAACAAAGCAGTATGCAGTTCGATAGGGTGACTTAATCATTCCCAAAGGCAAAAGACTCTTCTGCCAAACTAATCTCATTAACCAAATGGAATAAGTTCTTTGGACCCACTGACTTCTGGGCCAATTTCTCTTATTTTCAAGGCATACAAACACAGATTAATGTCTAGACGTTTCTGGTTGGGCATTTTATTCTGAATGATTAATATTTTTCAGTGCTCACTGGCCTGATACTAAAGGCTGAAACAAAAAGGAGTTTGTGCCATGAGAATTATTTGCAATTTTTGTATATGGTGGGTATATATGTATGTGTTTGTGTCTGTGAGGGTTTGCAATTCTCAAGCAAGTGTGTGAAGATCTGAAGACAACTTTGAGTGTCTGTCAGCATTTCCATATTGTCTGAGGCAGGATTTCTAGTTTGTGGCTGTATATGCCAGGCTAGCAAGCCCATTAAGTTCAGGATATTTCCTGTTTTCTTTGCTCATCTCTCAATGTTGCTACTGTGACTTACAAATATATGCACCAGTGCATCTGGCTTTTCTTGGGTACTGGGAATCAAGGTAGAGGTTCCTCAAGTTTGTTTAGTAAATACTTATATCCTTGGAATTATAATAAAGTTTTTGAGCTGAAATTTTCATTTTTTCTCCTTATTATATATTTAACACTGATATGTTACCATATTTAAAGGATGGCATGATCTTTTGACCAGTAAGTTATGTATGTTTTACTGCATCTGGCTAACTTAAGTGAAGATTTAGTTAGTATTTGTTCAAGTTGTGCTTGGGATTACAGCACAGCACTAGTCCCTCTGGAAAAGCAGTAGAGAACTCCTTTCCATCAGAATGTATAATGTTTTTTGACTGGGGTTGTTTGGCTGCAATCTCTACATGTATTAGTATCATCAACCAGCCTAGTTTTGTTCTTATTATCGAACATCATTACTGGGAAACAGAGAACACTATGACTAGTCAGAGCTGATAAAATTAGTATATATTACAAATGGGCTGTATTAGATGGGAGTATATGATAAAATCTGGGTAGCTAAAAAGATGTTCAGGCTAGAGACTGAACATCGAGTAGCTGACTGGATATCCATGGCTTGCTGTCAATTCAGCATCCAAGGAAACAGCCTTTTTGTTATCAGACAAAGGAAGATCTTGAAATCTTCCTAGATTCTGACTGTAGGTAAAATTGATAGTGAAATTCTGAAGCAGTACGTACTATAAATGCATGGAATGGCTTAGCAACCCAGGACTGGACAAGGTTTGGGCCATATAAAAACTTTTTCTAACAACATATGTGTCAACTGTAATAGCTGATGTAATTTTCAATTCAACACATTCTAGAATCACCTGGGAGGGGATCTCTGGGAATGTCTATGAGGGGTTATTTTAATCATTATAATTGATGTGAAAAGATCTGTAACTGTAGACAGCACCATTTCCCTAGGCATGCCTTATACTCCTCTCTCTATCTCTCTATCTCTCTTCTCTCTGAACAAAACTAGGCTGGTTGATGATACTAATACATGTAGAGATTGCAACCAAACAACCCCAGTCAAAAAACATTATACATTCTGATGGAAAGGAGTTCTCTACTGCTTTTCCAGAGGGACTAGTGCTGTGCTGTAATCCCAAGAGCAACTTGAACAAATGCTCTGTTTGTTCAAATTCTGTCTCTGTCTCTCTGTTTGTCTGTCTGTCTCTCTCTTTCTCTGTGTGTGGGGGGGTGGGGTGGGTGGGTGTGTGTGTGTGTAGAAAGGGTGAGGTGAGGTGTAATCATGCATTCCTTACTGTCCTTTCTTCTAATGTGTGGCTGTGATATTACCAGCTCCATTTTTACTATGTTAATGTTACTGATCCATGAGTATGGTGAACTCTCCATTTTCTGATATCTTCATTAATTTATTTCTTTGAAGACCTGAAATTTTTATTATTTAAGTCTTTTACTTGCTTACTTAAAGTTATTCCAAGATATTTTATGTTACTTGAGGATATTGTTGAAACATGCTGTTTCCTGATTTCTTTCTCTGTTATTTGTATATAGGAAGGTTAGTGATTTAGAGAGTTAATTTTATATCAAGTACATATATATATATATATAATTTTATATCCAATACATACACACATATATGTATATATATATATGTATATGTATATATATATATATATATATATATATATATATATATGTCAGACGTAACTAAGACCTCAAGTATTATACTGATAAGTGCAGAGAAAGTGGACAACCTTCTCTTGTCAGTGATTTTAGTGGAATTGCTTTGAGTTTCTCTCTATTTAACTCCATGCTGTCTATAGGTTTACTGTAAATTGCCTTTCAATATGTTGAGGTATGTTCCTTGTACACCCAATCTCTTCAGGACTTTCATCATGAAGGGATGTTGAATACTGTCAAATGCTTGTTCTGAATCTAATGACATGACCATGTGGATTTTATCTTTCAGTTTGTTTATATGATAGATTACATTTACCCCTACATTCTAGAATTTTTGTTATAGGAAGTTTCTTGGCAGGCTACCAAAAGAAAAATGTAAACACTAACCCAGCCCCTAAATGGGATGTCTCCACCAAATTCCTAACCTCAGGTTTCAGGGAATGAGGGCAGAAATAGTGTGACAGCCAGAGGGAATGGAGGACATCAAGAAAGCAAAGTCCTCTAAATCAACTGATTAAATCTCCTATGAACTCACAGAGAAAGAAGCATTGCACAATCTGCAAGTGGGAAAAACGGGAGGATCTGGCAGCTAGTTGGAGGGGTGAAAAATAATCAAAACATATTGTGTAAAATGTTTAGATATAAAAAAATAATATTTAAACAAGTGTTTACTTGGGCCTGTGAGATGGCTTAATGGATAAAGGCACTTGCTGTTATGCTGGATGTCATCAGTTTACTCCCTCAGATCCACATCATGACAGCAAGAAATATATTTCTTCAAGTGGTTCTTTTATCCCCAAACATGTGCACGTGGAATGTGCACACCCATCCACATACACACACATAAATGCACGAAATTAAAATTTAATAAACAAATGAAACTGTTTCCTGCTTAGCTTTTTATATGTAATCTTTTTTCAGTTTTTAAAAATAAGACATTCATTCTTTGGTTGAGAAAAATCTGGGTTTTTTTCAAATTTCCAGCTATTATGAATAAAGCTGCTATGAACATGGTTGAGCAAATGTCCTTGTTATATGGTGGAACATCTTTCAGGTATATCCCCAGGAGTGTATAGCTGGGTCTTGAAGTATGACTATCTTCAACCTAAGAATGGATAAAGAAACTGTGGTACATTTGCACAATAGAATACTACTCAGCCATTAAAAACGAGGAAATCATGAAATTTGCAGGCCAGTGGTTAGAACTAGAAATGTTTATCCTGAATGAGGTAACACAGATCCAGAAAGACATACATGGTATATACTCACTTATAAGAGGGTTTTTGTCACATAGTACAGGATAGACATACTATAATGCACAGACCCCAAGAAGATAAGTCCGATGGGCATCTTAGACTTCATGTCAGCCCACTAGTTAGAGAAGTGGAGGATAACTCTGACATGGTTGTTGGGGGTTGGCCTGGTGCTATGCATTCTAATGTCAACTGCTGACAAGATCTTGTCCCTGATCAGAAGAGAACATTCTCATATAAACCCAACCTTGCTGTGTTAACCTATCCTTGTTGAGTAAACCTGGTTAAGTAATTATATCTGATTGGTTTATGAAAGGGCCTTTTCCTGGGCAAGGCAGAAGGGGGTAGGCATGGCTGAGGTTCCTAGAGAATCACAGAAAACAAGAAGGAGGACGCCACGATGGGTTAGTGTGGAGAAAACACCATGTGGCCCAAGAGGAAGGACTCCAATAATGACATGAAAAGGCCCAGATGGACAATATAAGCAAGTACCATGGGAATATGGATGTAAGGGAGACCAGATGAAGAAGTTAAAGTGGACACCATTGTATGTGGTCTGAGAGATGGATGGTGAGATTATTGAACCAGGTGAAATATCTGTCAAGCACAAGGTATATAAGGCAATTATAAAATCTAACAGGTGTCTGTGTCTTATTGTTTGTGAAAGAGGGCTAAAGAATACTGCTGTGATAATCTTAGGACTAATAATAAACATTCTATACCAAAATACATTTGTTTTATTATACATTGTCTGTGTTGCCTGCTTTTTGATCGCTTAGCCCTGATAGGACTCTCCTACCAGGCTACAGGGGAAAAGACAAACTCAGTCATTATTGGTGGTGGGGGGGGGTTTCCTCTAGTCTGAGGAATAACGGAGAGGGGCTATGGGAGTGAGGAAGGGACTAGGAAAAGAAGAGAGAGGAGCCTGTGACCAAGATGTAAGTTGAATTAATTAATTAAAAAAAGAAAAGAATATAACATTAAGAGCCAGGAAATTCCTGGTTGTGTCAGAGACCCAGTCTGCAGATGTAGCTGCGTGTTTAGCTAACTGGCAGTTAAACATATGCAACGGACGTAGGCACTGCTTGCTTCATCTCTGAAAGGCTTAGAGCCGCATGTTACCAAATTGTTAGAAAGGTAACAGAAATCATTACTGTAGAGTGCTTAACAAAATTCCCAGCACATTCAATGTCAGTAAATGAGAGAGTGACACCAATTCTTGAGAAGTGTGGAGCACTTCTGTGGAAGGGCTTTTACTAATTACCCTCTTCTGCTTTTGGATCCTAGGCACCTTCTGACCTTCCAGTCCAAGTGCTATAAAACAGTCACTGAAAAAGAAAATTAACTTCCTATGCCAAGCCCTTCCCGAACTATTTTTTTTTCTCCAAAATTGCTTCAAAATGTGTCTTCCTAGATGAACCGGAGAGAAGGTAATAAAGTCAGCAGCCGTCTATCACAATGGTGCCACAGGAAGGGAAGATTGTGGGAGGAGTGTCCTAGCCTGAGCCTTGTTATGTGCACATTGATTCACAGGGTAACAAGGTATCACACACACAGAAGAGGTTAGCTTCAGGATACTAGAGGACCAATGGGGTAATTGATCAGCTTTGGTTTTCCTTTTCTTCTTTTACTTTGTTATATGACAGTGGAGAAGAGTTCTCTAATAACATCAGATGCAAGGAAAATCCCAAGCGGAACAAAAATCTCAAGGATTGTGAAGATGGTTCAAAGTGTTTACCATGCAAGCCAGAGGGAATGAGTTCAAGCCCCAGACTCTACATAAGCAGCCAACTATGGTTGGCTCTGGGGAACCAGAGCTCTGGGGAAGGAGGACAAGTGAATCCCTGGAGCTCGCTGGCCAGTCAGCCTAGGTGAGTCAGACATCACCAAGTCCCAGTGAGATATTCTGTCTCAAAAAACAACGTGGGGTCCACCTGAGAACTGATACCCATGGTTAACCTCTGGCTTCCACATGCACACACGCACATGTGAACACACACTCTCACTAACATGTACGTGCTTAGGCACTGGGAGAAAACAACAATGAACTCCAGAAGCCAGTTAGTTTATATTTTCACACCGGGAAATCTATGCCAATGCATCTTTTCTGAAGTTACCGTCAGTGTGGAACATGGGCTGCTTGCTTGCTGTGGTGCAGCGAATAGCACAGGAAAATGACAAATGACAGACCACACAGTGTTTCACTCTCACATTTCAACTACTTCAATCATATGATCCTCTTAGCAGCCTTCAAGATGACTTTTATTGTTCCCATTTCATTAAGCCTTGAAAAAAGGGTTATCCTTTTCTACACATGATTATAAAAACATTATGCTTTTAATTCTAACAAAATTATTTTTGGAGACTTACTAAAACAAAGGCATCTTTGGAAAGATTGCACAGTGAGATTAATGGCTTGATTTAATCAGAGAACCCATCGTATTCTACGGTCTACAGTTATGGAACAAAATGCAAGTAGATAAGACAGTGTCCACTACTTGACATAAAGTGAGCATATCCATAAAACAATCTGATATGGACAGGAGAAAAGACTAGAAAAGGCCCGGATGCAACATATTTGGCAGGAAGGAGAAAAGTATAAAGAGATATTCTGCCCCTCCCTCTGGTTATCAGAATATTCAAAGAATGGTCCCCAAGAAATCAGAATTTGCCCAGGAATCTCATCATGGGAGAAAGAAAAGACTGAAGCCTGTGCCTGTCAGAGAAGTAACTTGTCTCCTATGAGGAGATTTCATTTGTCTCTTATTGAGAGAGATTTCGAACAATTCTGACAATTTGTCAGTCCACCTTGCAGGAGAGAAAATTCAGCGTCATTGGCAGCAGGGCTCTGCTTTGGTCAGGACTTGCCACGTATAACTCTTGTCCTCTACTTTAACTGAAACCTCACATCTGTACCCTAAAGACAGACTGCAGATAGCAGATGATCTTGTTGTCCTTCTTCATAATGTGCATTAAATAAATTTCTCATTTCTGTTTTACATTGTTTGTCACCTTAAATGGTTTATTGAGAATAGATGGTTGAGTTTGGCTTGCCAAGGCTAGCAGGCCCCAGGCTGTGACTCCAGTAACTTCAGTAATAATGATAAGGATCTAATCTTTCTGTCCTCCACATATCAAAGGAACTTTCCTCTCCTCCCCCTTCCCCCCCATCTCCAGTGTCTCACAATGTAATCCTGCTTCTGGCCTTGGCCAGCTATAAGCCTGCTTTATAGATCAAACTGGCTTCAGTCTCAGATCTGCCTCCCTCCGCTCCTGTGCTGTGATTAAAGACTGTGCTATCATGCAGCCTGGCCCTAACCTTCTGCTTATATACCTTGATAAGTGACTAATATTTCTTTATTTGCATCAGAAGTCTAACACTTCTAAAAAATTCTAGCCAAATCTGTGAAGCCCATATCATCTTCACCCTATCACTTCCTAGATGAGGCACAAGCTATCTGCCTAGCATCCAACCTCAACCCATTCTATCAATCTGTCACTGATTATTCAGTGTGCCCCATTTGTCTTTTCTGGAATCCAGACTGTAGGGACGAACTTTCTTTTTGGAAAGCCTTCACTCTGCCTTTAAATCCATTCTTGCTGTGCTCATTTGCTGAACACTTGGATCTGACATCACCCACCACAACTAAGATTCTAATACCTGCCTGTGGGCTGACTGTTCTTGTGTGTCTATGAAACAGTTCATTATCTTCTTAATGCTGGTATTAGGATGCAAAGATCTGTTTCTGTGTCTCTTGACTGTTCTGAACTTCTTGACCATCAGAACTGTATCAATTTGCTTTTATATCCATTACCATTAACAAATTTCTGAGGTTAAGTACTACTAGCTTAATCTTAGCCCCAGTGCTTGTGAGATGACTTAGTGCTTTATATAGGTGATAGAAAGAAGCAAAAGCAATACTTTTTTCTTAACTCATTAAAAAGGTTCACAGCCACAGCCCCAGATGACACATCAACAGGAAAGAAGTACAGACTTCTTCATCAGGGTGTCCTGCTTATCTTCATTATATGTAGTCATATGGATATATAACCAGAGAATAAAAGTGTATGGCATGTGGCAATAAATTATGATGAAGCCATCAGTGTCTACTCACATTCTCATTTGCCTATGGATATAAGACAGGGCTACACAGAAGTGGGGTACTGATGGCCTCCTGTTGTTACTGGGAGCCCGCAAGTGATGATCATTGACATGCTATTTATAGCCACCTGAAAGTTTCTATTACACCTGGATGGGACTATGCTAGGACATTCTGGACCTGAGTGTACCATGAACTTTCTAGAGCATGGAGTTTTTGAAGGCATAAACCATGTCTTGTAATCTTGTAGGGCAACTTCAGGGTCAGTAGGCAGTTTAAGGGAAGCTCAGATAAGCAGTTAGCTGGAGGAGAAGGTTGCACAAGCAGGCGGTTCAACCGAAGCTAAAATAAGTTATCTGTGGCATCCTGGCCTCCTGACACAGGCCTGGAATGTTTTTCAGTCTACAAAGATTTACTGCTGAATAAGTTTACCCATTCTAGTTCTTTCTGAACTCTGGCTGTTTGATTCAACTCAGCTGTTCTGGCTCAAAACTTCTCTCCATGTTAACTGATTAAAACCAGGTGAGATTGGGAGGGAGCGAGGTACGGGGCTACAGCTGGGATACAAAGTGAATAAACTGTAATTAATAAAAATAAAATAAAATTAAAAAAAATAAAACTAAATTTTTTTTAAAAAACTGGCTTCTTTCTGCTTCTCACTGAAATTCTTTTCTTGGAAAAACTGCCTCTGAACTCCATGAACTAAACTGCACAAACCCAACTGCACTCAACTGTGTTGAACTCCCTTCCTCTACTGTATTGTCTCTAAAAATTCCCTCTCCCTGTGCTGGTCTTTAATAGCCTCTCTCTCATGAGAGTTGGACATATCTTATCTCTGACTCCTGTCAAATCTTTCTCTGACTTGCCACTTTTTTTGTCATTTTAGATGTAATAGTTTGGGATTAAAGGTGTGTATTAAGGGATGTTTGTCTTCTAGCCAGATCATGCAGACTTAGGCCTTTGGATGTGATCCCCTGCTAGAGTAGCCTGACATGACCTCAGCCAGAAAGAAGATGGAGGGACCTCTTTACCGTCCCATCCTGCCGCACTATCATCAGGAAGCCAGCTACGCTTTAGGAAAGTGTTTGAGAGAGAAGCCAAGAGGCTGATTCTAATCATTATAACTCACTGCTGTTGTATTTGCCAAGCTGCATTTTTTCAAGTAGAGTGGCTTGAACACAGAAAATAACTGTGAATTGTTTTAATTAATTATTTTATGTAATACATATTTATTTAGAAAAATGCCCAATATATATCTCATTATATGTTTTCTAACTACTGCTTTGTTTTGCTGTAACACATAGTCTCTCTTTCTCTGTAACCCAGGGTAGCCTTGAGTAGTACAGGCAGATTTTAAATTCACAGCAACCCTCTGTGTCACCTTCCATACTGCTGGGATTCCAGGGATAAACTGATATACCTGGCTCTCATTAAACTTTTGGGGTGTGTGTGTGTGTGTGTGTGTGTGTGTGTTGTGGGGGGGACATTTATATAAGTGTATAGGACCAGTAGTTGGCATCAAGTATCTTCCTCTAATGTTCTCTTACATTTTGAGATAGAGTCTTTACTTAAACCTGGGCCTAACTAACTGACCTCAACTTGCTGGCCAGAAGGCTGCAGGGATCCTCTCTTCTTGTCCTCCCTGGGATGACTACCTATGCACAGCTTTTCCATGGATGTTAGAACTCAAACTCATGTCGTCTTCCTTACGCATGTGATCTGGACCATCTCCTCATATTATAAATTTCCTTTAAACAAATATATTTAATTTTTTAAAATATATTACAAAGAAAATCTGAAGTAGATGACCAAATATTGTGAGTAAACTACAAGGATGTTAGTGACATTGGTTTCTGTATTCTGTTGGTGGGGTCAACTGGGGGATACATTAGACAGAAAGAACTTTGAGGGTTAGTAAATTCCAATTTTAAGAGGTCAGTGTAGCTCAGAAATGCAACGCTTTAGAGGAGACACAGGGCAGATGTGTGGACAGTTCAGCAAATAAAAGTTCTGGGAGATGTACAGTCCCTAGGTCAAGTGTCACAAGAATCATATCAGGCTGGAAGCATCCATTTCCAGTGCTTCTGTGGAAGAACTACTCTGGAGATTTCAAAAGAACAGGCACAGACCCCTAAGCTGCTGTCCTACTTCTGGGCTATGTCACCATTTCCTCATGAGGAAACCGTATTGAGAGAAGAACAAACCTTAGAAGAAGCTTTATTAATATTGTACATCTGTTTTCTCATGAAGGAAACGCGATGTGCAGGAGGCACTTAAGGTTAAACCTTGCAGAGCAGACTAAGCCAAGCCTGGCCCTAATTAACAGTACCCTGTATCAAGCACTTCACTTACATGACACCTACCTCCAGTGTGAGCATCAAAGCAAAGACGAAGGCTGATCGCTTGCCTGAGAACAAGTGTGTACTATGAACAGGGAGCTTCGCCATGGAAGCCCAAGGAACCTCTGAACTGACCACCAAGAAGGAAGAACAGGGTTGGCAGCGAGTTAGCCGTGGTGACTGAACAGGGAAGTTCATTCTAGAAAAGGCTGGAGGCATGGTACTCTATGCATGAAGTCTCCCTTTATATCATTCTTACAAAAGTGAAAGTGAAAACTGTCTCAGGAAAACAGCCTTAGCTCATTGTTTTTGTATGTTTGTACATTCATGTGCAGCTGGACATGTGTGTGCTGGTGTATGTGTTTGCACAGGGTAGCTGGAAGGTAACCTCAGGTGTTGTACTTCAGGCATATTCCCTCTCCTCCCTTCCCTAACTCTCCTTCCTTCTCTCCCTCCTTACCTCCTCTGCCTGCCACCCCACCCCTGTCTTTAAGTCAGTTTTTCTAAGTGGCCTGGAACTCATCAAGGAGGCTAAAATGATAGGACAATAAGTCTCAGGTTTTGTATCTTCCAGCCTTTGCCTTCCTGCAGTGGGATTACAAGCATGCACCATCATGACTAGCTTTTTTTGTATGGGTTTGGGAATCAAACTCAGAACCTTCTGCAATTGAGCAACTCCACACCTCACTCCTAGATCTCAAAAGCTTCTTCAGAAGCTTAAAAAGCAAAAAATAAGTCTCTACAAGACATATTTTCCAAGACACACATATTCCTGCCTATGAGTCTTCAAATACAGAACCAAATCTACTCTCCAGGCTTAGTAATATGACAGAGATGAATGTGATTCAATCACACACTATAATTTTCCTAGTGTTATTTTTATGCTCCACTCAAAAGAACATCCTAACTATTAAGCACATTAAATTCTTCAAGCCCAGTGAAAAAGTGGCATTTAATGAAAGACCTCATTTCTAGTCAATTCTAGTTTTATACTTTTAATAGGTTCCATATAAAAGTTTAAAGACAATATTTATGATTCTGGAAGTCAATTTTCTGAGCTGAAAGTAGTGGTGGTCACCTCACTGTCCAGCACTTGGGGATTAGAGGCAGACAGCACAGACATTTAGAGTCACCTCTAGCTACAGAGAAAGGTCAAGGCCAGTTTCAGCTGCATGAAACCTTATCATAAAAGAATGGAAGACAAATGAAGGGAAAAAAGGAGAAGAGGGACAGAGGGAAAGAGGGAGAGAGTGAAAAAGAGAGGGAGGGAGAAAGGAAGACGGAGAGGGAAGGTGAGTGAGAACTCCAGGAGAGAAACTGTGTCTGTTGATTGATTAACTACTAAGACTTCCAGTACTGTGGTGGTGAAGTTGGAATGCTGCAGGTCCATCAAGTAGGGTAGGTGTCTTTTCCTGGGCTAGTTCTAGCCCTCCAAAACAGCCATTTCATGCCCACATCTGTGTCAGACCTAACAACTTGTGACTAATGGATAAAAACCTTTTTTAATATATTAGCCCAGCAGGCCACTAGCTTCCACTAACCCAAAAGTTAAGAATAACATTAGATAGCATTTGAAGCCTATAGAAAACTTGCCCCCATGTTGCTGGACTCACCTCTCTGATGTGCCTACCTTTGTATTTTAAACTTGCCTTGATTGGATAGTCTTTGTTCGGTAAAACTATAAAATTTCATAAAACTGCTTCCATGTTGAAAGATGGAATTTGGAATCACCTATATCTGTGTTCTCAGGCCGGGGTCACTCAAAATTGTTCCTGAATGAATTAGTTCTTGTTCCCTTTTATGTGAGAAGCATGGGCTGATTGTTTTCTTTTGAATCAACAGAGGGAAGGATGGAGTTTTCATAAAAAATTTCCTTATGGGGGGATACAAAAGGAATAAAGTGTATTTAATAAAAGTTAAATAAAAAATTAAAAAAAAATTTCCTACCACTGGACCTCCTGCTAATTGTATTCAATTGCTGAGCATCCCTGTGGAGGTCCAGGGGGTCTCTCTGAAATAGGAAGGTCTGTATATTGCTCTGGCATAAGCATAAAGAAGAATAAAAACCTACTTAAAAAAAACCTGCAGCTTTATCTCAGGCCACAGAGGAAGACAATGCAGCCACTCCTGATGAGACCTAACAGACTAGGATCAGAATTAAGGAAAAGAAGACCTCCCCTATCAGTGGACTTGGGAAGGGGCATACATGGAAGGGGGAGGAAGGGAGGGGTTGGGAGGGGAGGAAGGACGGAACTAGAGGAAGGATACAAAATAAATAAAGTGTAATTAAAAATAAAATAAAATTTAAATTAAAAAAAAAAACTGCTCTTTCTTCTGGGGGAAAAAGACTCCCCAAATCATGAGACCATTTGAGTGAAGAATTCTCCGCCTGTAGTGTCAGCTTTCTCGAACTGTTTAACTGGAGACTGATTTCCTAACTTTTGTAGGTAAGCAAAGTTCTTTAAGTGAGCCTAGAATTGGGACCTCAGCCTTAATCTTGATAGAAACAAATCCAAATCCTGTCATACTGACTACTGAATTTTACAAAATCAAAATTCCTGAAATATTAATCCTGAAACATCAAAACTGCTAGATTATTGTGGACAGATTAAAGAAAATAGAAGGGCAGAAATAAAGAGGTGAGTCTGACCTGGAGGCAGGGCCATGATTTTTGGCAGCTAGGGTGTGATCTCAGATCTCAACCACATGAACGGATGGGCCACACATTCCATATGATGTGGGTGAATGAGGCAATGCCCACACCATGAAGGTGGATGAGAGGAAATTGCCCACAGAAAGAGGCTGGCTGCAAACTTTATGTGGGTGGAAATTACTTCTATAGTTTGCAAGGAGAGCTGGGAACTCTCACCTTTCAGCTAGAAACTATCAAAAACAGCAAAAATTTAATTTGGGAAGAGTAACTTTGAAAATTATTTAAAAGGCAGTTGATAGTTTCCATAAAGAGAGTTTGTCTTTCTAAATGAGGATTG
>REGO01000302.1:1068678-1083107 GCA_010120015.1 Rhombomys opimus
GATACAAAGTGAATAAAGTGTAATTAATAAAATAAAGAAAAACAGTATTATGAAGCCTCAAACCCACCCTTTGGGAACCTTGTAAGTAAATATCATGTTTGACAAAGTTGCTCATGTAGAAAAAGACCATCTGTGAGGAATATATAAGACAGGAAATGCTATGCTTGACGAAGTTGCTAATGCTGATGGCCAGTGAAGAGCTGGCTAATATTTCAAAGGCTTGGGGGAAAGAGAGCCAGTAGAAGAACTGAAGCGTTTGAAAATAAAAAATACAGCTGAGATCACTGCTAATGAGTGCAGTAATTGAGAATCAACCTGTAACAAAAATGTTTCCCAAACCAGATAGCTCTGCAATCGGTATGGGACCATACTCCTGATGTTCGATGTTGTTTCTCACTTTTTCCAGCTAGCTTCTTGATTTGTCCTCTGATGCTCATTAAATGCTATTCTCTTGCACAAACTAATGTGCAATAATGTTGGAGATTAAAAAACAATTAGAGGCTAAGACTCATTCCGTGCATTCTAGATGTCACGTACAAGTCAGTATGTTTGAGGGTATTTTCTGAATCATAATATTGCACATTATAAGATGGGTTAAAGGTTTGTTTTTTTTTTTTCTCCCAGATTTATGTTGACCTTTACTTGACATTAGGATCATAAAAAGAGATGTGACTTTTAAGAAGTACTGGGGATATGAGGTATCATCCATCTCTATGGACATCTGGATTGATGTCCTTATTGTAGGGTTGGATTTGGTCCCTCTTGTGTGTTCATTTTTTTCCTTATCACTACCCTCCACCTTTCCTTCTCTTTTATTCTCCCTTCTCTTCTCTTCATCTTCTGTCTCTCGTCTGACCTGCTTCTCCCACATGTTCATTCTCTCGCTCTCTCCCCTTTCTCTCTCTCATACACACAACACACTCCTCTCTCTCTCTCTCTCTCTCTCTCCTGTTTTTCTCTGTTTCCTGTCCCCTTGAGTGTTCTCTCTCCCTCTCATCATAGGATATGTTCCACCAAGTTGTGATATAACAGGAAGACTTTAAGACCCTCCCCAGATGCTGGTACACCGACATTGACCTCTATCTACAATTACATGAAAAAAAAAACAAACAAACAAAAAACACAAGTCTGTTTTCATTATGAATTACCCTATCTGTATTATTTTTTATGACAGTAAAGAACAAAGACAAGACACATTATTGCCCCCAGGGAGCCACAATTTAACACAGATGGACAAAGGAAATAGTATCTCATTACATCTTAGTGTACTAAAGCCCCACTGCATAAATAAGATCCATACAGGAGGCTGGTGTTATGGCTATTTGGTTAAAGACACTCAAAGCCAAGCCTGAAAACCTGATTTTCTTCCCTAAAGACAAAAATGACTACCTCAAGTTGTCCTGAAAATTTGGAATGTATGCTATGACACACACATGAACATATGTGCACATACACACACTAAATATATAAATATAAATTATGTCTACATAGGCAACTGTTGTTGGTATACTAACAGGACCTCAGTCCTGTGCTGTGAAGCATGATAGTCACTCATCGGGCAGCACTGATCTAGTTAGGTGTAAGAATAGAGTGTGTACTACCCCAACAGTGGCCGTTTCTACATTTCACTAAAACCCTTAGCCAGACCACTTCCTCTGTTGGTCAGTATACTTTGTTTTTGTGCACTGTATATGGGAGAAAAACATTCATACTTGGCTGTGTTGTGCCACTGACAAGTTCTGTGCTGGACGTGTGTGATATTCTCATAATTTTACATCAGTGATAATGCAAATTCACCAAGTTCAAAGCCATTTAACTTATTTACTCTCTTAGAAGACTCTTACTTATCTTTCTTTCCACAGGTCTCCTGACACTCATTCCAAAAGAATAAATATGGCAAAATATGTCTGTTGAGAAAGTAGTACTATGAGATGTCTGTCATTTCTTCAGAAGAGAAATTTTCATGTTCTAGTACATGAACCTGCCAACCCTGGGTAGTTCTTGTAGGAAAGCTAGCTTCAGTGTGTATTTGTTCATTGGTTCCTAGAGATCACCCAACCTGCTTCATGTAGGTTTTATAACTATTAGTAGAACAGAGCACAGAAAATGATGTCCAGAGAGATTTCAAAAGTGAGTTAAAAGGCCTTTAAATTTCCCCCTCAGAAACATTTCTCCACAGCCACAAAATATTTTGTCTTTCTTTTCTTTTAGAATTGCATGTAAAGGACTAGAGAGATGGCTCAGTGGGTAAGAGAAGGTGCTGCCCCTCCGAAAGACCAGACTTTGCTTTCAGCACTCTGGTGGCTCACAAACATTCGTAACTCTGGTTCCAAGGCATTTGCTTTTTACTTTGTTCCTGCCAGGCAACCCACATGCTATCGCTCTTTCTTCTTTCTTTCTTGCTTGCTTGCTTTCTCTCTCTGTCTCTCATACACACAGAGATAAATAATATATAAATGATAGATATATAATAGATACAAAAATAATAGATAGATAGATAGATAGATAGATAGATAGATAGATAGATAGATAGATAGATAGATTTTTTTTTTAAGTTTTCAGTTAGGGAATTAAAACCTGACTCATGGAGATTCAGTGCACTGCCACTTAATATTACTTCATCAATGGACAAAGACCAAGGAAAGGAACGTTGTTCAGTTTGACTGTCAACTGTCACCACACACTCATGTGTTTGATCACTTGGTCTCTAGATGATGGTGCTGCTTGGGAGTTTGCAGAACCTTTAGGAAGTGAAACCTTGGAATGTGCCACTGTGATCTCAGGCTTCTTGTCCGTAAATACAAAGTGACCAGATGCATTCCACTTCTGTACACATGCCTGCCTCACTGATGTTCTAAACTCTCCACAGTGATGGCAAAGATCCTCTCTACCTGTAAGCTAGAATAAAACCTTCCTTCTTTATATTGTTTTGGCCATATATTTTGCCACAGAAGTGCTATAAGAAATTGATACAGAGTACAACTTCAGACAGAAATCTCTGATCATAAAATCACTTGTGTGTCCTGTTTGTAAAGAATCAAACTTAATTATGGCCAGGGCTTTGGCTGCACTTTGAGTCATTGTGTACGGATTAATAAATAAGAACAAAGTAATAAATCCAGTCAGTATTATCACCTGGATACTTTCTGTACACTAGAAGATGTTCTGTTCTTGGGGCCACAACAGTTAGTGTCTTGAGCTTCAGTCAGGTTTGTGAGATATTTAAACTCCTGCATGGTACTGAGAAGTATAAGCCTGCTTCAAAATCAGGGCCATTTTTCATGATCCACACAAAATATTATTGTACAAACAGTACATGGGTCTGATGCAGATGTGGTAACCTAGCCTTTTGGCTGCTAATGGGTTATTAAGGGTTTTCTGGAATGAGAAACTAAATGAAATTGCATCTATATGTAATGTCATGGGGACATAAATATAATTATCTACTTTGCTTAAACATGGAACCAATTTTACTAATTTGTAATCAAGTATATATTGATAGAAAATTAAGCAAAATATTTTCAAAAGTTGTTCAAGAGAGAGTGTAAATATCTTAGCAACATAGATATGTGTTTTTGAATATAATGCAATTATATACTTAACAAGTTGGAGAAGACAAAAAATTAAAACAACTTGATATAGTAATTTGGTTGTGATCATAAAAAGTCCATGCATGCAATGCTTTACTCAGTTCACCTGTTAAGGCACTTTCACTTGTTAAGGCACTGAGAGATCACATCTAAATATTTGCTTCACTGGCTTTTTGTGAATAAAACAGCTGAACACATAGTAGATGTTCAATAAAATCAGTGACGTGTTGACCTGCAAGATACAGAGATTAACCATCTCTAGCTCTTCATTTTAATTGCAATGTTATTATACTTATTAGCATATATTAATTATACATAGTAATAGATTATGCTAGTTTCAGTCTTGTTTAGATCTTGTGCAAATAATCACATCTGTAGAGTTTAATGGTGCAATGGCCTTGTCATAACCAGAAGACAGTGTTCTACAATCCTTTCTGCCATTTATGCCTTCTTCTTGTGATATTCCTTGGGCCTGGGAGGACATAATACAGATACAGCAGTTGTTGCTGAGCACTCAATAATTGTTATATTCCTTCACTTCCATGCTTTCCCTACTTGTGTTTTGTTTTTATCCTTTGGTTTTTTAGAAAGGGTTTCATTGTGTAGACTTGATTGTCCTGAACTTGATTTATAGACCAGGCTCGCTGTGATCTCACAGATATCTGCCTCTGTCTCCCCAAATGCTGGGATTACAGGTGTGTGCCACTACACCAGACTCACTACTTGTGAAATGGGTATAAATCAAATAATCACCAGGCTATGTTGATGTGTTATTGGTAGACTCTTGCTTGGTGTTTTACCTGAGAACCAACCAGCATGAGAATGGGAAAGAAGGGTAGAGTACTATTTTTATTTCTGATTTTAATATACAAGGGATCCACCAATCGAAAATAAGGTTAACATGATTTTCTTTCTACATTTTACAGAGTTTATTCAACCACTTAGAAAAGCAGTTTGCATGGACTAAGACATCTGTGATAGAAGAGAGAAAAAGATACATAATATAGTCACATTGACCAGAGAAAGACACTGACATGAAATAGTCACATAAAGAAAATAAGCAAACGAAAAAACAACCTTACAAAGTACAAAATAAACTAAGGCTCAGGATTCCTAAAATGTATGTAGAAAATAAAATTAAAAAATTCAACCTTTCAGTTATAAGTAGAGTGAGATTACAGGCACATATAATGGCCAGGATAGACTGCACACAATGGTTAGATAATATGGTAGGAAATGTGTGCTCCAAGTGTTCTATCTGCTGCCAATGTGTAAATAGTTCATGCTTTTTTGTTCACTGTCTAACTTTTTACATTTATTTATTTTGTGTGTGCATAGCTATAAGTTTTACTTATTCATTGGTTTCTATGGATATTTATTCTATTTAGCTTGGTGACTCTTGTCAACTTTAGTTGTATTGTTTCTTCCCTGACTTCCCATTTTTTTCTCAATTTACAGTAGAAGATTACTACTTTGATCTCAGTCTCAGTGTCTTTACTGGCTGTGATGGTTTGGGTGAAAACGGCCCCATAAACCATGTTTCTGAATACTTGGTCTGTAGTTGCTGGAAGTATTAGGAAGTGTGGCTTTGGAGAGTGCTAGGTGAGTTCTTGGTGGCCTTGGTAGGTCACTGAGGTCAGGCTTTCAGGTTTAAATGACTCATACTATTCCAAGGTCAACTCTTTCCCTCCATGACCTGCCCCTGTTTCATGGTTGTGTGTTAAGATATGAGCTCTTAGCTACTGATCCAATACCTTGCCTACCTGCCTATTCCCATACTCCCTTTTATGACGGTCATGGGCTTTAACCTTCTAAAACTGTAAGCCCCGGATCAAAGCATTCTTTTACGGAGTTTTCTTAGACATGGTGTTCTAGCATAATAAAAGAAATGTAATTATGACAACATGAATTGACTTTGTAGCTGAGGATAACCTTGAACTATTGATCCTTGTGTTTCGAGTGCTAAGATTATAGTCATGCGCCACCATATGCGATTTATTTGGTGATTCAGCTGTAATAAAGGACCTCATGCAGGTAAGAAAGTATCTGTGAACTGTGAAACATCACAGACTTACTCCTGAAACTCTTAAGGAAAGCCCTGAAAGCAGTAGGGGATGAGGAAAACTTGACTGTAGATGTAGAGAGAGATGAGAAAAATGAAAGTAGTGGGAATTTGTGTGCAGTAAAGCAATCTAAGGATGAAAAGCATTTGAATGCCACAGTGTTGGGGGGAATTAAATGTTAGTTCCATCCATGATCATTCAGGCCTTTACAGCCATTGAAGCAGGACAGTCTCCCCAAGCATGGGAGCTAAAATGTTACGCTCAGGATGCGAGGCTAAGCACTCGCCGCTTTTGACCCAGAGAAGAGCATGTCTGATTGCATGCAGGTTGATGCCCCAGGTCCTGCCTCTGAGAAAAAGGTATCAGACGGGTCTGATGCTCTTTGGGTGGATGACACCTAAATGAACATCGGTACAAAGTCCCAATTTATTTCTAATATCAGAGATCAGACCTCTACTCTTGCCTGATGTGTCTAAAACAAAAAGGGGGAACTGTAGAGAGCTGCGTAATGCCGCTCCTTAAAGATGGAGCTGGTTTCCACCTTCCACCTTCCTGATGGTGAGTGCTCTCTGTCACAAACAACTCCATATTTGGCTAAGGCTGAGGATCAGGCTTGCTTCCGTGTATGTGGACCTATCTGCATTGGCTGCGTGGCACGCTGGGGTTGGCTACCAGAGGCTATTTAAGCTGTGGGCTGGCTTTCCCCAGGGTCAGAAGATTGTTCAAGGTTCCTGAATAAACTGCATTGAGAAGAAAAAAAAATAGTATACATTATTTGTGCGATGATTAATATTATAGTTATTTTCCTTAAGGTTTGCAACTTTATCCACAGAGATAGTAAAATGACTATTTGTTCTCCAGTCATTGATTTAGGATGGTCCCCAATATTTGGAACCATGTAAGTATGGACTAAAGGCCATACTATCATACTATCATAATATCATAATATCATAAAAATACACATATGGATTGAAACCTCACTTAATTTTTAGTACTATATATTTGAAATCCAACAATTTATCAGAAAGAACTAAAAAGGATAATTTAAAAATGATTCAGTAAATAAATATTTCTGAAAAATAAATTTTATTCTTCTTATTGTTCTGTATGTGTATGAGTATATATGTGTATGCATGTGTGTAAGCATATGTGTGTGAGGTACATATGCACACGGGTGAGCATGCATGTGGAGGCCCAAGGTAGATACACAGAATCATCTTAGATGTCTCTCTTCTTCATTCATTTAGGCAGGGTCTCTCATAGAAACCAGCACTCACCGGTGTGCCTAACTGATGACCAACTTTCAATGCCAAGAGGGCATTGTGGCCCATCTGTAACTTCAATCTTGGAAGTAAATAAAACAGGCCACAATGTCCACTGTGCAGTTATGTGCATGTGCTGAGGAGCTAAACTGTGATCCTCCTACTTGTTTAACCGCTGAGCCATCACACAGCTCCCAGCATACAAACAAAAATCTAAGAGTAAACTTTCTCCTTACCCAGCATTTTACCAAAAAACAGTTATTTTGGTAAATAAAATACAATCTCAACTTTTATTACTGAAAAACTAAGAGAAGAAAATACATAATTAGATGAAAACAATTGTGCATGTGAATTATGTATAATAATTCACTTAAAATTAATCAGAAAAGCAGATAATTTTTGTGTCTACATGAAGTGATTCCTTTATCAGAAGGGTGAGGTTTGAGGGGCAGAGTTTTTCAATTTCATATTTTAAGCTCCAAATGCATTACAAAGCTAATCATGAATTCACACACATACAAATGCACCACCTTCCTATGCACAGGTGCGCAGGCACACATGCATGCACATGCACAGAATAAGAAGAATACTGATAAACAACATGGTAGAGGAGGAGAATCAGGCCTTCTTCCTCTACTCCAAACAATAATAAACAGGTGCACAAATAGTCACAGCCTTAAGGAGAGAGAAAATATCAAGTATTTCTGAGTGCTTTAACTATCCATCCATCTCCCAGACACACTTGTAGAATGAACAGGATGCAGCACTGTAAGACCATGCAACCCTAGTACCTGTTACAGTGTAGATGACCTTAGAACACATCAGGTTAAGCAAAATAAGCCACATCCACTCACATGAGGGCTCCAGAATGCTGAACTTTATAAAGCCAGAGAATAGAACTAGAGAGCCAAAAGTTAGAGACAGCAACATGTTGGTTAAAGGGTACAAGGGTACAAGTTTTGGTTAAATAGGAGGAATGAGTTCTAGATATCAGCTGTTCACCATGATGGATATATTTGATACTGGTACATATCTGGGGCTTTCTAAATTTTCAGATTGTGTGTGTGTGTGTGTGTGTGTGTGTGCGTGTGTGTGCGTGTGTGTGTGTGTGTGTGTGTGTGTGTGTGTGTTATGAGGTGCCCATGAATGTGGGCATGTTCGCAGGTGTCACGGAGGCCAGAAGACATCACTGAATCCCCTGAAGATGGAGTTGCACACAACTGTGAGCTACCAGTCCCACGTAGGAATGTCTAAGACAATGGTCTCACCAGTGATGATAAATGTATGAAGTAATGGCTATTTTAACTAGCTCAACTTAATCCACAATACATTGTATTTTCATACTGCATACACACATGAAAATATCATCATAAATACATTTAACTTTACTAAATTAAAATTATATAAAGGTGATTTATAGGTAGTTTAAAAGAAAAGTTAATATATAAAGTACTAAACTAATCTGAAAACATGATATATATGTTTAAAATTGTCATAGTAAAGTCCATTATTTTATGACATGAATAATGTCATGAAAAATGAAAGTTAAAACTGAAATTTAAAATTAGATTAAAATAAAATATGGACTAAAAAACCTTAAATGTTATAAAATATAAATATCAATAAATTGAATATGTCAATATAGTACATCCTATCAGAATAAAATGCTAAAGGTTTCAAAGATAGTGAGCAAAATTAGTATCCAAAATGCAAGGACACTTTCATGAATAAAAATGTATACATAAATATTATTATAGGAAAAGACCAAAATATCTGTATATATCAAATATCAAAGCAGATTACAAGATAATACAGTTTCCTGAAAATGAACTTACATTATCTTTTGAGCACCTGAATTTAACTCAGTTTTCAACCTATCTCAATTTGTTTCTCACTTTATTAGAAATAGTTACATTTATTAACTCATACCTTTGTGTGTTTATGGTGGTGGGAGATGCATGCATGTGGAGGTCAGAGGGCAACTGGCAGAAGTCTGTTCTTTCCTTCCACATCCTGATTCTAGGGATCAGATTCAGGTATTTGCTCACCTTTGCCCACTGATGCATCTTGCTGGTCCTCTATCAGAGATTTCTATGATACAAAAGTAATAGGGAAATCTCCTATAACTTTGAACCACTGTGTGTGTGTTTGTGTATACCTGTGAGTGTTGTTGTGTGCATAGTGCATGCACATATGTTTACAAGTCTTTGCCAGTTTACACAGCTATGTGTGCATGCTGGTGAAGCCCAGACATTGACACTGGATGCCATTCCCATTTTCTAGCTTAGTTTTTGAAAGAGGATCTCTCACTAAAATTGAAGCTAGTGCTTTCCACTAGAATGCCTGGCACTCTCCCTCCAGCTCTGGGGTTAACTGGTCTTTACGTGGATTCTGGGTATCTGAATTCTGGTCTTTGTGCTTGTACAGCAAACACATTACCCACTGATCTGTCATCTAAGCACCAGAGACATTTTAAACTATGAATGTGGAGGAAAATGCCAACATCTTTGAGAAGTTTTTGAGCAATTCCTATTGCTTAAGATCTGACATGACCAAGTGTGTAGCATTGATTTAAAAAAAAAAAACCCAACAACACATTTTATATTCCTGGTTTGTGACAAAGAGTGTGATTGAAATTTATGAAATCATTTTGTTGAAAGCCAGGCTCAGGGGCACCACAAGTGAGTATTATTGATTTTTAACGGACCACTTAATATGATTTTTGACCTCTTATTCCACTCATTTATCCAACAAACTATATATTTCCAAATGTACTAAGCATTAATAAGATGTGTAAGCACTACTGTAATTTCCAGAGTTTCTAATCAATCTTGATTTTATTTTGACACAACACCAATTCATCTGGAATATTTCATTCATGGTATTTAAAAATACCTTCTATTTAAGTCATTAAATTTAAACCCAAAATGGGAAATTTTATCCCAAAATGGGAAAATAAAGAAATCTGTTCATTTCTTGACTCTTTCTTGAGAGTGTAACATTTCTTGAGTGTATCGAGTTCATTTTCTGGGTAATTCCTGAGCGATCATTCTAAATCAGCCAGATTGAGGGAAACGAAGCTGGTTTCCAGGCAAATAGAAAATCAGCTGTTACTTGTACACATTTCCCTGATGTCTGACTTGCCCCTCATTTCTTGAGATATTTAAAATAGATCTGAAAGCCAACTCAGGTGACGGAATCCTGTAGTCCTAGCACTTGAGATGGAAGCAGAAAAACCAAAAGTTCAAAGGTAGCCATAGCTACCTGGCAAGTCTGAGGAAAGCCCTGTCTCCCAAACAAAAGAAGAGCATGGAAAAGGTACTGCTGTAAAAATTCAAGAACCTGAATTTGGAGTAAAAAATCCATATAAAAATCCAGGTAGACTAAGATCAGAAGGGAGGAGAGGAGGACCTCCCCTATCAGTGGACTTGGGGAGGGGCATGTGTGAAGAAGGGGGAGAGAGGTTGGGACCGGGAGGGAAGAAGGGAGGGGCTTATGGGGGGGATACAAAGTGAATAAACTGTAAAAAAATAATAATTAAAAAAAGAATAAAAAGAAAAAAAATCCAGGCAAAGTTGGAACGTGCCTGCAACTCCAGTGGTGCAATGAATCAGGCAGCCAAGGCAGAGCCCTGAAGCTCATTGACTGGCCACCCAACCATGATTCATGAGCTCCAGGCTCAGTGAGAGACTTGACTAAAAACATAACTGTGGAGAGTGATTAAAGAAAGACACTGACTATCTACTTCTGGTCTCCACGTGTGTACACACACAAACACATACACAAATTTATATATACCATGTGCACCATCTATGTTGGTCTCTACATGTGTATGTACTTCCAAACATCTATACATACCATGTGCACACATCTATACTAACAAGCACAAAAACTGAGTAATACAATCCACACTCCCCCCAACTCCCCCCACATACAATGGACAAAAAAGCAAAACAGGAAATATAGCTCTACCTCCTAAGTAACTGCAATCCTTGATCTCACCAGGCATCCTGGGTGACTTTTTCTTCTGTAGCTCACAGACTTGGAAAAGTACTTTCACATGTTTGTATAAATGTTGCTTGTAGTTAAACTTCATCCATAACACATTCCCTTTCTCAAAAGGAGTCTTCAGCTAATCTAAATCATCTGAATTCCCCTTAGAAACAAAGGTCCTGGAGCTGGAGAGATGGCCCAGTGAGTGACATATTAGCTTTGCCAGCATGAGGACCTCAGTTTGAACCCCAGGACCTGTGGAAAAAATTGAGCTGGTGTGTCTTTTTGATACCAGTGCTAGGGAGGCAGAGACAGATGGATTCCTGGGGTCACCTAGTCTGCCTAAATCACAGTACACCAGAGAGTCAATGTCCCGTATCTCAAAAAGTAAGGGGAATTGCTCCTGGGTTATGACAATCAGTTATCCTCTTGTCTTTATATGCACACATATCCAGTCCATATACACTCAGCCATACACAAACACACACACACTCACACACACACTGACACACACACCAGAGAGAGAGAGAGAGAAAGAGAGCATTTCCCTTATGTGAATATACTCACACATGGATACAGATACATACATCTATCAATTTATTTAAAAATTAAATATGTTTTAATTTAATCTTCAGATAAAAATGACAGCTTCCAGAGGACTTGTTTGGCATCCAAATCAAGAATGAGAAGCTGATGCATGGGAAACATGAGATTTAGGCTGTGAGCCTCCTGACATAGATGCTTGAGGCCAAAATCAGGTCCTCTGAAGAGCAGTGCACAGCCTTGATTGAAGCAGTTTTCAATGCTTTTCAATGGAAAAGCGAGGTCTAATGAAGGACCATGGACTATAGTATGATACGTTTTTCTGGTCTTTTCCGTCTGCTTGCAGGTGCACTTGTATGCACTGTGCACTGACACGTGTGCACAAGCGGACAAGAGGACAACCTCACCTCTCACATAGCCCTTAGGTTCCATCTTCTCTTATTATACAGGGTTTCTCTAACCTTCAACTTGCCAAGGAGGCTACACTGTCCAGTGTACTCCGGAATGATACCTCTCTCTACTCCCAACTAACTTTATCTTGCTGGCCCCATAGAGTAATTTTCATCTGAAAGTGATTTTTTTCCTCTCATGGGCCCCATATGTAATTTCTTCCCTATTGTGGTTAATCCCTTTTACATTTTGTTTACCCCTGTAGAGTCTCATTTGTTTTAGACTTTGTTCTTTTTTTTAATGAATTTTTTTCAATATTTTTAAAAATTCTTTATTAATTACACTTTATTCACTTTGTATCCCCCCTGTGGTTCCCTCCCTCCTCCTGTCCCAATCTCTCCCTTCCTCCCCACTCTGCACGCATGCCCCTCCCCAAGTCCACTGACAGGGGAGGTCTTCTTTTCCTTCCTTCTGATCCTAGTCAATTAGGTCTCATCAGGAGTGGCTGCATTGTCTTCTTCTGTGGCTTGTAATGCTGCTTCCTCCTCAGGGGGGAGGTAATTAAAGAACAGGCCAATCAGTTCATGTCAGAGACAGTCCCTGTTCCTATTACTATGGAACCCACTTGGACACTGAGTTGCCGTGGGCTACATCTGTGCAGGGGTCTTAGGTTATCTCCATGCATGGTCCTTGGTTGGAATACCAGTCTCAGGAAAGACCCCTGTGCTCAGATTTTTTGGTTCTGTTGCTCTCCTTGTGGAGTTCCTGTCCTTTCCAGATCTTACTGTTTCCCACTTCTTTCCTAAGATTCCCTGCCCTCTGCCCAAAGGTTGGCCATAAGTCTCAGCATCTACAGAAGTTGTGGTATGTCTACACAATGGAATATTAGTCAGCAATGAAAGGCAAGGAAATCATAAAATTTGCAGGTAAATGGTGGGATCTGGAAAAGATCATCCTGTGTGAGCTATCCCAGAAGCAGAAAGAGCACGTGGTATATACTCACTCATAGAGACATATAATATAGAATAAACCTACTAAAATCTGTACACCTAAAGAAACTAATCAAGAGGGAGGACTCTTGCTAAAATGCTCAATCCTTATCCAGAAAGGCAAAAAGGATGAAAGTCAGAAGAAGGAAAAGAGGGGAAACAGGTCAGGAGCGTGACACAGAGGGCTTCTGAAAGGCTCTGCCCTGTAGACTATCAAGGCAGATGCTGAGACTTATAGCATTTGTTCTTGATGAAACAGAGTCCACAATCAGGATATGCCTATTAGTTGGATTGTGATGGGGGCTGACACCCTTTAGGAATGAGATGAATTGGGATAAAGGGTGTCAATGACCATGATCATTCCTTGAGGAGGAGTAGCTATAAAGGGAAAAATAAAATAATATTTTATCAGAAACAGCTTAACAGAATTTTGAAGGGAAGGGGGGGGCTTCCCTTAAAAACCTGTAAGGGAGTTTTATTAAAATGAGTAGCTTAAGAGTCAAGAAGAAAGGTGTCATGGGCAGGATGACAAAGGAGGCCTAGAAAAGAGCCTTCAGAAAAAATGTTCTGAATAAAGGAAAATAGATGCCTATTATTCACTTTCAGAAGCTGGTGGGAAGCTTTAAACCATGTGATTTAGTCTGAGATAGTCTATATAACAGTAAGTATAGAGGAGACAAGTACTTGGTGAATTAGAAATTGTAAAAGCCATGGCTGTCTGGAGAGGGAGAGATGGCTGAGCAATTAAGGGAATTTACCAGTGTTTCGTTTCTAGCACACAAATCTAGTCACTCACACCGCCTATAACTACAATTCCAGGAGGTCTGATGACCCCTTCTAGCCTCTGCATGTTATACACATTTACACACACACACACACACACACACACACACACACACACACCCCCCACATATACAAATAGACTAGAAAATAAATCATAAACACACATAGCAGACGGTTTCATAACTCTCTGTCCCAAGAAGGGGAGAATTTCAGTGGGATATGATATGGTCTCTTCAGGCTGTGAGATCTGGCCTCCTTGAGTGACAGGGCAGGCCATGATCTAGCATTTCTTCAGACGGTACTATGAGTCGTGATGGGCCTGTTCGTGGATAATCTAACAGAAATGTACCTGTCACCTGTCATTTTTACGCCCTGTTCTTCTTGGCATAAAATTCTTGGGACATTTCAATTTATTCAGGAGTTTGGGCCTTTCCATCCTCTTTTCCAGAGTGTTCCAACTGCTGGCATAGGAGATAACTTAGTTGGATGTTTGCTAACTTCATTACAGCATATTTCAGGGTTAGCAGCAATCACATGTCAGTCGTTCCCAGGATTCGCTGTGCTTTTCAATATCTAAAATCCAGTTTTCTTTTCCAGGAGAAAAAAATATAGAATTTCATTCTGGTTTCTGTGTTTCTTCCTCCTCTTGAGAAGCAATAAGTTCTTGTGCAGAAACAACTGCTAACAGAATCTCTCCTCCACAGTTATTATTAGCATTTCAGTTCCATATAATAAGCTCACTTTATGGCTTTCTAACTTGTTTTTCCCTTTGTTTACTGGTGAGTTCCACATTGCATCTTGATTTTCTGCAACATT
>REGO01000302.1:1097871-1116071 GCA_010120015.1 Rhombomys opimus
GGAGGTGAAAATTTGGGGAGCTCTATCAAAAACTAAGTTGGGCTGGGAGAGTACCTCAGCTCATAGGGCACTTTTCAAGCCTGCTGAAAGCCCTGGGATCTCCTTCTGGTGACACATAAAACAGCACAGCAGTACACACCTGTAGTACTAGCAGGGGAGGTGTCGAAACAGGAACATTGGAAGCTCAGGCTTATCTTCTGCTACATAGTGAGTGCTTGCGGTATACAGCATGCATAAGCTTCCACTTAAAATAATGAAAAAGTGCGCAGAAAGGAAGGTGATGGCATTGTTTCTCTTCTCATCAACCAATTGTTAAATACAGATGTCAAGTAATTTTTGCAGTGAATGAATTGTTATTTTTAGCAAAATGCTCAGTCGTTCCTTAAAAATGTCATATGATGGGTTGTATTTTAAATAAGTTTACAAACGATAAGCAAGGGCCAGGGAAGTACACAAACTATCAAGCCTAATGGCCTGAGTTCAATCCCCTATCCTCCACCTGGCAATAGGAGAGAACTGATTCAGAAAAGCTGTTTTTGACCTCCACAAACATGCCTTTGCATAAATGTATACACACACACACACATAATTTTTAAGTTCTTTCTATTTTTCAACATGATTTATAACATTGCTATTTTACATTGCCAATGAACTCTAAAACTCAGAATGAAATTATTTGAAATACTAACGGCATTCTGTATTTCTGATTAAGCTAACCAGATTAATTCTGTGCTTATTTGCAATTTATAGTAAAATCTGTATTCATTTTTGCCACTCAGCCTACTTGGTACAGTTGTTAAACATTCCTATCAATATTACATACAAGATAGTACACCTGATTAATCCAAATACCTAAACATAGTTTGCCTGATCTTAGTTAATTTATCTTGTATTGACAAAATTGAAAGTATTTAAGTAATAAGCACACAAAAATTACTTACCATATTGGGGAGAGATAGTATGTGTGAAAGCTTGCTTGATTTAACTTTCCCATTATAATTAAAATATGTTCTAATAAGTATTACATACTAAAAATAAACTAGTTTCAACAAGACAAGAAAATATAGCCTCATTTGATAACATCCTCACTTATATACTTAGTACCACACTTGTACTCAATGTTATATCAAGTAAATCTTCCAAATTTGCAGTAAAAATGTAATTGCTTGAGAAATAATACAGTAAAATATTAACAGCAAATTTATAGAGTATGCAATACAATTATAGAGTAAGTCAATAACAAAACGATTGATGGTGTTTTGTTTTTATATTTTAAAGTTATAATTTTCAAGGACTTATGTCAGTAGCTCTGCAAATTTAAGACAGCTTCAAAAATCTACAGTGTTACAGAATTCATTCCTTGCTTCCTTGCAGTATCTTAAAGGCACAGACTACAAGACTGCAGAAAAGCTCAGTGGTCAAGAGAGCATGGTGCTTTTGCAGGACAGCTGAGTTCACTTCTCAACACAAACATTAGATGACTCACAACTGCCTGTAACTGCATCTCTAGGGGATTCTGTTGTCTATGGACAACTGCACTCATATGAGCATACCCTTATGCAGACACACACACACACACACACACACACACACACACAGATAGCTAAAAATAAGATTAAACATTAAATATACAAAAGCATAGAACAAAATTGTCGAAGTATTTATTGCAGGTTAATTTATGAAAGACAGCTGGAGAGAAAGCTCAGTCAGCAAAGCTTATTACGAATAAATGAAAACCTGAGCTCCCTCAGTTTATACATAAAATACTAGTCACTATGGCTCACACCTCTATTCTCAGCAACAGGAGATGCTTTTACAGGTAGATTCCTCATAGCTTATACACTAGGCACTTGAGTTGGATTAGTGAGTCCTTGGTTCAGTGAGACACATTGTCCCTAAGGACAAGATGGAGAGTGATAGAGACAGTCCATGCTACCTTTTGGCTCGACATGCGTAAAAAGATGCAAGTGCACACTCCCATTCAAATATCTATGTATACCATACAGTGCGTGCATGTGCGCACACACACACACACATACACACACACACAACCAAACAACAACAAAAGAAGACACGAGAAGTGAACAGAGAAGAAAAGAATGCAGGGGGGGGAAGAGCAATCTCCATGAAAAACAGAGGTGAGTCAAAGGGTGTGGGTTTTCAATAATAAATAGCTTATTTACTTTATTGATATGAAGACTAAGCTGTAAGAAAACCCCTGTCAACAAGAACCACTATCATTTATTCTCCCCAATAATTCACTAATGCCTTCCATGCAGCTCACCAAGACCCTTTCTGACAGTACTAAATCACACAGCTACTCTTTCTTCATATCCTTCCCATCTTCTCCCCGATTATCTCCCCCTCTCTCTCTTAGTCATAGCTGTCCTTGAACTCTTGATCTTCTTGTCTCCACATCCAGAGTGTCATGATGACAAGTGTGCGCCACTATAACCAGTTTATTCTGTGTTGAACATGGAACCTATGGCTTCCTCATCCTGGGTAAGCTCTCTACCCCTGAACAACAGCTCCAGCCCTGCATTCTGCCTTCCTTCACAAGTATTCAAATATGGTGAAAAGGTTAAAGTTCAACTACTTTACGTAGGGCATATAAGGCAATGACTCCTCTTTCTCAAGTATTTGCCATGGTACTTCACTTCTTACATGCACCATAGGTCAAAATCATGTGAAGTTAAATTAATTAGGAAAATGAATGAATTCAAGTCTTGGATGGCACTAGCAATTTCTAGTAAACCTCACACTTAGTTATCTTCCTTCTCAAACATGGTTGGTCTGGCCAATGAGCCAATGGTGCTTCTTCTCTGACAAGAACTCCCACATCCCCAGGAACCATAAAGCCGTGTCCCTACATGGCACTTTCCTGGGCCTCAGGAATGGGAAAAGGACACATTGTCAGATGGTGCCTGACACAGCAGCATCTATAGGATGTCTCTGTCCATTCCTGTTGGACAAGTTGACTCTGATGGTATGTGCTGTGTGAACTTTTTCTGGGGAGATATGGATGAACATCTACTCAGCACATAAAGGTCATCAGCAATAGGTCAAAGTAGCACCTAAACTGCCTTGGCAAGCCAATGGGTTTATTTGACTTACTTATAGCAACACTGAAGATCAGGTATTTACAAAGAGTATGGTGACTGCAAAACAGCCATACCATTGCAAAACCTTACTACAGCATGGATGATGGTGTAGATGGCAGCCCCTCTTCAAAATTCTTCTATTCTCCATAGACTCTAACACCTTCCACGACCACATACACATGGGCTAGAGCTATATATACCTTAGAAGCACGTGCAAAAGGACCTGCATAGAATCTTAGACAAGACTGTAATGACTTTTTCTATCCCTTGAATAAGGCAACATCCACAGGACCAATGTCAAGGGACTTTTGTGAGTCATTTTGATGAAAATCACAAAGGCTGTTATATTTGGGGGAGAGCATTAGACAGCAGCCCATGACTCTGAGTGCATCACTGTCACCATTTTAGAACAGTGTTTCTGCACAAGGCTTTAGTTCCAGAGCAGTATACTTACCACTTCTGCTCCCACTCTGAGTCTCTGTATTGAGTTCCCTGCTGTTCTCTTCATAGGACAGCCATGAAGGTCAGATTGAGAAATGAGGAGACTAGACCTCAGCTTGGCAAGTTTGCAGTCCCTGGACATGCATTGCAACCTCTCAGTGTGTCTTGGTTCTTTGGAAACCTACAACATGACTATCCATTACTTTCATTGTATATATATATATATATGTGTGTGTGTGTGTGTGTGTGTGTGTGTAGGTGGGTTCAACATGGACCCACAAAAAACACACAAACACACACACACACACACACACACACACACACACACACACACAGTGTGTGGGCAGGCTGGAATAAAAGTAGAGAAAGTCCCCCAAGGTAATGTTTTTCTTGCCATCAAACACCTTCTAGTTGCATTTACATCACATTTTTTCTCTTTATCACCTATAAAAAGGATCTGTTTGGTGACAGATAAATGAATAAACAAGTGATTAGGTAAGAAACTGAAGTTTGTAATCAATTTCTGATAAGGAAGCAATTAATCTTTTAGAAACCTGGTAGTTTTTGGAAGATTGTTAAAACTAAATATTAGATATCTTTGTCTATGTAGCAATCATTCTTCCCTGTCCCTTGACACAGCCTTGGGCATCTGATTTGGTTTTGCCAATGGAATGGAACAGGGGAGTTATTACAAACTCCTCAGGAGATGTGCATTCATCACCTTGCGTGTTTTTCTGTGCTCTCAAACCAGTACTTATTAAAGAGGAATTTTTCTTCATCAGGCTCTACGATTCAGACACTATGGAACAGTAGCTACACTCACAGATTATTTATATTATATAATCAGGTTAGAGGCCAGGTCAGATTTTGTTGATTTTATCCACTGATGCTTAGGTATTAAACAACTATCAGAGATATAGTGTTTTGATTGAGGAATTACCCAGAATTCCAAAACTGTGAGAGCCACAACTCTTAACCATTGGTTCGGTTATGGGCATTTACAAGTTCTTGTCCCCTTATTCAAGAACAAAACAAACCCCCAAACTACTCAAAACATCAGAGAAAATATGTTCCAAACAAAAGGATAGTACAAATTAGAGATGAATCTCTGTCAATATTGACAGCAGTTACATGAATGAGGACTTATGTGTTCCAAATATAGTTTGGGCTTTTCTTTATTGTTTATAGGGTTCAAGAGAGATAATCTTTATTACTATGGGAGTAGTTGGAGTGTTTTGTATTTTTATTGACAGGTTTGGGTTACATAATCTTCTGCTGAACTTGTATGTTCTTTTTTCCATAACGTATCTGCTTTAACCATATGAAAGCCAAGTTATACCCATAGGTTGGTAAGCAGAAGATTCTCTCCAAAAGTTACTATGATCATAGCATTTAACTCCTTATTCACCCCAAATCAATCTAGGTCACATCATCCCATTGCCTGGAATTCCTGTATTGTGTTCCATGATGTGTCTGAACAGAAACTATGCGTTATCAAGAGGTTTCTAGGAAGAGTAACTTATTTCTATTGTTTAAAAGGGAAATACATGAGGTAGCAAGATCCTAGGATTTTAGCACAATTTGTGTTGGCCATACACTCACTGGAGCATGGTCAAACTCTCGGTGGTCACCCCCTTAAGGAAAAATGATTCGTTCTCCACTTACACCCCTGCCAGAAACCATCAATTCTGAAGAACTACACTTCAGCATGCTTATCATAATGTTTAAGAGTTCTCTTCTATGGTTCTCTGTCTAGGCCGTTACTTTGGGAAAGAGGTAAGATTGTCACGGAAGTTTTCCACATCCCTCTTTGTCAACTGTGAGCCTGCAGTCATCCATACCATGGCCAAAGTAGCTTCCTTGCCCTTTATATTCAGGAGGAATACCGAGCACGGACTTACATGTGGTTTCTGACCACTGTGCAGACCATGGACATCTGCACGGTCTCCAGTGTCACCGCATGCCATAGACCTCAGGATGGTCTCCAGTGGCAGTACAGACCACAGAAATCAATACAGTCTTCTGCCACTGCATGGGCCGTAGACCATCACAGCTCTCAATGGTAGCACAGGCCAGGTATATCAACATGACCTCGGGTGGCAGCCAAGGACACTCTCATCAATATGGCCCCCAGTGGCAGCACCACTCATAGACACCAACATGGCTGCAGTACAGACCACAGACATCTGCACTGTCTTTGATGGTAACATGAACACAGACATCAATACAGACCCCGGCTGCAGTAGGACCATACACCCAGACATACCCTTGGTGGCAGCAAGGACCATGTACATAAACATGGCCTCATGTGGCCCCCAGGGCAAGGATAACCCATGGACATCAGGATGCCTCATGTGGCAGCCCCGACCAAGAACATCTTTTGGGCTTTGGTGGTAACTTGGGCCAGTGACACCAACATGGCTCCCAGTTGCTGAAGTACCACAGACACATCTATATGAACCTTCAGCTTCAGCATGGCCTAGAATAGCAGACCATGGATACTACAGTTGCCTCCAGGGGAAGAACAGACCATAGAGTTCTTTTTAGAAGGTCCAATCCACAAAATGAACCAACTTTATCTTGGACATCTTGTCATTGCTAAGCCCCAGAACAATCATGTGACTGGACAGCACGTTAGAAGGCTGTGTCAGCATATAAGTTCTAGGCTGCTGCATATCACCTTGTTGTCCTTACTCTGCAACAACATATTTTTTCCATCCACCACAACACTTTCTCACACGTATCAGAACCATAAGGTCTCCAGTTCCACCTCTCTCTAATGCTTACTTGCTGCACCTTTTCTCTATCTTTCCTACTTCTATATCTCATATTCATTCATCATAGTGGAATTGGATACTGAAGTGTGTCACACAGTAAATTTTTCTGTCCTATAAATAGTCATTACCTCCCTCAGTGGTTGAGGCTGCAGTGGTTGCCCCAAACATGAGCCTCCACCCTCAGTGACTAGAATGGCACAAACTGGCCTCCTGAGGTTAGGGCTGCTGGTGGGCTGTGGCTAGTCCAAGTACGAACCTCTGTGCTCTCTGACTGAGCCTGCAGAGACAGCTAACCCAAGTACAGGCCACCCTGCCCGGCAGCCAACAGTGGACACCACTGAGAGTAGAGAACAGGGGGAACACCTGTGATTTCTGATTATGCCTGTGAGCTAGTCAGTATACCTTCAAGTGAGTGCATGCAGAGCCCCAGAACCGAGGTCTTCTAAACTAGCAGCAAGATATCAGATCCCTCCCACTCACAACCCCACTGTGAGCAACATAGGATCCTTAGAAGAGATTCTCAACATTGAATCCCCTTTTCTGTGGGTCTACCAATGGAATCCAGGCAAGCAATTCCTGGAGCCCAGACAGATTTGAATAACAGGAGGACAGTATGACAGACCCGCAGGCCACTGAGGTATTCAGGGAACCTGAGCATATGAATTGCCAACTAACAGCACCATCACCCACACCCCCTCCCACACTTAAATTCTACCCTCCAGGCATCTATAAACTCTAACACCTCTCCCTCAAGGCACACTGCCACACACACCTGCACTAGTGCACATGTGCCAGAGACCTTCTGCCCTTAGCTACTGCTGAACACCAAAATCTACTCTCAAACTGGTGGACCTCTCTCATCTTCCTGAAGAATTCTTCAGATGCCAGAGACAGACAGACCAGTCTGAAGTGCAGACTCCAGCAAAGGTTACAGATAAGCAGATGGCTAGAGGTCTGCATAAGAAAGTATCCAACAACAAGACATCATGGCTTCAGCAGTAACCCCCAAAATCAATGTGTATTTTAATTCATTGGAAACACAGGAAAATGATTTTAAAGCTATGCTTATATAGTTATTAGAGGCACATAAAGAAGAAATGAACAAAGATCTTAAAGACATACAGGCAAATATAGCCAAACAAATAGAGGCACTAGTAGAAACAAAAGTAGTGGTGCATAGAGAGGAAACAAACAACAACAACAAAAATAAGGCCATTATGGAAGGACAGGAATCCACATTCAAACAGATGAAGGAAATGGTGCATGACATTAAAACAGAATTAGAATTAATAAAGAAAACACAAACAGAGGAAACCCTAGAGCCGGAGAACTTAGAGAAAAGATCAGGAACCACAAAGGTAAGCATCACCAAAAGAGTACAAGAGGATGGAAGAGAGAATCTCAGATGCTGAAGATGCATTTGCAGAAATTGATGCACCTCTTAAAGAAAAAGTAAAATCAAAAAAGTTTCAAACACAAAACATCCAAGGTCCAGAAAATATTTTCAAGAAAATCATAGAAGAAAATTTCCCCAATTTAGAGAAAGAGATATCTGTTAACATACAAGAGGCCTACAGAACACCAAATAGATTAGACCAGAAATCAAATTCAGGACTGAAATCAATAAATTAGAAACAAATAAAACAACTTAAAGGATCAATGAAACCAAGAAATGGTTCTTTGAGGAAATCAGCAAGATAGACAAACCCTTAGCCAAACTAACTAAAAGGCAGAGAGGCACCAAACAAATCAACAACATCAAAAAAGGAAAGGGGGGCATAACAACAGACACTGAAGAAATCCAAACAATCATTAGGTCTTACCACAAAATTTGAAAATCTAAATAAAATGGATGATTTTCTATATGAAGAAAAATGTAAATTGATCCATATTTATCATCCTGCCCCAAACTAAAGTACAACTGAACCAAAGATTTCAACATAAAACCAGACACACTAAATCGGTTAAAAGAAAAAGTGGGGAAGACCCTAGATCTCATGGGCACAGGAGACAACTTCCTAAAAAGAACACCAACAGCACAAGCTCTAAGATCAACAATCAATAAATGGGACCTCATGAAACTGAAAAACTTCTATAAAGCAAAAGACACTATTGTCAGAACAAAAGGAGAGCTTGGGAAAGGATCTTCATCAACCCTATATCTGACAGAGGGCTAATATCCAGAATACATAAAGAACTCACAAAGTTCAAAAGCAACAAATCAAGTAATCCAATTAAAAAATGGGATATAGAACTAAACAGAGAATTCTCTGTAGAGGAAAATAGAATGGCAGAGAAACACTTAAAGAAATGCTCATGTCCTTAGCCATCAGGGAGATGCAAATCAAAACGACCCTGAGATTTCAGCTTACACCCATCAGACTGGTTAAGATAAAAAAAAAAAAATCAAGTGACAACACATGCTGGAGAGGTTGTGGAAAAAGGTGAACCCTCCTCCACTCCTGGGAATGTAAACTTGTACAGCCACTTTGGAAATCAATTTGTTGCTTTCTCACACAATTAGGAATAGTGCTTCCTCAAAATCCAGCTGTACCATTCCTAGGCACATACTCAAAAGATGCTCAAGTACACAACTAGGACATTTGTTCAACCATGTTTGTAGCAGCTTTATTAGTAATAGCCAGAACCTGGAAACAACCCAGATGTCCCTCAATGGAGGAATAGATACAGAAATTGTGGTACATTTACACAATGGAATACTACTCAGCAGTTAAAAAGAAGGAAATCATAAAATTTTCAGACAAATGGTGGGATCTAGAGAAGATCATCCTCAGTGAGGTATCCCAGAAAAGCAGAAGACACACATGGCATATACTCACTTATAAGTGGATACTAGCCCAAAAAGATAGGATAAACCTACTAAAATCTGTACACCTAAAGAAGCCAAACAAGGAGGAGGACCCTGGGTACGATGATCAATCCTCACTTAGCAAGACAAATGGGATGGACACTGAAAGTAGGAGAAAACAAGAAACAGGACAGGAGCCTACCATAGAGGGTCTCTGAAAGATGCTGCCTAGCAGTGTATCAAAGCAGATGCTGAGACTCATAATCAAACCTTGGGCATAGTGCAGGGAATCATATGAAAGAAGGGGGAGGTAGTAAGATCTGGAGAGTACAGGAACTCCACAAGGACCAAATATATCAGGGGTCTTTTCTGAGACTGATACTCCAAACAAGGACTATACATGGATATAACCTAGAACCCCTGCTCAGATATAGCGCATGGCAGCTCAGTATTCAAGTGGGTTTCTTTAGTAAGGGGAACAGGGACTGTCTCTGACATGAACTTAGTGGCCAGCTCTTTGACCTTCCCCACACACTGAGTGAGGAGCAGCCTTGCTAGGTCACAGAGAAGGACATTCAGCCAGTCCTGATGAGACCTGATAAGCTAGGTTCAGATGGAAGGGGAGGAGGACCTCCCCTATCAGTGGACTTAGAGAAGGGCAGGGAGGAGATGAGAGAGAGAGAGGGTGGGATTGGGAGGGAATGAGAGAGGGGGCTACAAAGTAAAGAAACTGGGATACAAAGTAAATAAACTGTAATTAATATAAAAATAAAAAAATAATTATAAAAGAAGAAAATGTGGGAAGAAAATTTAAAACTAAATTGTTTAAGAACTAAAGAATACACTTGACAATACACTAGAAACAGAGGTATTGTAATAGAATAGCATGGTCCCATACTGCTGCAGCAGCTGCTAAGTTACTTATGAACCATTGTTATGCAATGAAAACCATAAGATTTATTTCTGAATCAGATAAGCTGCTATTCTAAAATTCACATAAAAAGAAGCAATGTGGCTATAATAACACTGAAAGTAGAAAGGCAATGAGAGGTTACAGTCTTAAGAGTTGTTAACTATACTACGAAGACTGGATAATTATAAAATGTGATACTTAGAAAAATGAGTATAAAATCAAATCAACAGAATGAGAAAATCTAGAAATAAAACTGAATATTATAGACATTTACATAAAATGAGCTATTTAAACACTTTATGACAAATAAAAAGCAAGAAAAGTAATTCAGAATAACTGTTTTGAGAATTCCTCCCCAGGGGAGATATAATCAATATTCACCCCTTCTCACAAGGTCCCAAGATAAACTTACTCTGGGGAACCAGTCAGTTTATTGGTCTAACTTACAAGATCATGGGTGATCCCCAAAGCAGCCCCACTGGAAAGTCTTTACTCTTCTGTAACTGCATAGATGAAGGTCCCTTCCATTAACCTCCCACAGCCTCTATAGTGTACTACCTGCCAAATCCCAAGGCTGTGAGCAGAACTCTACATAGTAGGCTGGGAAAAGAATCTGAATCTCTGATTAGAGTCCAGTGAACCTCCTCTCCTTCTCCTTTATTTGCTGGGTGTGTGCATATGTGTGTGTGTATGGGTATCTGAAAGAGAGAGAAAGAGAGAGAGAGAAGTGCACATGCTTGCATATCAGTATGTATGCATATGTGTATATGTATGTGTGAGTAAATGTCACACATCTTGGACAGAAGATGTCAGATTTCCTGGAGTTGGAGATACAGGCTTGGAACTGAACTCTAGTCCTCGTCATGAACATCAAGGTCTCTTAGATGAGAATGTCATGTGATAGTCTCCTGATATCATTCAAGCTCATAATGATGGTGCCCATTCTCAAAGGACCTTGTTCTACAATAATAGGCAAATCTGAATAGACGGCTTGCCATACTTCATGGCTGAATTCTGCTTTTCTCCTTTGGTTCCAATAAAGTTACACTTACTCACCAAACCTTTAAAAGAAAACATTGAGTATTTTAATTAAGGAACTGCTATATATAAATCAGTAATATTATCCAAACCAGTTGTGGGGCTTGAGGGTTCCTCAGCAGTTAAGAAAACTTGAATATCTTCCAGAGGATCCAAGCATAGTCCACAGCACCCATACTTGGCAGTTCACAACTTCCTGTAAACCCCACTATGGAATTCGGATGTCATCTTCTAGCCTCTGCTGGCACTGCACTTATATGTACATATCCATCACAGACATATATACATGCATATATGTATGTATAAATAAAAAGAAAATCCAAACTTAAAAATGAATCAGTTGTAATCATAGGAAGTCATATCTTACCATCATTCTAGGAGGCAGGGAGGCATTGTAAACCTTCATAAACACAGCATTTCCATTTGTTTCCTTCCTCCCACAATTAACCCCAGGCCTTTCCCCCATATATGTGTCTTCCTTAAAGAGATTTAGAATTCCTAAGGAGTCTAGTGTACATTTGGAAAAGTTGTTAGAAAAATCTATCAAGATTTTCATGTAAAATATTGATTTCCTTTCACTAATGAAATACTGTGTAATGTACTCACTTAAGGTGAGATGGTAATGCTCATTGATTAGGATAAAATTACAATCTATGAACCTCACCAAGTCTTTCTGACAAGCCATCTCTCCAAGTTAAAGCACTCTTTTTCCCATGAAAAAATAATTAAAGATTTTTTTTAATTTCTTTATGTTTATACTGATTGTGTACATGTGTGAAACTGCACATGTCACAGCATACATATGAAAGTCAGGACAACTTGTGGGAGTCAGCTCTTTTTCTTTACCATGTGGGTCCTGGAGAGTAAATGTAGCTTGTCAGGCTTGGCAGCAACAATTTTTACCTGTTGAGACATCTTGCCTGTTCTCTCCCCTCAAGGCTTAGAGGTCATTAAAGAAGAGAGGACAAAAAGAGTGTAAGAGACAAAGGTTGTGACTTCAAGGAGAAATTATCTTATTGTCATTGCAGGTTAGGCACATGTTTGAAGTCACAGTAGCTGTAGCAGCAGGTATAGACCTATGTAAGACCAAGCCTGAGCAAGTCTCAGCATTAAGAAGGACACCAGATATAAAGCAACTATTGCCAAATGTTAGCTGTTGAGAGAGTGGGAATCAGTTTTCTCTGAACTGAACGTAGCCTCTGGTAAGTCAACCATATTCCAGTGGAAGGACACACAATCAAAAATATTATATAATAAAATAAAGTACACAAATTTAAATGGGTAAGGAATGATGTAGTTAGATCTGGGAATAGTCAGGAGAGTGAATATAATCAAAACACATATATGCAATTCTCAGTGAACTAATATTTAAAAATTTTTTTTCAAGCTTTAAATTTAAATTTTATTTTTGATATCATTTAACACTTAAAATGTGATAATAATACCAAGAATTCATATATATATATGCATATATTATAATAATTCATTCATTATTTTCTAAATACATTTAAACACACTTTAAAAAAATTCTATATGAATGCCTCTGAATCCTTCGATACAAAATTATTATGACTGTGTCCTTTGGCCACACAAAACTATCATGTGTATTTCCCAAGAACAAAGATAATTCCTTATGTAATCACAGCTTAACTATCACAGTAAAGAATTTAGTATTGATACACTGTGACCTAAAGTTCAATATATAATAACCATAGTTCTATTTTACTTCTAAGGCACAGAGACATGAGAGAGAGAGAGAGAGAGAGAGAGAGAGAGAGAGAGAGAGAGAGCAGGCATACACTGTGACACTGTGCACTTGTGGAAGTCAAAGCATAACCTTCTAGGAATGGGTTCCCTCTCTTCACCTTGTCTTGAGGCAGCATCTATATTCTCTCTAAAATTTTTATATTTGTATAAATATATTTTTGTATCCCAGCTCTAGCCCCCTCCTTTGTCTCCTCCTAATCTTGCCCTCCATCCCTCTTCTCATCCCCTGCCCCTCCCCCAGTTCACTAATTAGGGAAGGTCCTTCCCCCCTTTCCTCTGACCCCTAGCCTATCTTATGAAAGAAAAGGGAGACAGAAAGACCTGGAGGGGACAGGATTTTCACAAGGAGAGCAACAGAACCAAAATATTTGGGCCCAGGAATCTTTCTGAGATACATTCCAACCAAGGTCCATGCATGGAACTAATATTTTTTAAATCAACCTAAAATAAGGGAGAGGGGTTTCTAGTCAAAGTGACAAAATGGTTTACAATAAAAGAACTTTTCTATCTTGAATAGAAAATCACCATTTCGTTTTGTTTCTAGTTGTTAGTGCTGGGAGAAAGGTTGTTCTTTAACCTCCAGGTGTACAGTAGAGAATATGCATATCAACACTTATATATAAACATGAACACACACACAGAGAAAGAGAGAAAGAAAGAGAGAGAGAGAGAGAGACATAATAGTGATAAATAATGTATCTGATTCCATCTGTGCTTTTCCTGGATCTTTCCCATTCTCTGAAAATGTATGGTATGTTTCCTCTTTTGGTTCTGCTGTTTGATTTTACAGAGAATTTCTGTCTTGTTTTGTTTGTTATTGTAAATATACATTTAATATAACTTGAGTCCTTCTACTCATGTGTCATTTATTTTCCTATTCAGAGAGCTATAATTTGAAATATATAAGTAATACGTATATTGGCTCCAGGTACCATGTCAGAGAGGGAAAGAGCTAGATCAGGGCCCAAATACACCACTGCAGACAGATTGGAAGTGCTGAAATCCCACTGAAGGGGAGAAGTAGATGGCATGAATCTTATTCTCCATGATGGCTATATGGAAATAAGGGAAGACAATGGAGCCATCTCAGAAAATAAGACAAGAATGAGGAAGCAAAGTCATTCCATAGCACCACGACAAAAGACATGGCAGATCACCTGTCTGACAACTAGGTCATTGTGAAAACTAGAGTGACCAAGACAGCAAAGTCAGCTCTAAGCAACATGTAATGGAGAGCACCACAAATTTCAGCAGCAAATCCTAAGGAGTTGCATGGAAGGAACACATACTAGAAGCATCAAGGACAGGTCTCTCTCAGAAGCCCACAGAAGGTGTGGTAACACCATATGAATTCCCATGCTCCTTTTCAAGGTTCTCCTGTGCTATGTGGTTTTGATACCTATTTCAACCTCTTTCCTAATGAGATGGATGGATGAAGAAAGATATTATTATACTCCTAAAAACTCAACATATTTGGGACCCTGTCCAATATTCAGTGTACATTTGTGTCTGGAGGGTGAACTGGGGAAAGAGCCAACATTCTGTTCATCCCATGAATCCCAGTACCCTATACTTACTTGTCCAGCCATTGAACCTCCACAATACAATTAAAAGAGACAAATTACCAATGGAAAGCAGAAAAAAAAGGAAATTTATTCAACATGGCCCTAGTGGGAGAGAGAAAAGAGATTCACTGACATCCCTAAGTCTTGGGACCCTGAAGTAAGACTAATGTTTAAAGAAAAAAGAATTTGCAAATCTGAGCAATGCTGGGTCAAGGTAGAGTCTCACCAGCTGTTGGCATGTCATTGGTTGAGTTTCAGTCCCCTCAAGTAAGATGGTCTGGTAACTTGTTAGAACTATGTGAAATCTCTTTTCTGGAGACAAGTTCCCCCTCTTGTATGAACCAGCAGCATTACCTCTCCATGGTATGGTTGAAGGGAAGGTGTTTATTGTAGAGAAGGGGGAGAGTATAACCAGAAGCATTTGAAAACCAAAGTATAGACTGAACATGGCCAGCAGACTGGATCAGGCCATGAGAGGAAAGAAAAGCAGAGACCAAGACAGGAAGAGAAAGAGACAAAGAAGAAAGAGGGACAAGAGGCAGGAAGGCAAGAGAGAGAGAGAGAGAGAGAGAGAGAGAGAGAGAGAGAGAGAGAGAGAGCATAGCCAGGCAAAAGAAGAATTGGGAGTGGGGTGCTTCTAGGGAGGAGGTGAGAAGTTATAGGCACTTATAGGACTGAATAAGCCTGGAGATCACCCTGTATGTTGGAATGCTAATAAGCACCACAGATAGCCATTTGCCCCTTTTGACACTGATAAGGAAATGGCTTTTTTGGTAGAGAGGGCCACCAGAATTTTAGGAAGTGGAGTTTCCTTAGACTTGACACCTCTGGCTGGTGCCTTTTCCTTCTCCCAGAAAAAAAAAAAAATTCTTCTTGAAATTCCTATTTCATTGGAACCCATTGTTTCAATAGTTGATACTCAGATTGGGGGACGATACAACCACTTTGGGAAAGAGGACAAAGAAAATCAAATCGTATCATACCCATCTTCCACACTTTCTGAAATGAAGTTAATGTTTAATCAGAGGGCCAGAGCCGCATACATACATATATACTGTCTAGGTGTGGTCTCAGATATGCTAACAAGCTATACATCTCTTTCCAGGAGAAAAGGTTCCCCTCTGGTTGGCCCAGGCTTCGGGCCTTCACTTTGATCAGCATGAAATTCCTGAAGGAATTCCGATTTAGAGGAAGAGTTGTTTCCCTAGGTTGATCACCAAAAGAAAGACAGAAGTGATACTAGAATAACTTCACTCTTCCCGAGCTTGTTACATCTCAGTGTGGACAAAGGGATATTTTTTTTTTGTCTTCTGAAAAACTTCAGAATGCATTCACCATTGTCAAGAAGGAAAGCATAGCATTTGGGAAATCTGGAGTCCCTTTACAACCAGCTCTAACTTACTAAAAGCCACAAAACAAAACAAAACACAAGTTTCATAACATACTGTTGGTCAGCAACAGCTCCCTGGCTTCCATCTTTGAGAAAGAAGCATCAAGATTTATTTTATATTAAATCACCTCAGTACAATCAGAAGAAGCAATTCCAGTAAAAAAAAATAAATAAAAAAAATTAAAAAAAAAAAAAAAAGCTGGATTGGAGTGCCATCCCCAAACACTCAAGGAAAAGAAGGTAAAAATTCTTGGAAACATGCTTCAAAAATAAAAAAAAAAAAAAAAGCTGGATTGGAGTGCCATCCCCAAACACTCAAGGAAAAGAAGGTAAAAATTCTTGGAAACATGCTTCAGGAAACAACTTTATTTTCGGGTTTGCCAAATCACTTCTCAGACTATGATTGTCAAAAAGCAGAACTACCTTGTCTATCTTCTCCTGCCACTTGAACTCCCCAAGAATCACCCCATTGTAATTTCTTCTTAGGTCCCTCAGGGTTCTGGGGCAGCTACAAGCCATTTGCTTTCCATCGTCAGCTGGCAAAAGCAAAGCAACTCAGGTGCCCCAGAGTTGCTAGTTCTGACTGCCAAAGCTGAAGGGTTCTATTGAAGGAGCCAGTTTCATGATTCAGGTAAATAAATGCTTTCAACCAAGAAGACTCTTTCACAAGGTGGGGGAGGGGGCACCATAAATGAGTGCTTTGCAAAGGCAGAAGCTACTTCCTACCCTGAATTGTTTCTACCGTAATAAGCCTTGCAGGTTCGTAGGTAACATGCATAACTTGAACACAGAGGTTGGCCAGTGAACATGCCTGTGCACTTTTGGTAGCTCTGCTATTTACTATTTCTGAAATTTGGGCAAATTCTATAAAACCGTGTGTGTGTGTGTGTGTGTGTGTGTGTGTGTGTGTGTAAGAGAGAGTGTGTGAGTTTGTATGTATGTGAAAGAGTGTGTTTGTGTTAGAGCATGACAGTGTGTGAGAATTTGTGCTATATGTGCATAAGTGAATGTGTTTGTGTGTGTGTGTGTGTGTGTGTGTGTGTGTGTGTGTGAAGGTGTGCATGTGTGAGTGTGATACAAATTTTGGAGGCCAGAAACAGATGTTAGGTGTCTACCTTAATCACTCTCATGCTAAGTTTTTGGGGACAGGGTCTTACTTTAAACCAGAGTCTGACCAATTTGGCAATGCTAACAGGCCAATGAGCACCAGGTATCCTCATGTCTCTACTTCTGAAGCATGGACTTGATAGACACACTCTGCTACACTCATTAAAAAAAAAACATGGATAATGGAAATTGAATGCAGCTCCTCAAGCTTATGCAGCAAGTGCTTTGCCTACTGAACTATTTCTCCAACACCTGATTTTCATACATTTTAAAATGTGTATTTTTCAACTGTATAATAGAAGCAATTTATACCTGTTTCAGATAGGTTATAAAAATCAGACCAGAAGCATTCTAAAGACCTTGCCTCTGAGAAGTACTCCTTTGGGCTACATGAGCTTTTGACAACATACCCAGACCTTCTTATGGGATGGCACACTCAGATCTTCATTACTGTTGCTGTTAGACACCCCCTTCCTATTCAAATCCTCTGTATGGAGCAACATGAAATATCAGAGTTATGAATAAGTTTCCAGACATCACTCAGATTCACAAAATTGTACACAGGGAAAGCATTTCCTTAGTTACCTGGTAAATCAAGTAGGTTGTCAATAGCTTCATGCAACAGTGTGCTCTTGAAAAGCAGCCTGGTTGGTCAGGCTGCTCAAGCATGGGGACACAACTTTTGTGCCCATGAACTTTTTGCCCTAGAACTCATAAAAAGTTGGCATGATAACATGCATCTTAAGTCCCAGTTCTAGGAGAAAAGATAGAACACCCTTGGAGCTTGCAGCTAGCTAGTCTAGCCAAGTGGATGAAGTCCAGGTTCAAGGAAGGAGCAGTCTCAAACTGTAAGGCAGATGCTGGGGACGACACTGTGTTAACTTCTGACATACAAGTTCACTTACCCATGTGAGTGTATGTACCTGCAAACACTTGTACACACATGCAAACATGGGTCACATTCAAATGATGGACGTGGTTCAAGAGCATTTGTTATAGAAATATTTTCCTTATTCACAAATACCATGTAAAATTGAGACCTAAGATCTTAGCCTCATCCTTTAAGACTGGACCCCAGGAAGCTAGCAATGTAGCTCAGTGGGTAAAGTTCTTTGACTCACGTGCTCAAAGCCCTGGGTCCAACTGCCAACACAGCAGAAACCCATCTCCAGAACTCCAACATACAGGAGGAAGTGGAAGCCGAGATATCAGAAATTCAAGGTCATCCTCACTTCCTTAGAGAGTTTGAGATCAGCCTGATATACATGAAACTTCTCCACAATATAAATAAA
>REGO01000302.1:1120873-1138192 GCA_010120015.1 Rhombomys opimus
GGAAGGAAGGAAGGAAGGAAGGAAGGAAGGAAGGAAGGAAGGAAGGAAGGAAGGGAGAGAGAGAGCAAACTGAGCACCAGGGTTCACCATTTTCTGCTTCCGGCCTGTAGATTTAATGTGTCTCCTGTGCCCACCACTGCACCTTCCCTAGTGTGATAGACCTCATTCTTGTGTTACCATCTGAGGGTCTTGATCAGACTATCATTCTCTTCCAGTTAAGAAACTCAAAAGCCAGAAAAGTCTTGAGGACAATAGGTAGCCACAGGAAAAATCCCAGACCCTTCTGGGAGAATCATTTAGTAGGGGAGAGGAAACACAGATGTGAAGTATGGTGTGGAGGGTGGGAGGGTGTTGGAGAGACAGACACACACAGAGAGAATTTCTGCAGATCATAACAGGGATTCTGGAGCCTGAATACAATCTTCCCTCAATGGTTGGAGTTTTTAAAAGGTCTTGTAAGGGTCCAACTGGCCTTGAGCTTGTCTGAATGGTTCATCAGCAGAAGGGCCCAACTGACAGGAGAAAAAGCCCTCTGGTTCATTGTGCAAAGCTTCCAGGCTTTCATCTCACACCAGGGAATAAGGAACAAGTCAGACATCATGGTTAGTTAGAAGCAAGCCATCTTGGAAATTCACCATTTATACTACTCAGTATGGTCTCTCTTATCAGGAAAGCAACCTAATTCCTACTCTCTCACTTGACCTGTGAACCCTAAAAAGTCCTCCATTAAGTAGATTTTATCATACATGTTGTCACAGCATGAAAAATATCTACTACACTGAGTGAAATGTGGTTCTGAGCCTGTGTATAGCCTCCATCCCTGCCTACATGACCACAATACTTATGAACCTACTAGGTGATGGCAGCAATGGCTGGGGAAAGGGGTGACTATCTGCTAGCTGTTCGGAAGTAAAGGAGAGGAGGCTTGAAAAGGGTGCTGCCTGGCATTTCACAGTCCAATCAAAGAAGTATCTTCATGCACTCTGTAAAGCTCTTTTCATTAGGAAGGAACCCCTCACACCTGGTATGTACAGGAATATGTCCCAGAAACCTGAATTCTTACATCTCTCTGACTCCCACTGGAGCTTACAAATCATGCAGAAACATCTGAAGGTGAAAGGCCTGAATTCTCACTTCCCCTGTCACTTGATTTTATGAAATTTACTAGAAAGCCACAGCTATGACCTGGGAGATAGAAAGCTATGGAGAAGTTTGAGGGATCATAAGCAGTAGACATGCTTCTTCATCTAAGGTCTCATGTAGTCACAGCCTTCTTCAGCCTTAAGGGTATGTACCACACCTTCTTGGGGACAGTCTTTTTCTGAATGAGTCCTCTGCTGCCCAGAGGACTCATTTCAGAATAATGTTCATGATGCAAAGATCAAGTTCAGGGCTACTATGTATTTTTATTACTGTGAAAGGATCAATAGTGCCTGTAAATCTAACTAGAACAGGGAATTGGTTCCAGAAAGATCAAAATCAATTAACATGCTTGTTCTTAAGATTCTATTTGTCTGGAAACATTATCTGAAGCAAAATTTGTAACAGGCTTTTCTAGGGAATCAAAATCAACACACACACACACACACACACACACACACACACGAGGGTGAGTACACCAATTTGCTGTGATTCCAGTGAGCAAATACACTACTGAACTTGACAGTGATTTAATAACATGTTCGTGTGAGCCTTCCTATCCTCATTTTTAGTAGCTCTGTCTGGGCATGATTGAGGCAAACTGGCTAAGCTGTGTTACTCATTAAGTTAGACATGATAAATATTATTTGTCTTAGTTTGCTTCCTATTGCTTTGATAAAAGACTGTTAATAAAAGCAGCTTGGGGAATAAGGATTTATTTCACTTCACAGTATACAGTTCATCATGCAGGTGAGTCAGATAAAGAACTCAAAGGAGAAACAGAGGCAGAAACTGAAACAGAAGCCACAGAGGAATGTTATTTACTGGCTTGTTTTTTATAGCTTGCTCAACTAATTTCTTAAGCCGTTTGAGATCCTCTGCCCAGGGATGACACTATGATACTATAATGTACCCTACCACATCAATTATTAATGAAAAAATGCTCCACAGTTTTGCTTACAGGCCTATCTGAGACAGGGATTTTCTCCATTGAGGCTCCTCTTCCCAGGTGACTCCAGCTTCTGACAAGTTGACACATAATATTACAACTACTTTGGTAGCATAAAGGTCCATCAAAATTTGAGAAACTCTTGTGTACACATTTAGAAAGGCAAGACAGGAAGAAAGGTCAAGAGACAGAAGGAGTCCATATTAGCTGTTTTTCTTGGGGTTGTGGTAAAAGCAAATAAAATAAGGGTTTGTTTTGGCTCACAGTTTGAGGGCACAGTCATGGCGGGGAAGGCATGGCAGCTGAAATTTGAGGAAGCTGGTGACACTGTAGCCACAGTCAGGAAGCAGAAAGTGATAATGACTGTGTGCAGCTCAATTTCTCCTTCTTATTTATCAAGGTCTCCATCCCATGGAATGGTGCTTCACACACACAGGGTGGTCTTCCCATTTCCACTAAGCCAGTCTAGAAACTCCCTTACAGGCACATCAGTTTGTCTGCCAGGTGATTTTAGACGATGTCTTGTTGACAATATTATCCATGACATAGCGGGAGGGAGAGAGGAAAGGAAAGAGGGAGGGAGATATGAAGGGAAGGAGGGAGGGAGGAAGGGAAGGAGGGAGGGAGAAAGGAAAGGAGGGAGAGAGAAAAGAAGGGAAGAAGGGAGGGAGAGAGGAAGGGAAGAAGAGAGGGAGAGAGGAAGGAAAGGAAGGAGGGAGAGAGGGAAGAGCGGTTTTCTTTTATGGAATTAGCTCACATGGTTGTGAAGGGTAGCATAGGAAGCTGCATTCAAGGAACTGTTAAAGGTTAGTGGTTAGCATTGGTAAGGTATCCTCTCCCTCTAGGAAGGTCACTCATTACAAACTGAGTATATGAGCCCCACCAGCAAACGTGAACCACAGTTTCCTTCACTAAATAAATATATGCTGTTTTAAATGCCATTTAAACAAGATAAATGTGTCCAAGTACATTTACATATCTTCATGAAAATTGCCTTATATATCTCAGTATCACATATTAAAAAATTATAAAAATAATTTCTATTTTTTAGAATAAGAACTCTTCTGCAGAATTAGACCTGTCAAAATCTCTTTGTAATTTCTTAACCCAGTCTGGTAGATACAAAATTAACCACAACAATATCAACAAAATCAATATCTGAGTACTTTAAAACAAGTGTGTTATCATATTGTCACAGGTGATATGAATGTTTATCTAAATGTGTTCAGATTCTAATGGGATCACATATGTAAAGAAGTCTCAGGAATATGGTTTATAGTTAACAAACTGACAATTAAGCATAATTCAATGGTGTCTTTTAAGATGCATTTTCAAAACAATTTGTTGACATAATAAAATTATCACTTTCTTTTATTCCTTTCTACTAACTTGTATCATTTTATATTTTATATAGACATAGTTTTTTTGTGTCTGCTCAAAATCCTACATAGTATATTAAGAACAAATTTTTCTGTTCCCTGTACTGTTTTATCTATGCACATTGTTTTTCATTTTAAGATGTTTACTTTAGGCATCAAACTTATTATATGGACAAGAACGATCTTGAACTTCTTATCATCTTATCTCCACATCCCAAGTCCTGGGATTATTGGTTTGTAACACTTTGCCTGGTTTTGTGCCGTGCTGAGGAGTCCAACACAGGTCTTCTTCGTGTATGCTAGGTAAGCACTCTGCCAAATGAAGCACATCCCCAAAGCCCAAACTTCACTGCTATGAGCCATGTCATAAATTTTGAATAAGAATCTGCATTGATTTTTATTTTTTATGAATATTATTTATGTATCATTTAAACTTCCCAAATACACATATTTTGGTGGGGGGTTTTAGTGTGAATTTTAATTTCATATTTAAAGTCTCAATTTAAGAATACATTGGACTAAGATTCTATCTCTCTCCCACTATTATCAGAATTTATATTTCAGCATGATATCTCAAGATAGAACACAAAACAACTATATTTTTTGGTGCTTTATGTACTTTTCAATTGCTATGCTAAGATTTCTCCAAAAAAGCAACTTAAGGAAAAGGGAATTTTGTTTTGCAGTTCAAGGTACATGACAGGAAAGTCACAATGTAAGGGGCTTGAAGCCGTTGATCACATTGCATTCACACTCAAGAAGCAGGAGTGAGAAACTCCTTCCTTTGCTCAGTTCCTTCTCCTCTTGCACAAGTCAGGATCTCAGCTAGTACATGGTCACAGATCAGGTATTGTTCATGACGGATATTACATTATGATTCATAACAGTAGCAAAATTAGAGTTATGAAGTTTCAACAAAGCAAATTATGGGTGAGGTCACTAGAACAGGAGAAACTCTATTAAAGGGTTGGAGCATTAGGAAGTTTGGGAACCACTGATCTAGCATGGGGGTCTTCTCGGTGTGGAAGGATCTCTGTGCTCAGAATTTCATCTGCCATTCACCATTATTTTAGAAATGAATTTCTAGCCACTAGCTGTGGCAAACTCTTCTCCCAATGCTCCATGTCTATCTCTGTCCATCCCTAACTTGCCCATCGCTCCAGATGTACTGGCTTTTTCTCAGTCCAAGAAATGTCAAAATTGCAGTATTAAAGCCTAACGTATGTTTACTTCCACTGATCAGATGTTATTTTCAGAATTCGTAACAGTATCTTGTTGATCATTAAACTTTAAGGTTAAATTTATGTTTTCAAAACTTTATTTTTTTAATTATGTGTAAATGTGTATTTCTCTGTGTAGATGTGTGCACATGAGTGAAGTTGCTCACAGAGGCCAGAAGAAAGCTCTGCGTCTTCTCCAGCTGGTGTAACAGGTGGTTGTGAGCTGCTGATGTGGGTTCTGGGACCCTTATCATGCCCTGCAACACAGTACATACTCATAACTGTTGAGCCGTCTTTCCAGCACCCAAAAGATCCAAGGCTGAACAGAGACTGTAAGTATCTTTAACAAATTCCTGGAACAAAACACATCACTTCTCTTATTGCTCTTGAGGACATATGATGTCATCATTGAGAATACAGAAACTCGTTAGACTTAGCTGTACACATTTCGATCATTATCCAAATTAATCTGTGGGTTTTTAACAGCATAGATATTTTTTTTAATCCCACTAGATTTTAAATCTGTACAAATACCAGGAAGGTTAAGGTTTGTGTCATTTGCCCAAGTCTAGCACAGATTTCAACTGTACTTTTGTATTATAAAGGAGCAAGTGGAAAGGAATAGAAGGAAAACTATAGAAGTATATTTAATAAGAGATCAGTAGCGTGAAGCTATATCTCTTTTGTGTAGAAGAATTTTAATCCAGCAACATTACTGCTTTGACAAAGAACTTTCTAGATCTATGTACTCTGGCTGCAGAAGGTAAGGAAGGTAAGGATGATTAATTTATAGAAGGAAGCATCAACATTTGAAAGTGAAATCATTTGCTCCACCTGTATTAGCATCTTGGTGTGCTGATGCCTCAAGCATGTGCCCAGATGATCAGCCCAGTACTCTGTGTTTGGGCTACTTTTTGTTCTTCTAAACCTATAGAGCACCACATCCACTCCTACACACAGTGCCTGGAGCAGCCGAAGGAAGAATCAGGCACTGCAGAGTTGGACATCCAATCTCTGACTCATCCTGTCAAATTTTTCCCTGATTCCTCACTTTATTGCCTCAATTAGACATCACTTCCAAATACTGATGCTTTCTTCTATAAATTAATCTTACCTTTATTGTTTGGGATTCAAGGTGTGTGCTAAGGCTGTGTCTGCATCCCAGCCAGATCATACTATAACCCAAGGCATGTCAGAATTCTAGTTAGACTTTTTCAGTTTGACCAGCATTTAAGTTCCTGCTCTGTAAGTTGGAAGCAGACAACACTTTCCCGAATGAATTTTTTGACGGATAAGAAAAACACATGTAGAAATTCACAACACTTGAGGAAATGGGTTGACTAGAGCATTGCAAGTTAGAAACACCTATACAAATACCATGAAAATAGAAATTTAAGAATTCACATAACATTTTCCTCTAATTTTGAATGAGGGTGAAGAAACACACTTCTAATCACAAGTTAAAGGGTAATATGATCTACAGAGAGCAACTTTCTTCAGAAATGCCACATACCAGCCAGGGCCTGTTTCTGAATGCTCTCAGTGCATTGCAGTCAGACTCTGCCTGGAGTGTTATCCAAACTAGAAAGTCTGTGCTAGCATGGGCCTAATGTTCAGCAGAGTGCAAAGAGCACTTGAAGCATGCCACCCTCCTTGACACCTTCCTAATGATGCATGAGCTCACCAAAGCAATCTTGGTTTCGGTAGGTGCAATTGCCTAAACTACCCAGGTGCTTGCTCTCTCCTGCTTTCTCCACAATATTTATAACTATTCATACTTATCCATATCTGTTTTCTTTGCTCTTAGTTTGTGTGAGTTCCGAGTATACACAATAAAAGTGACCTGATTGGTACTGTGTGCAGATATATTACTGAAAACTCCAAATTGGGAATATTATAAATAAGACAGAAGTCTCCCCTTTAAGGAATTTACACAAGTGTGGTGTTCTGAATGAAAATAACCCCCAAAGATTCCTTAGAGAGTGGCATTATTGGAGATGTGCCCTTGTTGTAGTAGTTGTGGCTTTGTTAGAGGAAGTGTGTCACTGGAAGGCAGGCTTTGAAGTTTCAGATGCTAAAGTCAGGCCTAGTGGCTCTTTCTCTTTCCCTGCTATCTGCCAATCCAGATGTAGGAATTTTGGATCCTTCTCCAGTACCATGTCTGCCTGCATACTGCATTTCTCCAGCCACAGCAACAATGGACTAAACCTCTGAACTGTAAGAAACCCCAGTTAAATGTTTTCCTTTATAGTTGCTGAATTATGATGTCTCTTCACAGCAAGAAAAACCTTAAATAAGACAACTAGTAAACCAAAGTGTTAGCAAGAAGAGGCATGTAAGCACTTACATTATTTATTATGTACAAATATACATAAGGTATATAGTTTGTATAAGATATAACATGTTTTCAATATATGAACATTTGTATATGATGTATTTTATGTATGTGAAAGTCACATGTATGTAAGAGTCACCCTATTCTAAATAACTGAAACTTTTGTAGGAAAGAAGCATAAACATGGACCGTTATGGAAGATGTCACATAAGAAGGAGGATAGAGATTGGCAGCATACATCTATAAGCAAGGTTAAGTCCTAGGGATCTCAAGACGGACAATTTCTAGATGAAGTTTCAGCAAGGGCTTTTAGGAAGGACAAAAATAAGATCCTATTCACACACAGTAAAAGTAATAAAAAATATAATTACATAACACATATTAAAGGATGCTTCATATCTTTTCTGGAAATTATTGGACTTGTTCTCTAGTTAAATCCTCATGGGAAAGATCTAGCCCATTTCACTGAAGGAAGGACTGAGATTGGAGAATACTAAGTTACTATTCCAATACATATATATGATTCCCAAGACTGTCTGATTATAATCAAGGATCTTTGAACTCATGAACTTTGGCACTGTTCCATAAAAAAGATTAGGGAAATTCTGGGATTCCAAACAAGAAATCCATCTCTTTGAGGAAATGTGAGGAACGACCTCAAGATTAAGGTAATGTAAAACCAAAGGTTGTAAGCAAAAGTAGGAGTTACTCCTTTGTGTAATACAGCTAGGCAGAAGGCAAAGATTTTGCTTCTGTGTTGGTCTACCATCTCTGCAGTGCTTGAATCTCACTTTGGCTGCTCCAGGCAATGTGGATATAGGAGTGGATGTGCTACTTTGTAAGCTTGGTAGTGCAAAAGGTCAAAGTAGCCCAAACACAGAATACTGGGGCACATGCTTGAGGCATCAGGGCACAAAGTTGCTAAAACATGTGGAATAAATTAGAAAATATCATGCCAATTAACATGGGTTTCTGCATACCACTGAAACAAACAACAAATTATAAAATTGCTGTTTCCATTAAAAGATGTTATAAGTCCTTATTCTAAATATTAGAATGGGCAAGGTTATATGTCATTTGTTTAATTCTCCTCAGCAGAGAGAGAGTCCAAGCAACAAGATAGTCTTTTATTTCGTGAGCACAACAAGCAATCAAGCAAGCAAACAAAATAGCTTTATCCACAAAACCATTTGCTACCCCAGAAAATGACTTTCAGGAAATTAGTATAGAAGATAGGCTAAGGCAAAATAGAATGACAATCTGAGATACCTGTGGGAAGAAGAGAAGAAAAAATCAACAAAATGTACAGAGACTCAGCTGTTCAAAGTACTAAGAAGAAATGATGGTGAGAACTCGACCATAGGTGGATGCCTACATCAACCCACACCTACTTCCCCAAGGCTCAAAGAACATTGCAGAAGAGGGATCAGAAAGAATGTGAGACAGAGGGTGGGGCAAGTCAGGAAGTGCTGTTTTCTGGACATAGCATAGCTGTTTCACAAGATTGAGCCAGTGAAAAATTCCAATATGTATGGGAACCAGGAGTGCTAACCTACTTGAGGAACTTTAGTTGGTTACTGAAAGAGGAGTCATATTTCTTTGGGAGTGTCCTGTGTCAGGTATCTCAGATGAAGTGCATGACCCTGCATCCATTCATCTATGGGCAACAGTAATTACGCTAAACAATCAAGAGCCACAGATCTGAAACAAGAGATGGTGTATGAGCCCAGAGGAATGCCAGAGGAAAACTCAAAGACCCATGTCCCTTCTAGCCAGCTTATCTTCTCTCCCTCACCTTCAGACCTTCAATGAGGCATAGTCCTCCCCGCTCCTACTATTTTATTTTGGTGTAGTTCTATTTGTGGGATTCTGAAAAGTTGCAATTGTCACTGGAGTTGTTTAGGTCTGGCAGCCCCAGCAAACAAGGCTTGGCCACATGTTCTCAAGAAGCCAATTAGAGACTCAATAGTGAAGACAAAATAAGAAAGAAAATTTGTTCAATATGGACACACTGAGAAGAGACACACAGATCCAAGTCCATCTTCAAATCAATGACATACTGTTCAAATTGACAAGGAAGGCAAGAGGTATCAATTACTAAGCAGTCTTGGTCAAGGTGTTTCCCCACCCATCATCATTGCAAAGGTTTCCTGGGACAGGCTCCTGTTTTGGATGGTGTCAGGTTTCAGTCTTTTCCTCAACTTGAGGCTCCTGGAGAAACCCCAATTAATTCCACTACATTGTCTCAACTATCCTATAGCTGAAGAGATGAGCACAAGTGTTTCTTTTGCATATTCTTTATGTTCTCTCTCTGTCTCTGTCTCTCCCTCTGTGTGTGTGTGTGTACTTATATGTAAGTAACCACAGAAGCCAGAAGAGAGCATCAGAAAGTTATAGTTGACTGAGGGCTGCCTGGTATGGATGCTGAGAACCAAAATTGGGTTCTCTACAAGGTTCTCTTGTGGCCTCCACAGCTACCCACACACATGTGCAGATATATACACAGAGACACAAAAGAAAATAAAAATTTAAATGGAGTTTTTCTCTAAATTTTATTGTCTGCATTTCTCTATAACATATTATTTACATTAGAAAGTAGACAGAAAATATTGAGTAGACTTTAACCAGAGCAGTTTAGAAGGCAGAGTAAAGCTATACATTCCACTTCAATGCCTCCCTTGGCCTCTCTCAACACTAATAAACAAGCTTAATTCTGTACTTTGAATGTTATTTTTCTCAGCATGAAGGAGACCAATGAATCTCTCCAAAACAGAAACAAGATCTTGAAGAAAGAATGGGGCTATTTTTAAAAATATAAAATGATTGTAAAAGGGACCCTATTGGATGACTACATAAGAGGAAGTTACATATTTATTCCTCAATATGTGATCATCCAGAAAGTATACATTAGATAATGGCTGTGAAGGAGTTACACAGAGGGCTGCTGGTCTCAAGTGAATAAAGGAGCTACCTTTCCTGCTGGTATTAATCATAGTTACCGTTATAGGATGTGGAGAGAAAGTTTTCCATTTGTGCTATAGTTGGCAATTAAGGCCTCCACTCAAAAGACAGCCATCAACAAATGGGGACCTATGTAGGCCCCCGAAGGCTTAGAAAAATGGAAGGAAATGCTTCTGAACAGTCTCTTACCACTGGATAACTTATCAGTCCAGGATATATAGTGAATGGCTGAGAAGAGAAAGAAACAAAAAAAAAAAAAAAGAAAAGAAAAAAAGAAAGAAAGGTCTTTTTTTTTCAGTGTCTTTGGTTTTCTGGGAAGAATGTATATTCACAGGACTCAAATCATCATGGCAGGAATGAAAGTATTTTGATGTGTGTATGCATGTATGCATATATGCATGTTCCTGTACGTTAGTGCAGATAAACATGTGCCACAGTAGAAGCATGGAGGTCAGAGAACAAGGTTGGATGTCAGTGTTTCCCTTCCACTTGGTTGGGGCAGAGTCTTTTGTTCTTCATTTTATACTCCAAGCTCTCTGGCTTGTGAGCTTCTGGGTATTCTCCAGGCTCTGCCTCCCATCTCCCTAAAGGAACACTTGTACCAGAGATGTTTGTGCTACACGTCTGGTTTTCATGAGTGTTCTAGAAATCCAAACTCAAAGCAAATGTGTTCCTCACTTAGCCATCTCTCCAGTTGAAGCTATTCTAAAGAGACACCTGTGCTCCTCTCTTTGACTATCAAGACTACTGAGACAAAAGACACCAAGACCTGAAGTTCCTCAACAATTTCACACTAGAAGGGTAAGTCTGAAGACCAGTGCTAACCAGAGGGATGGTGTTTCTCTTAGAAAGAAATTTCACACCATTCTGACAGATTATAAAATGACTTGCAATCTCTTGGAAGTGGAACTGGAACTGAAGCAATGATGCTAGGAGGGACTGCACCGTGACCTGGACTAACATGGACTGCTTAGTTGTTCATAATACTTGCCTTCTTCAACCCAATACTCATACCAGGGCTTTAAATATGAACTTAGGAGCTTAGCAGACTTCTTTGCCCATCTTCCCAATGAAAACACATTGAATAAATCTCCTTACTTTGTCTGACACTGTTGTTTGTTTAATTGACCTGTGTTGGGTTGTTGGTAGAGCCTGGTTTATTACGTCTGCCAATGCTCTGATCCTCAAAACTCCAATAACAGTATAAGAAAAATTACACCTTAGCCTGTTATTCCTCCATTACTAGAATAATATCCCTAGTATCAAGGAATGGTGGTCAGGGGAGCTCTCTATGTAATTTCCACAGGTGAGATCCACCTACAAGAAAAGAGCAGGTGGTTTTACTTATGTGATGATCCCCTGATGGTCAGAGAACACAGATCCTCCATTCCTCCAGGTGATACTTCACACCTGCCAGCTGAGAGGTCTCAGTAAGCTGAGAGGTTTCTGTGACTAACATTGCAAAGGCCAGAGACTACTGTGGTCGTTCCTCTTGTGGTCTAACCAGATACAAGAGGTTCTGAGAGTAGCACTCATCAATGTGAAGAGTAAGCCTCTCTATGTCAGAGCCTCCAGCCCAACAGGAAGCCCCTACGGATATTTGTACCCTAGCATCAGTCTTGGTGGAGATGTTGGTCAGGTGAAATTTTAATGGAAGCAGCAAAGGAAGAAATGATGCTTCACTAAAGGTAAGACTTCTGGAAAAAGTGTGCTAAAGAAATGTGGACATCTTTATAGAAGAGCACACACACCTGAACACCATGATTGTGTGCAAGTACCATGACAAAGGGGGAGAATAGGGTAGGGCAGGACAGGACAGAGCAGGAGAGGCCTGCTTTACAGTAGCTGCATCTCTATGTCATGTATCAATAGAGTTCTTCACATTCCTGACCTGAAGAACCTGATTCTGGAAGAGTGAGGTTAAGGGTATGTGAGAGAAATGAAGACTAATCTTTCACCAAAATTTTTCAAGTTGAGCTATTATCACCGACAGTGACAAATGCATCAATGTTTTTATGTGATTGGATTTATACACTACCAAGGTTCAGTGCCTTGAATCCTCCTTTGTTTATATACTCACCCTGCTGGGCTCTGTCTCTTTGTTTTGATGAGAAATAAGATTCCTGGTATATATATATGTGTGTGTGTATATATATATATATATCCTCTGAAAAACACTGACTCAGACTAGATTGGATATAACAATAAAATAAGGTTTCAACCTAGCACTCAAAAGTTTTATTTGGATTTTAGAAAAATACAGATATAAAGAAACAGTGCAGTCAGTAGCTACAATAAAACAGAAACTACACCTACTTGTTTTAGAATACATTGAAAATAACAGTCAGTTGTCAAGATGCTGACTTGAAGAGTATTGCTCAGTTCTGACTGTTCAAAGGGTAATTGACACAAACAAGAGAAATGTACTGAAGGGTTTTAACAGTATCTGTTCAGAGATGACTGTGGTGCCAGCCCTGAGGAGTTGATGCAGGAAGGCTCCAGGAGCTCCTCGCAAACCTGTTGGACATATTTTGACTGTACCTTACATAGACAGACAGATAAATACATAGATAGATAGATAGATAGATAGATAGATAGATAGATAGATAGATAGATAGATAGATTTTCATTTATTTAAAGGAGAAAAAATTTTACCTCAAAACCAATGCAAGTGTTTCTTGAAAGTTTTATTTTACATTTTAGTTACTTATTATTTATCTATTATGTGTATATATAAGCCTTAGTGAGTGAGGGTGAGAGGACCATTTATGGGAGTCAGTTTTCTCCCTCTACCACATAGTTACAGGAATAGAGCATAGGTCATCAGACTTGATTGCAAGCACCCTTATTCACTGACCCACCTTGCAATCTCTAATTTAAGTGTTTAAATTGGTTTATTTACCTCTACTGGGGAATGGAGATTCTAAACTTATTTATCAATCATTATTACACTTCTAATGAGCGGATAGTATAGAAAAATGTTCATTGGTTCACTGATAAGCAATCATAATTGAGTTCACACACACACAAAATAAAAACCATTGTGCATCTGGTGAGGAAGAAGCAGAAAAACTCAGGAGTCAAAGTGCCACAGCGACACTGAGTTGGGGCTGAAAGTCCCCAAGTCCTGCTCTGTTAGTTTGGCACCTCCAGGGCCAGTGACAGGCTTTGCAATGGGCTGGAATCATGTTTACCATTCCCGTGTATTTTCTTTCCTCTTTTCCCATTGTTACTGCTCAGAAATGAGAATGTCAGCAGAGCGATGGATACGTTTCATTCCCAGACTATGTATCAATGTATATATTATTTTGAGCTTTATAAAAATGTTCAATGTACTGGATGCCTTTATCCAGAAAGGGGCTGACCAAAAGCAGGCTGTGATCATAGGATGCCAACATTAATGGGGATTATGATGTGGCAGCTGAAAATAGCTGTCACAACTTGTGCTGTGCTTGGGTAAGTGGATTGCAGGAATCAGTTGCAATGGTTGAGAAATATCCATGAGCTTTACATCTCATGTTGTTCAGCTTTCTGAGCATTCATGCATTTCTGTGCTAGCAGTAGTTCATTCTGTTCTTTATGTCAAAAGAAAGCATGCCATTCGTTTCATGATTTTGTGTATTCATGTGTGTGAATAAGCATGTGCATGCCTGTACACATGCATTGACATTCAAATCCATGCACATGTGTGTTTGCATGCATACAGAGGCCAGGTGACAATCTTTGGTGTCATTCCTTTGGAACCCTCTGTGCTGTAAGACAAAGTCTTTCACCAATGTACCAATTTGCCTAGGCTGCCTGACCAGCCAGCTGTAGCTAGAGGGATAGAGATGCTTGTCTCTACTTTACCACTTCTAAGATTACAAAGACTCCATACTCTGCCTGGCTCTGTGTGGGGGTCAGAGGCCAGAATCAAACTCCAGGTACTCATGCTTGCAAGACAAACACTTCAATCATTTAGCTGTCTCCTTAACCCATACCCTACCAGATGATGTTTCTATTTTCTTTCTATTTTCTTTTTCCTCCTCTTTCTCACAAATTTCTGAGATAAAAACCTAAATAGGTATATATAAAAACCTGAGGACAGGAACAGGGCTCATGAAAAAGCTCTGAGGGACTTATCAGAGTCTGAAGTTTGAGATCTAGTTAAATAGAAATGATGCTAAAGTACAGAAAGTTTAACTGTAAAATGTGAAATAAAATATATCTTCTCAGAGAAGGGGGAAGTATTCAGCAAAATATTGACCCTGCTTTTCAAGAAAATTATTCCTAAGAAAAGTATCCATGTTCTTAATAACTACATTTCATGTTCTGTATATTAGAAAAATAAATGAAAAGAAATTAAATTATTCTCACTGTAATTGATAACCTTTTGAAGCTTTGATGCAGGGATTTTATAGGACTATATACATTTGCACAGAGGTAAATGCATGGATATGTAAATGTACACATGTTTATTGATTTTGAAGTCTCTAACTATTCTTACATTATTATGCTTTGATTTCCTGGGGTCTGGAGACATGGCTCAGCAGTTTAGAATACTTGTTGCTTTTCCATAAAATCAGAGTTTGATTCTCAACACACACATCTGGTAGCTTACAACCACCTGTAACTCCAGTTCCTGGTTATTTGTGTTCATGTGTACATATCCATACATGGATGCACACACTTATACATAATTAAAAATAATTAGGGCTGAAGAGATGGCTCAGAGGTTATGAGCACTGGCTATTCTTCCAAAGGTCCTGCGTTCAATTTCCAGCAAAAACATGTTGGCTCATAACCATCCATAATGATGTCTGGGCTTCAGGCATGCAAGCAAGCAGAACACTATATAAATAATATAAATAAAGTTTTTTAGAAGAATAATACAAATAGTTTGATATAATGTGTTTATTTTCTTACCTTCATCTCTAATGATCAGAAAACCTGAAATGAGAGCATCCTTTTTGGTCTCTGAACATCCACTACCCTTTTCCAGCTTGGTTAGCCCTTGACCTTCGGAGCATACTAACAGAAGCTAAAAGCCACTTGCCCCAGACCTCACAACCCAAAGATACTGCTGCTTATTTCAAATTGCGGTCTATTTGTTCTAGACATTGCCAAAACTCTAGGGATATAAAGGACATATTTAAAAAGTTAAAACTGCAGGCTGTGTGTAAAACTTCAAGATCAGCTTTCACATAGTGTGGTATAAAGCAAGTAAAGATGCTTTGGGAATCAGAGATATTGAGATAGTAATATCAAAGATAATAAAATTCACTCTAAGAAAACTTTGGTTTTTAAGTAACAAAAGGGGTCACCAAAAAGTCACTTTGGAGCAATGCTACAAATAACTACAAAGGAAAAGATAAACATAGTTGACTATATAAACATTTAGAGAGGTTTTTTTTTTCCTATAGGAATTGCTTTCCTACAGGCAAGAAGGATTGCTTCCTGCTCAGACCTCTCCATATCTGGTCCACTGCAGAAAGGTATTGCCAAGTCTGGGAGGTACACTTTCCTCCTAGGTTACTTTTTCCTGGAAGTGCCATCACAGACTTTCATGTAGATAAGCATTTTAGTTGATTCCACATCCAAATAAGTAAAATAAATTAAAAGGCATATGAAAAACTAAAAACCAATATTTGCATCAAATATTGACAAATGAAGGTTCTTTAGATTAAATATATAAGAAGCTCTTATAGATTAGTAAGACCAACATGAATAAATAAGATGGCCAATGCTAAGGTAGAGCCATCCCAACAAAACAAGGCAGGTAGTCAGTGAGCCTCTGGAAAGGCACATTCTCCACTCTGCTGGGCAACATTAGTGCTTCACTCAGTCTTGCTCAGAGCAGCCCTTTACTGCAAAGGCAGTGCATTCAACCAAAATTAATCAAAAGAGATGGGGAGGGACATTTCATTCTCATCAAAGGAAAAGTCTACCAAGAGAACATCACAATTCTGAAGATCTACACCTCAAACACAAGGGCTCCTGCATTTGTAAAAGAAACATTATTTAAGCTTAAATCACACATCGATCCCAACACCTTAATAATGGGTGACTTTAACACCCCACTATCACCAAGGGACAGATCAACAAAACACAAGCTAAATAGAAAATAATGACACTGACAGAGTTCTTCAATCAAATGGACCTAACAAATGTCTATAGAATTTTTCACCCAATCACAGAAGAGTATGACAATCTTTTTAAACACATCATTTCTTTGTGGTAAGAAATTCCATCATCTTTCTTTCTAGGTTTTTGAAATACATTCTACATAAAGGTTCACTGTGGTCACCTTTCTGCAAAACCCAGTCTTCCTCTGTAGTTTTAAGTTATTCTCATTGAGTACCTTTCTTCATCCCTAGTCCATTCAGCTCCTATAAGCTCAGTGACATTAGCTTTCTTAGGTGATATATGTGTGAGGATTTTTGTTTCCTTGCTTTCTTTGGGTGCACATGTATGTGTATAAAAAATGTATGCACACACAGGTGGAGGATAGAGGTCAAAGTCAGACTTCTTTTTCAATTGTCTCCACCTTGGTTTGTTAAACCAAGGTATCTCATGAAACCTGGAGCTCACTAATTAGGGCAGAGTGGTTAGTGAGCCCAGAGATCTGGTTTGGGGCTCCAAAAGGTGGAGCTTAATGAGCTAAATGAGATCATAAGAATAAGCCCTTATGCAATAAGATTAGTGACCTTATAAGAAGAAACATCAGAAAGAGATGTGGTTTCCCCCAGTTTCCCTTTCCCTCTGTCTCCACCTATCCTTGTTCACTTTCTCTCTCTCTCTTTCTCTTTCTCTCTCTCTCTCTCTCCCCTTCCCCCTCTCTCTCTCCTCCTTTCTCTCCTCTCTCTCTGCCTGTCTTTCTCCCTCTGTCTCTATGATGGGGAGCATATAGTCCAACAATGGCTGTCTGTATGCTGGAGAGATTGAGAACTTAGTAGCTGTACAGTCTAGAGACCTGGATGCCTCAGCAGTCCCAATCTGATGTTAGCAAAGACCAGAGCAACAAGAATAGTATAGACTCACTCACCAATAGGAAACAAAGACAGGCAAGAAGGATTGCTTCCTGCTCAGACCTCTCCATATCTGGTCCACTGTAGGAAGGTATTGCCAACTCTGGGACACTTTGCTCCTCAGTTACTTTTTCCTGGAAGTGCCATCACAGACTTTCACGTAGATGAGCATTTTAGTTGATTCCACTTCCAAATAAGTCAATAATCAAGATTAGTCATCACAAAATGTTAGTCACCGTAATAGAATCAAAGCTTTCTCTGTGTGCAAATGTCAGGACTGGCTTCTTGGAGCTTTCATGGAAACTGGAGTTTTGAAGAGAATGAGAAC
>REGO01000302.1:1144187-1159839 GCA_010120015.1 Rhombomys opimus
GAAGAAACAGTTTTCTGCCAACTAGAAATCAAGAGGCTGACCAAAGAACCCATTCCTGTTCCACTGAACTCAGTGTATATCTCCTATCAGTACACTTGGGTGCTCCTGGGACATTGAGAAATAAGGACAGCTCTGTAGCATGTTATGCCAAAAGAGAAATTGTGGTACTTCCACAAAGACACCAGAAGGAGCAACAGATTGTAACCCTGAAACTCATAAATATTTGTAACTGGGAAACCACACACACACACACACACACACACACACACACACGCACACACACACGCACACACACACAAACTTACAGCAGGCAATGTCGAGTCCATGGCTTGGATAGCTAATTGCAGTCTTTCTCTGCATATCCTTACGGTCTTGAGTGGTGGCTTGTTTGTTTGTATATGTCTGTTTAATTTGAGCAAATTTAATTAAAATATGGCATATGACCAACTTGGGAAATGTGTTCAAATCAAAAGTATAAAATGTGTACACACAAATTGACCCTTAAAGAGACAGAAACTTGTAAAAATGTTAAGAAAAAATGGAAACACTCAAGTTACAAAACCCAATGAACTACAGTGAACTTTTCAACACAGAAGTAACAAAAGGGACAGAATAGAGTAAGGATATCAACAAAGAAGAAGGTGTAAATGGAAATTCTGGAAACGAAAAAATCTGTAACTGCTTTGATAATGCCCCAGGAGGTTTCAACAGCTACCTGTATTTAGCCAAGAAAGAATCAGTTATTTTAAACTATTTGTTTAAAAAAAAACAGAAAGGGGGAATAAGAAAATTGAAGAAAACCTAAAAGTCTCATAAATCACCATCAAATTGATCAATATGTCTACTGTAGAAAGGTTCCAGGAGTAGATGGGCAGAAGAAAAATAGAGAGAGATTATTGAAAGAAATAATAACCAATAGAGTCCCAAAATTTAAAGGGAAATAGATACTTAAACTCAGGAGAGTCAAACCAGGGTGACTCCCAAGACACTAATCAAACTATCAGAAGATGAGAGAAAGGTGACTGATAGTGCAAGGAAACTTGTTTAAGGCCATCAGTTAATTTCTCAGTAGACACATTAAAAATCTAGAAGAAAATATAATGAATGCTCATAGTGATAGAAAGAAAGACCATAAAACAAATACACTGGCAAAATTCACCTTTTCAAAAATGAAGGAATAAGGCTCTAGATAAGGAAATCTAAGTATGTTTATAGTCATTAGACAAGCTTTATGAGAAATGCTTAGGAACTTCATCCTTCATGGTAAACACATTTTCACCAGCTTTCTGTTTTTGAAGGTTTCCTTCAATTACTAGTTTTTTCTTTTCTTTCTTTTATTTTTATTTATTTATTTATTTATCTATTTATTTATTTGTGTATTTATTTATTTATTTATTTATTTAGTTTTGGATGTCCTGAAATTAACCCAGTATACCAGGCTGGCCTCAAACTCAGAGATCTGCCTGCCTCTGTCTCTAAAGTGCTAGGATTAAAGGCATGTGTCATCATGCCCAGCTCGAAAATTTTCTTGAATTCTGTTTCATAGGTTGGAAGCTTAGCTGAAGGGTGTCTTGCTCTGAGGTGTGAGGTCACCACTCCCTTTATTCCATTTGTCATAGGGCTTGTCTTTAAACGTTTTTTTGTTGTTGTTGTTGTTTTGTTTTGTTTTGTTTTGTTTTGTTTTTACTCTCCTTGAGCACTGGACTTAGCTTTGTTAAAATTTATGGTAATTTTTTTCTCTCAAACTCTACATTTTGTATTTTTCCTTGTTTGACTTGCTTCTCTTCATTATACATCTGCACGAGAGTGATGTAATAACAACATGGCACAGTCAATACTAGACTGCCTTAAAATCTCCTTTACCATTGCCATTAATCCAAAACTTTCCAATTTGGCTTTGAAAATATTTTTTCAACAAGGACAAAAAGCAACCCCTTTCTTCACCAAAATATTACAAGAATTAGATAAGACACTTATTAATATTCTTCTTCTCTGAAATCTTTTGAGGTAGGCAGGACCCCACAGTTAAAACATACTCAGCATCACTGTATTCCGGACACTCAAAAGGATATCTCATTAAGCCCTGCTATTTTCTAGTTCAAAGTCCCAAAGTGTTCTATATTTTCCAGGCAAAAACATGATTTGGCCTAGCACAGCAATACCCCAGTCCCTGGTACCAATTTTTGTCTGCGTCAGTATCCTATTGCTGTGAAGAGACACCAGGATAACAGCAACTCCTTTAAAAGAAAGCATTTAATTAGGTTTGGCTTACAGATTCAGAGGTTTAGTTTATTGTCATCATGATGGGAAGCATGGTGGCACACAGGCAGACATGGTGCTGGAGAAGTAGCTCAGAATTTTACATTTGGATCTTTGGGCATCAGGAAGAAAGACACTGGGCCTACCTTGATCATTTCAAACCCCAAAGCCCAACCTCATGGCCATACTTTCTCCAACATGACCACACCTATTCTAACAAGGCCATGGCTCTGACTCCCTCTTAAGTGATGCCACTCCATAATGACCAAATATTCAAAATATGAGCCTATGGCAGTCATTTGTATTGAAAAAGAAATACAATTACAGAAAGGACATGCGAAAGGAGACGTGATCAAATGCCTAGAACTCATCAGCTGTTTCAATAGAAGCATGGAGGCTAGTAAAAGTAATAGATATGTAAAAAGTCTGAATTCAAACAAGTTCAAATTTTAGCAGGCATGAGAGAGAAGCCTCCCAAGCCCCACCTCTAGCTGAAGAGGGGCAGTTGGTGGCTGCTCAGAGAGGGAGAGTTATTTTTGGAGGAGGATGTGGTTCATGCCCCCAGTGGATGATACCACATTCATGTAAATATGTTTGGAGATATGTTTGTAGGGACTAGATGGGAAGTGATAATGGGAAATATTGTGGATATGATGAAGAAACATATACATGTAATAACTAAATATAAACTATTAGTTAAAATTACAAATTAAAAAAGAAATGATCTGAAAACCAACCAACAATGTGTCTGATGAATGGAGATGCAAAACTACTGAATGGAGATACAGATGTACTGAACAAAATATTAAGAAGCAAATCTAAACCCACACCTACAATAGCATATATGCTACTAGGGTGCTTAGGGCTGGGACACAAGAAAAATGCTTGAGTTGTAAAATTAACTACTGTGATATACTACATTAATAGAATACATACAGTTTACACAATCCTCTTAATAGGTGCACTGAAAAGTAAGTAGATAAGTTTTTTGACAAAAATGCAATATTCTTCCATGGTATAATTTTTTGTTAATCGTCTTGATGATACTAGAAAGAAAGAAGCAAAACATAATGGCGTGGCTAGTGTTACACATATTAAAGCAGGAAGCTTGTCCTCTAAAATCCATTCTTGATATGTCTCTTCAATCAAGTAATAGTCCTATCCAGGGCCATTAGAGAAGGAAAAAAAAAGTATTCAAGTAGGGAAAGAAAAACTTTCCTTGTTTGTAAACTTCATGAATCATCTTATGAACAGGAAATTGTGAGAGCTCAAAGATACTGTCTAATAAATAAACCAATTTCGTAATTTTTCAATATATAAAATCAATAAAAACAACTCCCATATCTTCCATCTAAATATAAACTTTCCAAAACAGAAATTAGGCTATGATGGTGACATACACCTTTAATCTCGGCACTCAGGAGGCATAGGCAGGCCGAACTATGTACTGTTCAAGTACTCCTTCTCTACACCCTGAGTTCCAAACCAGCCAGGGCTATATAGTGAGACCCTGTCTCAAAAAAAGAAAAAAGAGAGAGAAGACATGATATTTGAAAAGGTATATGTTGAAAGGGCTTAGGAGAAAGAGGAGGTAAGTGTAGCTATTATCATGTTTTATTGTAGATACAAATGAAATTCTCAAAATAAGACAAATAATTACTTAAGAAACAAAAAGAGTAAGCTTGGAATGGTACCACACATGTATAAAACTGGCTCTCAGGAGGCAGAGACAGAAAGAACACTTTGAGTTCAGAAAGAAAGAAAGAAAGAAAGAAAGAAAGAAAGAAAGAAAGAAAGAAAGAAAGAAAGAAAGAAAGAAAGAAAAAAGAAAGAAAGGAAAGATGGTACATGCAGCATATGGCTGTAATCATTTCAGCATAAGATGAGGCTTTGCTTTTCAAGAATACTAACAAGATTGCAAAGGAGGGCTTGGGTAAGATAGTTTGCTGAACAAATGTAAGGACCTAAGTTCAAATCCCCAGTACCCACCGAAAAAGCCAGACATGATCCTATAGGCATGAAATTGCAGAGCTTTGGAGGGAGAATACAGGATAATCCTAAGGCCTGATGGCCCCCAAACTAGCTACAGATTCAGTGACAAACCCAATTTCAAGTAAGAGGTGATAGAGTAGGATATCTGGTCTCTGTGTGAGTGCACATACATGGATAAACACATACACACATACACACATATGCACACAAAGATAATGAAGAATTTTTAGTAACATGAAGGATTTTCATAATTTCTTTTTAAATGAATATTTAAATTGAATGACTATAATAAAAAGTAACAATTGGCATTTCTAATTTATTTATATCAACATAACTCTCTGCTTTATTTTTTGGTTTTCAGATTGCTTTGTAAGATGCATCATTTTAATTTAATTTAATTTAATTTAATTTGTTTTAAAAAGCTACAGCTAGCTAATAATCAAAGAAGGCTATTGACTCGAGAGTGGAGGAGCATGGGAAAAACTAGAGGGAGGAAAGGCAGGGTGGAATGATGTAATTTTGTTTCAATTATAAACATAATAATTTAAAAAGCTGCAATTAATTCTCAGTGTGTGAAGGGACTTTAATGAAAGCCTTGAATAAATGAAATGAGGTGACAGCGATATTTATTTGCCTGCAGAGCATTCAAAATTATATAAATAGGCTTAAAATCAAATGTCTGGGAGCTAGAGAGATAGCTGTACAAACATGAAGACCTGAATTTAGATCTCGGGACTCAAATAAAAGTTCAGTGTGGCGATGGAAGGGAAGATAAAGATAAGTCGGTCCATGGTACCTGCTGGCAAGCTCAAAGTTCACTGAGATATTCTCTCTCAGAAAAATACAGGCTGAAACTCATCAGCAGAAGAAACCAGCTTTGAGCCCTCTTGCCTGAACACATGCCCAGTTTGTCAAGTACATTTGCACACAGGCACGTACACACACCACTGTGATGTCTGATTTGCAGAAGAATTTTTATTACATTTATGTATTTTATTGTATGTGTATGTATGGGGAGTGTGCATGCTAAGCCACACATGCAGAGTCAGAGGGCTACATGCTTGAGAATGTTCTCTTTTTAAAACATGTGAAAAAAAAAAAAAAAAAAAACGTGAGATCCAGGCATCAAACTCAGATTACTAAGCTTGTCAGCAAGTGTCTTTACCCATCTCACTTGGGCCATCTCACAACTCCTGATTTGTAAATTATATTGTATTAGACACATAAATTATGATTTTTGTATGAGAACACTTAAACTGCCTGCATTTGATTTTCAATGAATGGTCTAATGAATTATTTATGGATATTTGCCTTACAGTTTCCTTACTTTACCTCCAAATGCTAATAAAGAAAAGGTTGTATGCACAAAACTAAAGTTCAAGTGGACCAAAGACCTCAACATAAAACGAGATACACTAAATCAGTTAGAAGGAAAAGTGGGGAAGAGCCTAGAATTCAATGGCACAGGAGACAACTTCTTGAACAGAAAATCAACAGCACAAGCTCTAAGAGCAACAATCAATAAATGGGACCTCATGAAATTAAAAAGCTTCTGTAAAGCAAAGAACACTGTAGTCAGAGCAAAACCACAGCCTACAAATTGGGAAAGCATCTTCATCAACCCTATATCTGACAGAGGACTAATATCCAGAATATATAAAGAATTCAAGAAGTTAAAAAGCAATAAAGCAAGTAATCCAATTTAAAAAATGGGGTACAGAGCTAAACAAAGAATTCTCTGTAGAGGAATATAGAATGACAGAGAAACAGTTAAAGAAATGATAAATGCTCAATGTCCTTAGTCATCGGGAAATGCAAATCAAAAAGATCCTAAGATTTCACCTTACACCCATCAGAATGGCTAAGATCAAAAACTCAAGTGACAATACATGCTGAAGAGGATGTGGAGAAAAGGGAAACCTCCTCCATTGCTGGTGGGAATGTAAACTTGTACAACTACTTTGGAAATCAATCTGGCTCATTCTCAGACAATTAGGAATAGTGCTTCCTCAAGATCCAGCTGTACCATTCCTAGGCATATATCCAAACTATGCTCAAGTACACAACAAGGACATTTGTTCAAACATGTTCGTAGCAGCTTTATTTGTAATAGCCAGAAACTGGAAACAATCCAGATGTCCCTCAATGGAGGAATGGATACAGAAATTGTGGTACATTTACACAATGGAATACTACTCAGCAATTAAAAACAAGGAAATCATGAAATTTGCAGACAAATGGTGGGAACTAGAAAAGATCATACTGAGTCAGGTATCCCAGAAATAGAAAGACACACACGGTATATACTTGCAACAGATCCAAAAAGTCTGGGCACAAGGGTCTTTTGTGAGACTGATACACCAGCCAAGGACCATTCATGTATATTACCTAGAACCCTTGTCACATGTAGCACATGGTAGCTCAGTATCCAAGTGAGTTCCCTAGTAATGGGAGCAGGGCTGTCTCTCACATGAACTCAGTGGCTGACTGTTTGATTACCTCCCCCTGAGGTTGGGAACAGCCTCACCAGGCCACAGAGGACAACAATGCAGCCAGTCCTGATGAGACCTGATAAGCTAGGGTCAGATGGAAGGGGGAGGAGGACCTTCCTCAAATTCCCTTAAACAAACAAACAAACAAACAAAAAAAAAAGAGCGAGCCTCCCAGGATATCTGCCATACAAGTCACAGTAAGACTAGGCAAAAAGCCTTAGATCAAGGCTGGACACAGTAACCCAGTAGGAGGAAAAGGGTCCCAAGCACAGGCAAAAGATACACACCCACTCCTACAGTTGGGAGTCACACAAGAACATCAAAATATACAGCCATAACATATCCAAAGAGGATCTAGTCAGTCCTATAACGCTGCAGTTTCTGTGAGCCCCTGTGAGCTCTCTTAGTTGATTCTGTGGCCTGTGTTCTTCTGGTGTTCTTGATCCCTCTGGCTCCTACAATTTTTCCTTCCGTCTTCTTCCCGGTTCCCCTGGCTCCACCCAGGGCCTGTCTGTGGGTCTCTACTTCTGCTCCTATCAGCTGACAGACGATGCCTCTCTGATGACAACTGGGCCAGGCACCGATCTATGAGTATAACAGAACATTATTAGGAATCATTTCATTGACTTTTTTTTTCCCCCAGTTATTATTGTTTCTATCTTTGGTGTCTGGGATGACAATCCTCTGGTTCCTGGACATCCTTGCAGTGTCACAGGTGGGCTCCCTCTTAGTGTGGACTCCTTCTTGTGGTGTGACCCATTTGGACCAGTTACTGGTTGGCCACTCCTACAAGTTCTGCATGGCCGTTAATCCAGCACATCTTGCAGGCAGTACAAATTGTAGGTCGAAGGTTTTGTGGCTGCGTTGACGTTTCAGTTCCACTGCTGGGAACCTTGCTTGGTTGTGGAAGATGGCCAGTTCAGGCTCAAGGTATCCCCCACTACTAAGAGACTTCACTAGGGTCACTGCACAGAGTTTCCACTGTACTAAATTTCTATATTGCCCCTCCCCAAATAGAGCGGTGGAGCAGAGGCCACACCCACTGTGGACCCTTTCTTTTCTCAATCCTCCTTTTGCTAGACGAGAGCAGCCTTCCACCTTATTTTGGGGGATAGTCTCTCACTGAACTTGGAGCCCACTTTTCAGGTAGGTGGGGACCAGCAAGCACCAGCAGTGTGCCTCTCTGCGTCTCTCCCCTGTCAATGCTGATGTTGCAGGCCACATCCCCACATCTGACTTCCGTGTGGATGAGTTACTCATGTCCTCATGCTTGCACAGCAATGGCTTCACTGACTAATCCGCCTCCCCAGACCACAGTTCAGTGCTTTGTAAGAACAAATAACCATACTTTACCATATTACATTTTACATTTCTGTAATGAAGATATGAAAATAGCTGATAAATATGCGAAAGGATGCCTTATAGGCACAATTCCCTAAATTTGTAAGCAGTCCAAAACTTTGATCTTATCAGTGCATTATGTTACTGAACCAAATATTTTAACTTTTTATTTAAATGTAAAAGCCAAACTTTTATATAGTTTTATTTGTAACAATGTTAACTATTGCTACCTTTTTAATATGTATTCAGCATATTGCAGTATATAAGCCTTCAAAGATGCAAGGTTTAGGAAGGCACTTTGCTAAGCTGGTGTCCTCCAAACCCAAATTGGCAGTGCTTCCTAACTTTTCCCAGGTTTGCGGTAGGGCATTACTAACTGCATCACGACTACTCAGACTGATCTCAGACAACAGACATGCCTTTATACTGTGTACTCCATGCACACCTGGAAACAGAGACTCAATTTCTCTAAATTAAGAGAATGGCTTTCTGTAAATGTCTGTTCCTGTTCACTGTAGTTTTGTAAAGCTTAAATATTGTCTGCTAACATTCAGCAGAAGTACTGAAGTATTTTCTCTTGGTGGCTGTATTATGTAAAGCTTTGTAACTAACTGATATTTGTGAACATTGTAAAAAAAAAAACTAATAAAAGAACTTCAAAAATAGATTTGAAACACTAGGACATCATCCACAGGCCAGACAGAAGTAAAATACAATATGGACTCCCATATTAGTAAAATTGTCTCTGAGGGGTGTTATTGGCACTAATTCCTTGATATTTGTCACACAAGCACACCCCAATATGGGATCAGATCAGACCAACTGAAACAGATCTCATGCCAGTATTAAAAGGCAATAAAAACAAATCACCAGTTTGTTAATCAATGACATCTTCAGGAAATAATTTTCTGAAACAAGACGTGTGCGTGTTAAAAATTAAAGTCACATTGAGCATAGCCAGTGCTTGGGGAGCTGAACAAGGATTATAAGTTTAAGGCTTCTGTTTCTAAGTAAACATTTAAAAATGGAATCAATTGTGCCAGCCTGTAGAGAAACAACTGAAGCCAACAGGTAATGGAGAACTGGTTATTATGCATGATTAATAAACATTATGGGAACCATTCTAACTTGGAGTCTTCTTTGTATCTATTTAAAATAGTTGTCATAGTAACAGGAATGTTCTTCTTCAAAAAGTAGGTGACCAGGCCACAGAGGAAGACTATGAAAGACAGTCATGATTAGACCTGATACGCTAGGGTCAGATGGAAGGGGAAGAGGTCCTCCACTATCAGTGGACTGGGAAAGGGGCATGGGAGGAGATGAGGGAAGGAGGGAGGAAGGGTGGGATTGGGAGGGGCCGAGGGTGGAGCTACATTTGGGATACATAAGGAATAAATTGTAATAAATAAAAAATATATATTTAAAAAAAGAAAAAAATGAGGTGTAACAAAGAGTGAGGAGTACAACCTTCCTGGCAGGAATGGAGGTGTTCTAAAGAGACTTTTATGCCATTCTCTTTGTTTAACAGACCATTGATACAGTGGTTCCCTGTTTTAATAGGGAACTGGAATCCCTACCCCTGGGATCTTATGTTAGAAGAAGGGAAAACAGTACAGCCTGGTTCCAGCCAGAGGAGGAGGAGCTCATCTCCCAAGGAAAGACTTCATGTATATAGTCAAATCTTGCAGGAGAGACCAAAGGTGAGATAACAGATCAATGATAGGGAGAACAATACCTTGGTCAAAACTGCTTAGCCATGGATAGCCTTTGTCTTCTATTTAAATCTAAGCCTCATACCAGACCATAATGAGAGGTTGGGCTTCACCGTATATCATTATTTATCCTCTTCCCAGTGTAATAACATTACACAGATCCTTTTGCTTTCTGCTTTTAGTTACACCTATTGGTTTAATTGGCCTATTGAAGTCAAATGCATGAGCCTATGTTGTTAATACTGGTTTGGCCCAGACTAATTATACACTTGTAATTCCCTTAGCATCTAGATGCTTTCTTTTAGTTAGTTATCTGAGCCATGATTGTTGTTGCTTTATATGGGTGGGGCTAAGGAAATTGCAGAGTTGTATCATGTGCATTTTTTACGTTGAGCTTCCTAGGAATTAAGCAGAGTGACTTAACATCACTCGGTCTGTAATGAGAACATTAACACCAATGCTAAAGCATCTGAACCAGAAGAACTTAGAATAAATGGAGAACAAAGACAACCTATAAAGTACAACAGAGTCAAGTCAAAACAGATTGTTCAGCATGGTGCTATGGGCTTCTGGCTCCAGGATTTGTGAGCCTGAGGCAAGAGGTTTGTAAGTTTGAGGCAAGCCTGAGATGCATATGAAGACTCTGAGATCTGAGAGAGAGGCGGGAGCAGGAAGAGCAGAGAAAACTTGCGCTAAATTTCTAAAGTTATGTTATCTTAGTGGATTTGTATCTAGGGGATCTAGCCTCAAGTTCGTTTCTAAAGCCTAGTGACATACCAGATTTTGTGATGATAGCATAGTCTATTGAAACATCCCTCTTTCTTTGTAAAATTACTACCTTGTGTGGGAATTTATTATTGCTTACTAAATAATTTCCCAATAGTTACATTTTAAATTCAATATTTCCAAAAATATGAGACCTATGTTTTTCATATTTATAAAATATAAATTATTGGTTTATTTTTATTAATATTCTTGTGTCTTGATATTTTTACATTCATTCTTACAGGTGCCTGCAAAGATAAGAAGAGTGCATTAGGATTTCTTTCTTTTTCTTTTTTTATAAATTATTTTATTTTTATTAATTAGTTTATTCACTTTGTAGCCTCCCTGTGGCTCCCTCACTCCTCTTCTCCCAATCCTACCTTCCCTCCCTTTGCCCCACCTGTGCCCCTCCCCCAGTACACTGATAAGGGAGGTCCTTCTCCCCTTCCCTCTGACCTTAGTCTATCAGGTCTCATAAGGAGTGCCTGCATTGTCTTCTTCTGTGGCCAGATAAGGCTGATCCCCACTCAGAAGGGGGGTCGTGTTCAAAGAGCAGGCCAATCAGTTCCTGTCAGAAACAGTCCCTGTCCCAATTACTGGGAACCCACTTGGATACTGAACTGCCATGGGCTACCCCTGTGCAGGGGTTCCAGGCCAACTCCATGAGTGGTCCTTGGCTGGAGTATCAGTCTCAGAAAAGACCCCTGTGCCCAGGCTTTTTGGATCTGTTGCTGTCCTTGTGGAGCTCCTGTCCTCTCCAAGTCTTACTATCTCCCATTCCTTTCATAAGATTCCCTGCACTCTGCCCAAAGTTTGGCTATGAGTCTCAGCATCTGCCTTGATGCCCTGCAGAGTAGAGTCTTTCAGAGGCCCTTTGTGGTAGGCTCATGGCCTGTTTCCTGTTTTCCCCTTCCTTAGATGTCCTTTGCCTTTCGGAATGGGGATTGAGCATCTTAGCCAGAGTCCTCCTTCTTTATTAGCTTCCTTAGGTGTACAGATTTTAGTATGTTTATCCTATATCCACTTATGAGTGACTCTAATATCCACTTATGAGTGTGTATATATCCTGTGTGTCTTTCTCCTTCTGGGATAGCTCACTCAAGATGATCTTTTCCAGTTCCCACCATTTACCTGTAAATTTCATGATTTCCTTGTTTTTTATTGCTGAGTAATATTCCATTGTGTAGATGTACCACAATTTCTATATCTATTCCTCAACTGAGGGGCGTCTGGACTGTTTCCAGAAAAAAGATAGCATCTTTAACAAATGGTGCTCGTCTAACTGGATGTCTACATGCAGAAAAATGAAAATACATCCATACTTATCACCCTACACAAAACTAAAGTCCAAGTGGATCAAAGACCTCAATATAATACCAGACACATTAAACCTATTAGAAGAAAAAGTGGGGAAGAGCCTGAAACTCATTGGCACAGGAGACAGTGTCCTGAACAGAACACCAACAGCACAGGCTCTAAGATCAACAACCAATAAATGGGACCTCATGAAACTGAAAGGCTTTTATAAAGCAAAGGACACTGTTGTCAAAATGTCTGCCTACAGATTGGAAAAATGTGTTCACCAATCCTATACCTGACAGAGGGCTAATATACAGAATATATAAAGAACTGAAGAAGTTAAATAGCAACAAATCAAGTAATCCAGTTTAAAAATGGGGTACAGAGCTAAACAGAGAATTCTCAACAGAGGAATATGGAATGGCCGAGAAACACTTAAAGAAATGTTCAATGTCCTTAGTCATAAGGGAAATGCAAATCAAAACAACCCTGAGATTTCACCTTACTCCCACCAGAATGGCTAAGATGAAAAGTTCAAGTGACAACACATGCTGGAGAGAATATGGAGAAAGGGGAACCCTCCTCCACTGCTGGTGGGAATGTAAACTTGTACAACCACTTTGGAAATCAATCTGGGACTTTCTCAGACAATTAGGAATAGTGCTTTCTCAAGATCCAGCTATACCACCCCTAGGCATATATCCAAAAGATGTTCAAGTATACAGCAAGGACATCTGCTCAACCATGTTTGTAGCAGCTTTATTTGTAATAGCATTAGAATTTCTTAAAACTGAAATTGTAGGCAGCTGTGAGCTTCCCATTATGGGTGCTAGGAATCTCACACTGCTCCTCTGTAAGAACAGTATGTAATCTTAACTACTGAGCCATCTCCCCAGTTCCATACTTAAAAATAACATTTGAAATTATTGCTAGGCTGGTACCTTGAAGATACCAGTTCTTACGACCCCACATAATTATAAGATCACAAGGATAGCGAGGACATTTCATTACTTTTAAATTTGTAGTGGAGTAGAATAAAAAAAAGGGGGGGGAATGAGTATTAGCCACCAGTATTATGAGGCCTTTTTCCTTGAGATTTTCTACTTCATTCCAGTTGGCAAATATGTATGAGTAAGCACTCTCAGTTAATACCTTAGTACAATGATTTGGAGATTAAATTATGGCCAATACTTTTTGGAAGTAACAGTGTGACCACAATTCAGTAATAAACAGCTTTGTGGCATGAGATGTCAAATAAAGCATTGATTCTTTCAGTAACCAGCTTTAGGGCAACACTCTTGACTAATGTCTAACTGTAGAGCATAAGACTGATCATAAAAATGATAGCTCATATTGCAATCAATTTTAGGGGGAACATACATAATGAACTCTGAAACTATGAATAGCTATCCATTGTGTAAATGGGCTTAGATGTAGACGTATGTGCAGTGCATGGCAGAGTTCGCTAATAGATGTGAAGAGATGCCTGGTAGGCATGCAAGAGAACATGTGGGTAGTGATTAAGCTTACAGTTAAGGTGAGAAATCTATGCTGAGGATGACAATTGGAGACATCGAGACATAAATTCAGTCTTGAGACTGGCCAAGGTTTCAAGTGGATGTAAAGACCAGGATAGAATTCAAATGACACAATGGTTAGTGGGTCTTAGATTTTTAATATCATTGAAATGAACAATGAAAACTGAGAATTGTTATCTAGAGCTCAGGAATACGTGGGCTGTTCTTGCAACTTCTTAAAGTCCTTCTTTTCCTAAATTGCTAAAATTCATCTCTTTGTATAATGGTTTTAAATTAATTTTTCAATTGATATTTATAACTTATGATGGGAAATATGATATCTTGATATATGTGTATTCTATTGAATAATAAAATCAAGAAAATTAGCCCATTCTATGTGTGTTGACAAATATCATGTCCTCTACAGAGACCATTCTGAAATCTTGAATCAGTTACATGCTTGTTTCCATCCTATTGCTGTCATCTTTAAACACATATTACAACTCCAGGACATGTTATACACATCAAAATCTTATAATAATCCCACTCGTATGTCCAACCCATGTCCAAGGATACCAATAAATGCAACAAAACACAAGACTATAATCTTACTTAAAATATGATGACATGGTTTGCAATTAAAAAATTTCATTGCAGGATCCCAGAGAACGAACTTTGTCAAAGACCATGTTGTTTCACCATGTCAAACGTGGATGCATCTGGTAGACAGTTTGTAAATAAATTTTTTATATGTGTTGTTGGGATTGTGTGTATGTGTGTGTATTTGTACACATATACATACAAGTATAATGCATCATTACTTGCTTACGTAATAAGCAGCACAGTACTTACGCTTGGTATCTACTTAGCTATTAGAACGCTTAAAGATCACTACATATGAACTCCTCTAGCAGAATCAGCAGCTTATACAACTGAGACCTGAAACTGCAGGACTTTTTGAGGGAAAGGGTGGGAGATAGTACATCCTTCCTTAGCTCTGGATGGAAACATGGAATTTTGAAGTGCCTAGAAGACATTATTAGACAACGTATAAAGTTTGTAATATTAATATCTCATTGAAGGATTCTGGTAAAGAATAAAAACATGCCATTGTCCTCTGCTCTGACAGTCAGTCTAAATAGACCTGTCAATCATCTTGACAAAAAATGTCTTGTAAAACATCTTTTAGAGGCTTCAAAAACAGTATAAAACCTGCTTAACATGTTGGTTGGTATGATGGTATCTTTGGACATTCTCCAATCTCATTCCTTGAGTGAAAGTTTTGTGACAATGAGCACTTCGTGCACCGTCTGCTTTCATCTCTCAAATTTCTGCAATACACAATGGTCTCTTTGGCCACTAACCACTTTCCACCACAGACAGTGTGTCTTATGACAGTCATCTCTTTGACTATTGTCTACTCTCACCTCTTGGGAGGATGTCCTACACATTGTCCATTTTTAACCCCTCAAGACTTTTCTGTGCAATGGTTCTTATAGCCATATTTAGCCACTCTTAACCCTTGCTACTGCTCTGCTTTGTACTTTGTAATGAAATCAACCTATTTTTCTACGTTATGCTTGGTGTCTCATCTGAATTATTTCCAAGGCTATTGCAAGGATTTGGAAGCTGACAGAAGTCTGGAAGAAGATTTTCTTAACATCATTTTGTATTTCTACCTGTTTGTGGCTGGATTTTCTCCATCTTCATTGTGGCAAGAAATGGACTCCCACCTATTCAGCTGTAACCACTGAAGCCCTAGATCATTATACTTACAATTCCTTTGATGTATGCACTTCTATATTTGCCCTGTGGTTCTGCCCTTCTTTCTTATTTTGCCATAGGTCACCAAAGTTCAGTGAACATATACTTCTTTTTTTTTAATTTTATTTTTCTTATTAGTTAGATTTTGTTAACTCTGTGTCTCAGCTGTATCCCCCTCCCTCATTCCCTCCCCAACCCCACACTCCCTCCCTGGTCTCCTCCCTGCCCCTTTCCAAGTCCACTGATAGGGGAGGACTGTGGAGAGCCGAGGTTCAGACGCCATTACAAGATGGCTCCAGCATCCAGTCTCTGTACTGGTAACAACCTCTAAGAGCACATGTGCGAGTTGCAAAAACGCGCCAAACCACTGCCCCACCCCGGGCTGTCAGACGGGTAATGAGTAAGCAGCCAATCAGGGTATGACACGTCACTCCACGTCACTTAAGTGCGATCAGGGCTTATTTAAGCAGCACCACTTTGGGGCCTGGGGTCTTCCTCCTTTCATTGCATG
>REGO01000302.1:1162719-1182334 GCA_010120015.1 Rhombomys opimus
CGCCAAACCACTGCCCCACCCCGGGCCAGAGGACCTCCTCCCCCTTCATTTGACCCTGTTTTATCAGGTATCTTCAGGGCTGGCTGCAAAGTCCACCTCTGTGGCCTAACAGGACTGCTCCTCCCTTGGGGAGTGGGGAGGTCAAAGAACCTGCCCTTGAGATCCTGTTAAAAATAGTCCTTGTTGCCCTTACTTTGGAAAACTACTTGGTTACTAAGCTATCAAGGGCCACATCTGAGCAGAAGTTCTAGGTTATATCCATAGATGGTCCTTGGTTGAGTGTCAGTTTCAGAAAAGAACATATACTTCTATCTCTTTCTACAACCACGATAGCCAACTCAGGAGCCTTTAAAATGGGTGTTTCTGCTCATGGAATGAATTATGGGCATCCTATAGCTACATGATAAGGTAATTGCAGTTCAAATATAAGATCAAAGGGATACTTTCAGCCTGAAAATTAAGGCTATCTCCATTTGACAGATACTTATTTTGTATAATGTACTATTTCCCTAAATGACTTAAAAGATTCACCTCTGTCTGTTAGTTTCCAATATATTTCACAATATATTGTGACTAAGAAAAATACTTCAGTCATTCTGGGCCTCTCTATATCCTTACAGGGAAGAAATCTGTGCTACATCTGAGAAGGGTAACCATTCTTTTTCCATGTTCCAAAAATAGAAACAAGTTGACTCCTACCAGCCAAGTCAACCATGAAATAAGATATGATTGCTATGTGGGTTAATTTTTTATTGTCAACTTGATACAAATTAGCATCAACTGGAAAGTGAAAACATACGTTGAAGAACTTGCTCCATGAGACTGGCCTAAGGACATGTCTTTGAGGCATTGTCTTGATTGACAATTGACATGGGAAGGTCTAATCTACTGTGAGAGAAACTATCCTTAGGTGGGTAAGCCTGGACTCTATAAGAAAGCAAGACAGAGGAAATAAGCCAATAATGAGCATTCCTTTGGGGACTCTGTTCCAGTTTCCACTTGAGTCCCTGTTCTGATTTTCTTCTGTAATGAACTATGACCTGGAAGTGTAAGATAAAACAACAACAAAATAAAACTTTCCCCCACAAGTTTCTTTTGGTCATGGTTTTATTTACATAATGAGAAGTGACTGGAACACATGCTAATGCTGATTTTCAGGAAACTTAGGACTTGATCTTCACTGGCCAAACACTCTGGAATTAGATAAGCAGACTACACATGATTCCGAGGCTGCATTTGCTCATTGTGACCCTTGCCAACAAGCAAGGACCATTCCCTTATGGAACTTGGTTCTTTCTAGCCAACTTGTTATGAACTGCTGTCTTCCAAGCATAGTAATGACTACCATCTTTATCATACTAACTGTGACTATTTTCAAGAGATCCTCAAAGTTGAGATTATTAACTTTTAATCCACTCTTATAGAAGGAGGGGACTGGAGCAGTCATTAGACCCTCACCTGAGAGTTTAGATCCTCCTTCCTAAAGCTTCCTTCCATCTGTACGTGATTATGCCCAAATTGCATATGGTCTTATGGTCTTGGGAGGTAGTATGACATATGAAGTACGTAAGTTTAAGTGATGGGGGACTCCAGCTATGGAGCAGTGGGGAAATCATCTATTTAGTAACTCCCTGGCTCACCCAATTGAACTTTGGTGAAATTGCACTTGAGTCATTATTGGTGCCTTATCATGTGAAGCAGACTACTCTGACTTTATTGAGAATGAACCCAAGAGTTCATTATTTTCTGTGTCTAGTCCAAATTCCTTTGACACGTATCTTGGGTACCAGGGAGTCAATAGGGAGCCATAGTGAGATCCTTGTGACATGTGTACATAAATAAACACAAACAGACACATGCACCTATTCTCCAACAGCTTGCTTCTAAATTCATGTATTTATTGTAGTAGTTAGGCTATCGGGGTATAGTTCAGTAGTAGGTCAGTACATGCTAGTTGTAAACTTCTGAGTTGGGCCCTAGTACCATCAAAATAAGAAAAATATGTTCAAGAATAAGTCAGGCTTTTGGATTCCAATTCTATATATTAAAACTGCTTGCTGTAGCATAACAAAATTGATGCTGAGACTCACAGCCAAACATTTAGTGGATCAAGGGGTATAGGCATAAGGTTATTATGTAATTCAAATGCTGATTGTCCCCTGATATCCCAATAGGGATACCCCTTGTGGAGGGATGGGGAGGATAGAAAGACCCAGAGGGGACAAGAACTACACAATAAGACCAACAGAGTCAGATAACTTGGGCACAGGGAGGCTTAGAGAGCATGAAGCACCAACCGAGGACCCTGTACAACTGAACCTAGGCCCCCTACACAGGAGTTGTCCCTGATATGGACTCTGTTACCTGCATTTTGATCATGACCTCCTGGCAGGGCTCCCTTGTCTGGCCTCAGTGGAAGAGGATGCACTTAGACCTAATGCAACTTAATGCCCTGGGTGAGTTGGTGGAAGAGGGAACAGAGAGAAGAGAAGGGAGTTGGATATAATCAGGATGGAAAATAAATAAACAAAATAAAATTGCTTGCTGTGATTGAAGAAATGTGTTTTTTGTACCTTAACTTTGCTTACCTCTTTTCTAAAATAGTGCTATCTTTCAATTCCATGCAGCTTGTAGGATTATACACTTCAAATAGTCAAATGGTGCCAAGAAAGCAGACCAACAAAATCTATTGTTTCGGTGGGTGTTTTATGTGCCTAGGGCCAGGAATGACACACTTAAAGACAGAGGAAAATGATGAAATTTAATAATGTTTATATAAACTGCAGTTTAGAATTTTCACATCTAGGTATGAATTGTAATGGGCAACTTTATACATATATAGGTAAAGCTACTGATATTTATAGCATTGCTGTATAATGTGTATTATTAGAAATAGATTTATATGTCCAATAACAAGAAACTAGGGAAGTATGTCTCATCATGCTCTACAGACAGCACTGAAAGGGGTGACTTACATCTAAATGATAATGTTTATTAAAATGACATCTTTAATAAGAAAAAGATGAAAAAAGGGCAGGGCAGACTCCAGTTATCACACTGCTAGTCTTTGAAAGGTGTGAGAAATTCATGTTTCTCATATTTGGATGGTGAGCTAAAATATTTTTCTGTAGTAAGATAATTCTCTGAAAAGAATCATGGGTGGGCAAGAATCTGCTTTAGCAGACATTTCTAGATTAGTCCATCCTCGTGGAGAAGTCACAGCAAACAAGAGCTCATTCATAGTCAAGGAACTGCGACAGATGAACGGATGTATGCTGGTGCTCAGCTCCCTTTCTTCACGTACACAGCCCAGGTTTTTCCACTGCAATAAATACAATCAATGTAATCTCCCACGGGCATGCGCAGAGACCCACCACCCAGATGATTCTAATTTCTTCTGAGTTGATAACTAACAGTAATCTTCACTGAGATAATGTTTACTAATACTGGTAGTTTTCACTGTGCTCAGAATTTTTTGGTGTTAGGGAAACATGACAGTAATAGAATGTTCTGGTTGAATTTTTTACTAAGAATTTTCACACACTTCATTTGCTGCCTTCTGCATCATTTGTTAACTCAGAAAAGGAGAATTGGAATTGGAAACAATTCATTAATTCAAATAGCTTCTTCTGAATAAGATAAAATGGATGTGTAACTTTTAATGTATTTCATTCTTATCCTAAATTGTAACTCTGAAATACAGGAAAACAACTAAATAGCATCAAATCTAGAAATGTGTCCCTCATTTTCTCCTTGCTCATCTGTAATTTAAAATATACTTACTTCTGGAAAATTCGTGAAGAACAGATGACCGGACACTCTCACAAGCTCTTAACCTGCAATGTCCCCTTCGTGTTTTCAAAAAGATGATGCCATGTGTGATTGTGATTTTTCCACTGCTAAGTTCAAATTCTTGGCCACCTTCTTTACTCTTCATTTATCAAGAGTAACCTGTCTTTAATAGAGTGTTGGAGAATGTCAGAATGAACAATTAAATATGATGGTTGCCACTGACAACCAGCAGTTCCTACTAAAAAGTTCCTAGACAGGAATGTGAGCATTGATGTGTTTATTTTAAATAAGGGAGATATTTAAATGACATATTTTTTATAATGAGAATTGAATGCTACAGTCATATACTGCAGAATTCTTCAGAAAAATAGAACCTATGGAAGAGTTTCTTTTTTATTTCCCCATCTTTTTTGATACAGAAAGTTAGGGAGGGGTCTATGGGGGGATACAAAATGAATAAAGTGTAATTAATAAAAAATTAAAAAAAGTTAATCATTTACATGGTTAGATATCTATCTATTTATTTATCTACTTACTTTTTTTATAAGAATGTGTATATGTGTGTGAGTGTGGTTTAGATGCGTATGGAATATGTGCTCATGTGTGGAGTTCCAGTTATCTTTTGCTTGCCTAGAGACCACAGAAAATATGGTATATTTCACTATCACTCTCTGTTCATTTGAGACAAGGTCTTTTACTGTATCTGAAGTTATACTGGTGTGCAATAAGCCCAAGTGATCCTGTCTCTACCTCCTATAATTCCAATTTTTTATAGAGCCTATACACAGATGATTTTACACTGGTGTTGGGATATGAGGTCGGATCCTTGTTCTTGCATACGAAGCACTCTTACCCACAGTACCATTTCTCTGGTCTCCTGGACAGGCTTTTGACTGAAGTTGTGATTTATAGTCATTTGCTAGAGTATAGTGGGCAGTCAAAAGCATGACCTTGAAGCAGACTAAAAGGAAAAAAAAGTATGACTTTTGAGGACAATATATAACTAGTAACTGAAAACACTTTTCTTCATGGAAATCACTTAAGCTGCTGTGAAGTCTTTCATTTCTCTAACCCTTACAGTAAGAAGTCTAGTCATATTTGGTAGTGTGGAGATAAAGATGTTTCAGAAGTTTCTCAAGGTTGACTTGAGAACAGTATCCAGGCAGAATTCCTGTGGGATTAGTAAGTACCACAGTGCATCGGGAAATGAGAAAGAAGCTACCATGAGGAGGAGCTGGTAAGTTTTCATTGATTCCACATAGGTGGTTTCCTATGACTTTGGCTGGCCACAAAAGTACATTTTGGGCCTCCAACATAGCCCAGTGTGTAAGAGAGCTTGACACCCAGCCTGAGAATCTTAGTTTAATCTCCATGACTCCTATTGATATAATGATATATGCATACCACAAACAAACAAGTAAATGTAATAAGTATATCTGGGCCAAAGGACAGTGCAGATGGAAAAGGAGGAAGACAGCTGTTAGATAACTCAGCATCTCCTTATGATGGTAACAGGAGACAGAAACAAATAGGGCAAGGACTCAAAATCAGTTGTCTTCCCTGAAAGGCCCGAATGCTGGAATCTTTCTTTCTTCCTTTTCTTTCTTTTTTTTCTTCCTTCCTTCCTTCCTTCTTTCCTTCCTTCCTTTCATCCTTCCTTCCTTCTTTCCTAAATGAGTACCTCTGTCCAAAGGTTGATGTGACTGTGACTGAAAGTGAGAGGAGGAACCTGGAAACCTGACTGGGCCAACATGGCTAACAAGCTCACACCCTCCTTATAGGTCACCCCAGTTCTGTCATAAGCCCTTTACAAATCCAAGACTAGAGGCTTGAGTTTTGCTCTTTCTCAAGCCCCACCTATGAATCTATAATAATCGTTTCTCTAAAACTGACGCTCTACATCTGTGAAAAGTTGTAAGATGCAGCAGAGAAAGAAATAGAACAACAGGTCAGTTTCCATTGCAGGGAATTATTGTAGTTTTATGTGTCCCTACCCCCCAAATCACCTACAATGTCCTCAGGCTGACCAATTGTTAGTTTGTCTTTTCCTTTCTCTGCTACACCTCACCAAAAAAAAGTTTAAAATAGCAGATTCTCTGCTACCCAGAAAACCATGCCTGCTTCTCTCTGTTCTCCCAGTTCCTTCCCCAGCTCTGCAGGAGAACACCCTTGGCAATATTCTTCATCCCATCACCTCCACTCCCATCTCCTGTGGATCCCACATTTCTTCCTCTTCTAACTACAGTCCTCCAGCTGATTGATCTTTCCAGGCCCCCAACTCCAGCAGGCTTCCCCTACTAACCCACAGTCTGCACTTGACAGAAAAACATGTAGGCTGCCTGCACACCTTCTTTCTCTTTGTTCTCCCAGATTCAATCCCTCAATCTTATCACTTTTATTAGCCTTCCTTGTTGCCCTTTCACCCCTGCTTTCATCTCCCGTGGCTCCCACACACCTTCCCTTCTAACCTTCCTTGTCCCACTTGTTGCTTTTCCCAGCCAGAAACCCAGCAGGTACTCTCTGCAAATGTAAGAGCTCTCCTTCCAGGGTGACAAGTAGGCTGAAGGCAGACCCATAATTTTTCTATGGCGCCTGAACTCTAATCTCCCCAGTTTTATCCCCAGCTGTGTGGGAGGGAATCTGCTGTGGTCTCCTCTTCCTCTAGAGAGGAAGGGATCACAAAGATTTCCTCCCCCAAACTTTCTTCCTCTAACTCATCCCAATATTCTACCCTCTAACAACAGTAGGTATTTTCCATGGGCACACTTGCCAAGAAGGACAGGAAAACAAGCATCGCACACCTATTACACTATCTGAAAATTAAGAAAAAAAAAAAAAAACAAAAAAAAAAAAAACAAAAAAAACGCCAAAGACAACCAAGCAAGCAATCAGCACCTAGACCTATAATCATCCTAATCTCAGATGCCTAGATCCCAGGGTAAAGGTATAATCAATAATAGCAGTTTGTTGCCTCAGTGTTAAGTCTGGTGCCACACTGAAAACCAGTAGTTTTCTCTTGGAATAGGCAAAGGAACTAAATATTGATGTCACTGGTGTCAACTTCCATGTACGCAGTGGGTGTACTGGCAGTGGGTGTACTGATCCTGAGACCCTTGTGCAGGCCATGTCAGATGCTCACTGTGTCTTTGACAAGGGTACAGAGGTTGGTTTTAGCATGTTTCTGACTGATATTTGTGGATTTCTATTTACTTTTCAGACATAATACTAACAAGTGCCCCTCAGCTGCTGAGCAAGCATTTGTAGCTTGTACATTGGCAGAATGGGCCAAAGCTTACTTTGTCACCCAGATAGAAAGACCTGGAGGGAACAGGAGCTCCACAAGGAGAGCAACAGAACCAAAAAAATCTTGGCACAGGGGTCTTTTGTGAGACTGATACTCCAAACAAGGACCTGCATGGAGACAACCTAGAACCGGTGCACAGATGTAGCCCATGGCAGCTTAGTGTCCAAGAGGGTTTCCCAGTAATAGGAACAGGGACCTTCTCTGACATGAACTCATGGGCTGGATCTTTGATCACTTCCCCCAAGGGGGGAGCATTCTTACCAGTCCACAAAGGAAAACAGTGAATCCAATCCTGATGAGACCTGATAGACTAGGGTCAGATGAATGGGAGGAGGACCTCCCCTCTCATTGGACTGGGGGAGGGGAATAGGAGAAGAAGAAGAAAGGAGGGTGAGATAGGGAGGAGTTAGTGGAGGGGGCTACAGCTGGGATACAAAGTGAATAAAGTGTAATTAATAAAAATAAAATAAAAATAAAAAATAAAGTATCTTGAAATAAAAAAGGAGAAAGTTTTCCTCAAAACAACAACAACAAAAGATGCCTGTAAAGGTATAAGAAACATAAAGAACACCAAATAGACTGGATCAGAAAAGAAAGTCCTCTTAACACATAATAATCAAAACACTAAATATAAAAAATAACTCAAGGATATTAATGGCTACAGGAGGGGGGAAGGCCAAATAACATACAAAGGCAGACCTATTAGAATTACACCTGACTTTCTTTTTTTTATTTTTTATTTTGGTTTTTGAAGACAGGTTTTCTCTGTGGAGTCCTAGCAATTATGGACTCATTTATAGACCAGGCTCGCCTCGAACTCACAGAGATCCACCTTCTTCTGCCTTCCAAGTAATGGAACTAAACGCATGCAGCAGCACTACGTGGCTTAAATAAGAGTTGTCAAAAGAGACTCTAAAGTTCTGAAGGCTGTAAGACTCTATGAGATCACAAATAATAATGAAGACTACTAGATCCAATGAAAGTTTCAACCACCATAGATGTAGATATTTTATAATGAAGTCAAATTAAAACAATATCTATGCATAGTCTTTTGTTGGAGTATCAGTCTCAGGAAAGACCCCTGTGCTCAGATTTTTTGGTTCTGTTGTTCATCTTGTGGAGTTCCTGTCCTCTCCAGATCTTACTGTTTCCCACTTCTTTCTTAAGATTCCCTTCCCTCTTCCCAAAAGTTGGCCATAAGTCTCAGCATCTGCATAGTCTGCAGGGCAGAGCCTTTCAGAGGCCCTCTGTGTCAGGCTCCTGACATGTTTCCTCTTTTCTCCTTCTGATGTCCATCGTCTTTGCCTTTCTGGATAGGAATTGAGCATTTTAGCAAGAGTCCTCTCTCTTGATTAGTTTCTTTAGGTATACAGATTTTAGTAGGTTTATCCTATATTATATATCTATATGAGTGAGTATATACCATGTGCATCTTTCTGCTTCTGGGATAGCTCACTCAGGATGATCTTTTCCAGATCCCACCATTTACCTGCAAATTTCATGATTTCCTTGTCTTTTATTGCTGAGTAATATTCAATTGTTACCTAACACCCCTGCACAGATGTAGCCCATGGCAGTTCAGTATCCAAGTGGGTTCCACTGTAATAGGAACAAGGACTGTCTCTGACATGAACTGATTGCCCTGCTCTTTAATTACCCCCCCCCCTTAGAGGGAAGCAGCATTACCAGGCCACAGAAGAAGACAATGCAGCCATTCCTGATGAGACCTTAATTGACTAGGATCAGAAGGAAGGAAAAGAAGACCTCCCCTATCAGTGGACTTGGGGAGGGGCATGCATGCACAGGGTGGAGGAAGGGAGGGATTAAGACAGGAAGAGGGAGGAGATCACGGGGGAGGGGGATACAAAGTGAATAAAGTGTAATTAATAAAGAAAAAAAGGAAAAAAAAAACAATATCTATTTACAAAACCAACTCTACAGAAGAGGCTGGAAGAAAAGCTCCAACCTAAGAAGGTGAACGACACCAATGAGAGTAAAGGAAATAAAAAAAAATCCGGTCAGCAAAATCAAAGGAAAGGAAGCACACACACACAAACACACTCACACTCACACATGCAACACACACCACCACCAACAACAACAAAATAACAGAAATCAGCATTATTTGGTCATTGATATCTCTTAATATCAATAACTTCTATTCTCTAAGAGAAAGACACAGACAAACACAATAGATATGAAAACACAATCCATCTTTCTGCTGCTTACAAGAAATACAACATCAAGGGTATAAAATATTTCAAAATTAAAAGTTTGAAAAAGATATTTCAAGTAAATGAACCTAAGACTCAAGTTCGTGTAGCCTTTAATATCCAACAAAATAGACTTCAAACCAAAAATAATCTAAAAAAATAGGGAAGGACACTACAAACTCATTAAAGAAAATATCCACCAAGATGATATTTCAATTATTAACATTTATACCCAAACACAAGGGCACCAAAGTTTGTAAAACAAACACTACTGCAGCTTAAATAACATATTGAAACCACACGCATGCTGAAAATGGGAAACTTCAATACCTCACTCTCAACCAATCCCAGGGACATAGACAAAAATTAAACTGAAATACTGGAGCTGACAAACATTATAAACCAAATAGACACAACAGATATTTACATAACATTTGACCCAAATACAATAGATAATACATTCTTCTCTGCACCTCATGGAATTTTCTCCAAAATTATCCAAATACTTGGCTACAAAACAAGTCTCAATAGATACAAGAAAACTGAAATACCTCCCTGTATCCTATCATACCACCAGATATTAAAGATAGATATTAAAAAAAACAACAGAAATATTACAAACTCATAGAAGCTGAACAACTACCTACTGAATGAAAAATGGGTCAAAAAGAAAGTAAAGATTTTCTAGAATTCAATGAAAATGAATACACAATATACCCAAATTTATAGGTCACAATAAAAGCAGCAATGAAAGAAAAATTCATAGTACTAAGTGCTTACATATAAAACAGATTTGGAGAGATTTATATCAACAATTTAACTGCACACCTAAAAGATGTAAAACTAAAGGTAATCACACCAAAGATGAATAGATGGCAAGAAATAATCAAATTGGGAGCTGAAATCAATAAAATAGAAACAAATAAAAAATACCAAGAATCAATGAAACAATGAATTGGTTCTTTGAGAAAATCAACAAGATGGACAAACCCTTATCCAAGCTGGAAGACAAAAAGAGAATATTCAAATTAACAACATCAGAAATGAATAGCAGGACATAACCACAGATACCCAGGAATCCAAGGAATCATCAGGTCATACTTTAAAAACCTGTTCTCTGCCAAATGAGAAAATATAAAGCAAGTACTTAATTTTATCTATAGGTACCACTTACTGAAGTCGGATCAAGATCATTTTAAATAAATATATAACCCCTACTGAAATAAAAGCCTTCATTAAAATACTTCCAACCAAAAAAGTCCAGTGCTAGATGATTTTAGTGCATAATTCTGGCAGACTTTCAAAGAAGAGTTAATGCCAATACTTCTTAAGTTATTTCTCACAATAGAAACAGAAGGCACATTGCCCAGTTCATTTTTATGAGGCCATTGTTGTAGTGTATTTTTTTCCTCCCAGTCTTAAGCTCCTGCAATAATGATTCATGAAACTCAAATTATATTTACAAATACCTAAGCCATAAAACTAGGCTCTTCTCTGACTAGCTCATAACTAATAATAACCCATTATACTAATCAGCATTTTTCTCTCCTGGATGATTACTTCTGCTCAGGTACAATGCAAACGTCCTCTTCCAATCTTCCCAGAAGAATCTCTCTTCCCTGCTTCTATCCCAGAATCCTTTATGCCTACTGTATATTTGATCTTCTATTCTACCCTTTCCTATAGGCCATAGGATATTTATTGACAGGTGTTGCATCCATACAAGATGAACGTTAGATTATTAAATCTACATATCTCAAATAAATTGGTATTGATTATAGTATATTGGCAGAAATTTTAGATTATTTTATTCAACTCTTTCTTAATCATATTGTACATATGCAACTCATTTATTGTATATTGACAGAAATTTACCGTTATTTTGTTCAACTCTTGTTTAATGTACTGTACATATGCATATCATTTAAAAAATGTTATATGACGTTCTAGTCTAATGAAAGCTAACTATTGCAAACTGTTCAGGATGACTACAGATGTAGGTCAGTAGTTAGTCGCCTATAAATATTCTTACTAGTAGTCTTGCTAAATACTAAGTTAGTTATTTAAAGAAATAAGCTTTATTTAGTACCTTTATATGTTTTCAAAGTTAAGCCAATAGTGCATAGCCAGAAATAAGCAATGTTTGTCTATTTAGATATATTGAGATAGATAGGTGGTCTTCAAACTTCAGAGATCAACAGAATACAGACTTCAAAGATGTTTACTAACAAAAGATTTTTCTGACAGAGAGACACATCTGCTTCAGGCAGCACCACTATTCTACTTCAAAGAAGATGATGGGCATCAAAGAAACAAATATGGTAAGTTAGTCACTAGAGGAAAAAACTGTCCTTACTTCTACTGCTGAAAGCAGGCTGTCTAAACTGTTGACTAGCACGGCGCTAGGAAATCGACTGTCCAAATTTGCAGAGATGAAAGAGGCCAGTCCTTCAAAATTTCTGCTTCACAGAAAAGTCTTTCAAATATTCTGAGCCAGTAGAATGAAGATTGGATCCCCCTATGACTCAGAGAAAGATTTGGTGACTGTCCAGGTACTCAACTGTCACTGTTATTTCTATAGTTCTGGAAGCTGTTTACTCTATACTTTCTACATCTTTATGTAATATTATTTCTAAAGCCTCTGATGAGGTCGAAGACTAGATAGTCATAACCTTAGTTGTTTAAGAGCTAAGACATTGTTTCCAATCTAAAGAGATGTTTTTAAGTTGATAAATGTAAGTTATGGAAAGAAAATTATTTAGGTACAGAATTTTGGACTCAACAAGATAGGATAGATAGTGAAATACTCTTTCCAAGGCTACCAAATAAAAGTGGACTGGATATTGTAAATATAATTCTTACCTTATAATTCTTGTAATTATTCTTATTGTATATAGTTTATAATGTTATAGAAAAAAAACATTTTTTAACAAAAGGGAGACTTGTAGTAGAAGTTTTGGTTTCTTTAAAAACTCAGTTATGTTATGTAGACAGGTTTTTGTTTTAATCCCAAATGTGGGATATGGAGGTGCTTTTACTTTGTCCACAGCTGATAATAGCCTTGTGTGTCTCAGACAGGAGTGTGCTCTTTGCCAGCTGCATATAGTTTAACTCTGAGGACTCTGAGAGTGTATAAAAACCAGAACCAATTGTGAGGAAATACTCTTCGAGGAAGAGAGGCTCTGAAGAGACAGTGCATGGAGGAGAGAAGATGGCTGCTCCCTGTGCTGTTGTTAGTTCATCCTTCTGCTGTGTTTTCTATTGTTTGTTGGCTGAACTGATAGATATCCTGACTACTAAGATTAATATTTTTGCAAAGAATCCAATAACCATAACTAGCCAGAAGTACCCAAAAATAACTCTGGTCCCTCTCCCCACAAACTTTCTCTCTCTCTTACCTAGTGTTGGGGTATTGGGAGGGATTAGAAAGAATAAGGAGTAAAGAAGGGAGGTAGTGGCATTAAAAATCAATAAAAAGAATAAAAGTATTGCCTATAAAAGTCTTGGAGAGATTAAGGATACAAGAAACAGAGCTAATCATAATAATGTTGACCTATGGTAGGCCTCACCCCAACATCAAATTAAATGAGAAATGCAAAGAAATTCCACTTAAATCAGAAATAAGACAAGGTAGTCTACTGTTTTCATATATATTCAACACAGTAATAGAATTTTAGCTAAGGTAATGAGACAAGTGAAAAAGATCAAGCAGATAAAAAGAAAGAGGTCAAAGTATCATTATTTGCAGATGATATGGTTGCATACATAAGTAAATCTAAAATTTCCACCAAGAAAATTCTACACTAATAAACACTTTCAGAAAAGTAGATTGATACATGATTGACTCAAGAAATCAGTAGCCATCATGTGTATAAATGGCAAATGGACTGAGAAAGAAACCAAGGAAATAACATCTTTAAAATAGTGTCAAATAATATGAAATTTTTGGGGGTAACTCTAACCAAGCAATAGAAATACTTATATGATAAAAACTTCAAGGTTCAAGCCTTTAAAGAAAGAAATGGAAAACGTCAGAAGATGGAAAGTTTTCCTATGCTCATAGACGTAAGGCTCATCATAAAAAATAGCCAACATAACAAAAGCAATCTACAGTTTCAGTGCAATGCCTATAAAAATTCCAACACAACTCTTAACAGATCCTAAAAGAAAAATTTTCAACTTTATATGGAAAAGTAAGAAAATCAGGATAAATAACACAATCCTGAACAATGAAAGAATTGTTGTAGGTCTCATCATTCCAGGTTTCAAGTTATACTGCAGAACAAACTGTGTGACATTGAAATAAAAACAAACACAATGATCAGTGGAATCAAATTTTAGACAAGACAGAAATTCATACACACAGGGACACATAATGGTTTTTTTGTTTTTTTTAATTTTAATTTTAATTTTTATTAATTACAGTTTATTCACTTTATAGTCCTCCTATAGCTCACACCCTCCTCCCCTCCCAATCCCACTCTCCTTTCCCTTTCCCAACCCATGTCCCTCCCCAAGTCCACTGATAGGGGAGGTCCTTCTCTCCTTCCTTCTGATCCTAGTCTATCAGGTCTCATCAGGAGTGGCTGCATTGTCTTCCTCTGTGAACTGGTAAGGCTGCTCCCCACTCTTGGGGAGGTGATCAAAGAGCAGGCCAAACAGTTCATGTCAGAGACAGTCCCTGTTCCCATTACTATGGAACACACTTGGACACTGAACTGCCATGGGCTACATCTGTGCAGAGGTTCTAGGTTATCTCCATGAATGGTACTATGGAACACACTTGGACACTGAAAAGACCCCTGTGCCAGATTTTTTGGTTCTGTTGCTCTCCTTGTGGAGCTCCTGTCCTCTCCAAGTCGTACTATCTCCTCCTTCTTTCATAAGATTCCCTGTATTACGCCCAAAGTTTGGCTATGAGTCTCAGCATCTGCTCTGATACCCTGCAGGCTAAAGTCTTTCAGAGGCCCTCTGTAGTAGGTTCCTGTCCTGTTCCCTGTTTTCCTCCTCTTCTGATGTCCATCCTCTTTGCCTTTCTGAATGGGGATTAAGCAACTTAGCCAGAGTCCTCCTTCTTGATTAGTTAGTTTCTTTAGGTGTACAGATTTTTGTATGTTTATCCTATATTATATGTCTGCTAGCCACTTATGAGCGAGTATATACCCTGTGTGTCTTTTTGCATCTGGGATACCTCACATATGATGATATTTTCCAGTTCCCACCATTTACCTGCAAATTTCATGATTTCCTTGTTTTTTTTTAATTTCTGAGTAATAGTTTTGATAAAGAAGACAGAAGTACACACTATTAAAAGACAGTATCTTCAGCAAATAGTGCTAGTCAAACTGAATGTCTCCATGTAGAAGCAATCCACCTATTATCCTGCACCTAGTCCAGATGACTCAAAGACTTCAAAATAAAGCCAGATACATTGAACATGATAGAAGATTAAGTAGGGAGTAGCCTACTCTATTGACACAGGAGACAACATTCTGAGTAGAACACCATTAGCACAGACAGGAAGGTCAGCAATTTATAAATTAGACCTTGTTGAAAACTGTAAAGCAAAGAACACTATTATTCCTATAAAGTAGCAGCCTACAGAAAGGGAAAATATTTTCACCAACTTCACATTTGACAAAGAACTAACATCTAAAATATATAGACTCAAGAAACTAGATATCAAAACCCAAATAATCCAATTAAAAATAGAAAAGATACCTAAACAGAGAACTCTCTATAGAGGAATTTTAAAACGACTGAGACACATTTAAAGAAATTTTGAATATCTTTAGCCTGCAGGGAAATGAAAATAAAAACTACTTTGAAAGTCCATCTAGATGTAACCGTGATGCAACTAGAAAAAAAAATATTGTGAATGTGATAACCGAGATCTAAAAAAGTAAATATGGCACTCATCCACTTATAAGTTCATATGAGATGTTAAGTAAATGATAGTCAAGCTACAGTCAGAAGGCCCAGAGAGTTTAGATAAAAAGGAGGGGTCTGAGGAGACACACATGTGGCTCTCCCTGGGAGATAAAAAAGAATAGATTGAACAAGAGGACTAGAAGGGGAGGGAATTATAGCAGGAAGGTTTGCTTAGGAGGAGAGATGAGGTGGAAGGAGAGAGTGCAGGCAGAAATGGCTGGAATTGGCAAGCTTTTAGAGGGTGCTATGGAAACCTAGTGCAGGGTAAACTGCCTGGAGTCTATGAAGATGATCCTAATGAGGACTCCTTGTAATGGAGGAATATGGAGCCTAAACTGGCCATGTCTTGATCACATCAAGGCTTCCAGTTGTGGGTATAGGTTACATTGAGTTGTTGGCTAAGAGGTCCCATGGAAATCTCCAAACAACCTAGGCGTTGCTAAGACAAAGGGCTGTTCTCTTCAAACTAGCAAGGTGGCCACATAGCCAAGGAAAACACCCACAGAACTCACTGAACATGGAGATGTCAAATTGGTGCCTACATAAAGCCTTCACCCCTTTGTTCTAGTCTTTCTAATGTAGGAAGGTAAGCTGAAGGTTACAGAAATAAAATTAAAGAGAAGAAAAGAAAGAGAAAAGAAAAACAAAACAAAACAAAAAAACCTGGACAAAAACCAATCCACAAAACCTTTGACCTACACTCTGCCCTGCCAACAAAATATGTTTGTGTAATGGTGGCAAAAAACTTGTGGGAGTAGCAAAACAATGTCTGGTTTGACCAAAGGCCTACTTCATGAGTTGGAACCAGTATCAGAAAGTGCTACAATAAACGAAAAGAGACTAGCTAGAACAGAAACTTATGGTATAACAAAATGCTACTGGTCAAAAAAAAAGTATCAATAAAATGATTCCTCATGCTATTCTGCTATACTCATAGTTTAGTGCCTTATCCAGTCATTAGAAGGGCTTCCTCCAAACATAGATAGGAACAGACCCACAGTCAAACATCAGGCAGAGAGAGAGAGACTGTGCAAGTGTGTGTGTGTGTGTGTGTGTGTGTGTGTTTGTGTTTTTGTGTGTGTGTGTGTGTCTAAATAGGAGGTCTCCATTAAATTCTTCCCCTCTGAGCTCAGAGAATCCCATGGGGGTAGTAAGTGCCAAGAGAGATAGAGAACAAGGCCCTCTAAGTCAGCTAAACAAGATGCATATGGGCTCACAGCAACTGAAGCAGCAAGCACAGAGCCTACACAGGTCTACACCAAGTCCTCTGCGTATATATCTATCTATATCTATTGATCTGTCTATTTCTATATCTAAAGAAAGAATTCTGGGTTTCAAGAACACTGCACTATAAAACTATTATTAATAATTCCCATTTAGATAAGTTTAGGCTTTATGGGATATAGCATACATAAACATGTTAATCAGTAAGTTTGAAGCATATCCAAAACACAAAATAAGAAGCTATCAGTTAGAACACAGGCTGTATCTTTAGCATATATTTCAAACACAATTCAGGCCATCTACTCCAGAGCTATCTCTGGGACAGATAGTTAAGAAACAATTTGTTTTGTGACTTAATACCTCTCACTTTATGGTACCTGTCTCCTCATACTCTGTCAGGAAACTATGCTGAACGAAATAAGGACTTCCCACCAAGCCTAAATGGTAATAAATTGTTAAAACTTTCCTTTGTTCTGGGGTCTGTTCTAAGGGTCCTCAGAAAGACTGCTGCAGAGATGCTCTGAAGGCAGCTCACTGAAGGATCTACCCACTGCTTTACTGACTCTCATGCTACCCCCACCATGCCCTCCCATTCCTACTCTTAGGAGGCTCCTCTCCAGGCTCTATAGGAATCCAATATCCATGCCTCTAAGGTCTCAACATGTTTAGACCTGTAATTGTATTGTTTCTATCTAATTCTCTACCTCCTACCTCAAAGCCCAATTACAAATAAAGCTCAGTAAAATGAATTGTGTCAGATTCTTTTGTAGACTGACAGTTGGACTCTCCTTATATTATTTAACAATATCCCTGTCACAGTGCATTGGTTCTGGAGATAAAACTCGAATCCTCATGCCTGCATAGGAAGCACTTAACCAAATGAGATATCTCCGCAGATGTACTTTTTAGTACACACTGGATATGTATGACAGCTATAGCAAGTGATGCTGTTGACTGCTCAAGATACAGTATAAATTTAGGATTTCCTAATAGCCCTCGACAGATGTGGTGACATTCATGGGGACGAGGGATTTTAATACTGGCTTTTGTACACTCTGGGTTTAGGAGCCTCATGGATTTAATTTGTAAATTGGGGAACTTCAAGACTAATTCAAGGTTGAGTTGCTGAGGAGTGAAGTTCTCTGTTTAGACATGAGAAAGCTGGGCTCAATTTTCAATACATCCATCGACAGAGCCCTTTGCAATCCTTCCAGCTTCCCAACGCTGTTTCAAAAGTAATTGGGGTTGAAGTTATTAGTGGGCAACCACCACAATGTACTCTAATTCACACAGTTTTCTGTTCATCAGCTGACACCACTGCTCTGCAATTTGCCTTTGAAAAAATACACACTGTTTGCTTTGATCAACTGAAAATTCCAGCTCCACATTACTCTTCAAAGGGGAATTAGGACGCTCCTACAAGAACTGTAAATGTAGCTGAAGCTTGTCAATGGTCCTAAAGGTGGAAACGTTAGAATTACAGTAATAGGATACATCTATTTTTAAGGTCTCCTAGGAGAATAATCTGTTCTATATAATTTAAATAATTCTATTTAATCCAAAATAGTTTAATGTCTCAGCTCTGGTGCCCCAGGTCCACCATGCATGGCCAACTCAGATATATAGCCAAGGATAGAGACATAAAGACCTGAAGAAAAGCTGGAAAGAACCAACAGTAGCCCATCACTCTGAGGTGTGAAGAGTAATAAATAAGGCTACTTGGTGGCTATACACTGAGTGAACATCCCCCCAAATGCTGCAGAATAAGCCATAGACATTGAAGTGCTATGATCGATCACTCTCCTCATCTCTGTCTTTGTTTCTTTCCCTGGAACATGTATAATTCTGAGAATATTTCACTATTTAATGATAAACCATAAAATAGCATCTAGTGTCAGGTCATTATTTGTGTTTCTGAGCTAGTTTTCCCAAATATTGTTACCTATGAAGTGAGGTAATACTTCATAGTGAAGAAATAACAACTATAGAAATGAGATATACCTCACTCAGAAATGAAAATTAAAAATATGACAAGAAGCAATATTTTCCAGTTATATTTGACAGTACTGTATTCATTGATTTTTTTTTTTTTCAGTAGGTTGTAGATGTTTGGCCTGTGTATACAAATGGCTTATAAGAAATTAATTGCCAGTAAGTAACATAAGTACAGAATGACCAACTTCTCCTTTACATCCCTCTCTCCCCCCACTGAAAACCATTGTTGTAGCCTTTCAGAGTTTTTATCTGAAAAAGCAAATATTTAAACTTTAAAAAAAAACATTCTTGGGCTATTCTATTCATTTATAAAATGCGTTTTCCTCACTGTGATCCCAAACACTCTCTACTCTCCTGCCCACCCCTATTAGTGCCTGTTCTTTTCTCTACAACTTCTTTTCATTCATGTTTTGAGACTCATCAGTTAGCCAGGATCATCTACTTAGCCATAGCTTCGGAAGTAAAATTTTAATAGAGACTTGTTTGTATTAAATCTCGGCCCTAGAAGCCCCATTAGAAGAGTTGAAAATGAATGGGCATTGGGACTCTTTCTGTTTCAGCTCTCAGCCTATGAAACTTAACAGAAAATACAGTAGCAACAATTACATTAACAGTAACTTTCTGTGTTCACCCAAGCAAGGATGTGCCCCGAGCTCATATTTCAGCTTGGGAGACTACTTGCTTATCCCACGATACTGGGAAAAAAATAGAAGCATGAATTGTTGAACAAGAAATTTCCAAATGTGCAAATAGGGCCATGAAAACAAGTGTTATGTAAATAACAGCCATGTAAATCATGGCTATTAAAATAAGGGTAGTCCTGGCTACTGTGTACTGGTTCCAGGGTCAATTGGGTCACATTACATGTTTCTTCAAACTGCAGCTAACAATTCCTGAACCAAGTAACCAGCTGCATTTTCTGGTCTCTTAGTAAAGGCCTTCCTAGGAACCTACCACAGAGGGCCTCAGAAAGCTTCTGCCATGCAGACTATCAAAGCAGATGCTGAGCCTGATGGCCAACTGTCAGGCAGAGTGAATGGAATTTTATGTAAGAAGTGGGAAATAGTAAGAGCTGGAGAGGACAGGGTCTCCACAAGGAGAGCAACAGAACAAGAAAATTTGAACACAGGGAACTTCCCAGAGACTCATACTCCAA
>REGO01000302.1:1239479-1266060 GCA_010120015.1 Rhombomys opimus
CATGCCCCTCCCCAAGTTCACTGATAGGGGAGGTCCTCCTCTCCTTCCTTCTGATCTTAGTCTATCAGATCTCATCAGGAGTGGCTGCATTGTCATCTTCTGTGGCCTGGTAAGGCTGCTCCTCCCTAAGGGGGAGGTGATCAAAGAGCAGGCCAATCAGATTATGGCAGAGGCAGTCCCTCTTCCCATTACTATGTAACCCACTTGGACACTAAACTGCCATGGGCGAAATTTGTGCAGGGGTTCTAGGTTATCTCCATACCTGGTACTTGGTTGGAACATGAGTTTCTGGGAAGACACTTGTGTTCAAATTTCTGGTTCTGTTGCTCTCCTTGTGGAGTTACTGTCCACTCCAGATCTTACTATTTCCCACTTCTTACATAAGATTCCATGCACATTGCCCAAGACTTGGCCGTAAGTCTCAGCGTCTGCTTTGATAGTCTGCAGGTCAGAGCCTTTCAGAGACCCTCTGTGGGGGGTTTATAGCATTTTGGGGGTCACTCATATATACTATCTTGTCATGTGCAAATAGTGATCCTTGGACTTCTTTCTTTCCAAAGTATATTCCCTTTATCTCCTTTTGTTGTCTTATTGCTCTAGCTAAGATTCCAAGTCCTATGTTAAAGAGATACAGAGAGAGTGAGCAGCCTTGCCTTGTCCTTGATTTCTGTATGATTGATTCAAGTATCTCTCCATTTAGTCTGATGTTGGCTATTGGCTATATCTAGGTATGTGCCTTGTGTCCCTGATATCTCCAAAACTTTAAATATGAATGGGTGTTGGATTTTGTCAAATCCTTTTTGACATCTAAGGAGATGATCATGTGGGATTTTCTCCCCTTCTGTTTGTTTATGCAGTGGATTATATCGATGGATTGCCATATATTAAACCACCCATGTACGGCTGGGAAAAAATCTACTTGGTCATGGTGGATGATATCTTCTATGTGATTTTGGATACAGTTTGTGAATATTTTGTTGAGTATTTTTGTGTTGATGTTCATAAGAGAGATAGGTCTGAAAATTTGCCTTTTTATGGCATTCTTGATTTCTTGGATGTTTTGTGTTTGTGGCTTTTCTGACTTTAATTTTTCTTTGAGAGGTGTATCAATTTCTGCAATTGTATCTTCAGTCCCTGAGTTTCTCTTCCATCTCTTGTATTCTGTTGGTAATTACTATGTTTGTGGCTCCTGATCTTTTCTCTAAATTCTCCAGCTTCGGGTTTTTCTCTGTTTGTGTTTTCCTTGATTCTAAATCTGTTTTCATGTTTTGCGCCATTCCTTCATCTGTTTGAATATGGATTCCTGTCTTTCCTTGATGGCATCTATTTTTTTTTATTCATTTCCTCTTTGAGAGTTTTGTTCATTTCTTCTTTATGCACCTCTAATTGTGTGTCAATTTTTTTGAGTTTTATTTGTTTCCTTTTTATGTGCCTCTAGCTTTAAAATCATTTCCTGTGTTTCAGTGAATTAAAAATATCCATTGATTTGGGGGGTTGCTGGTGAAGCCATGATGTGCTGATTTTTGTTGCATGTGTTCTTAAACATGTCTCTAGCCATTTGAAGGTCAGGAGCCTTTACTATTTGTTCCTGGATCCTGTACTTCAGACCGGGTTTATTTGTCTCTGGAGTGTGGAGGAAGATGAGAGAGGTCCACCAGTTTGAGGGTGGGTTTTGGTGTTTCAGATGCAGCTAAGGGAGGAAGGTAGCAGGTGCAAGTGAGCAAGCTGCAGGACTGTGTGTGGGGGGGTGTCTGCCTGGAAAGGTGAAGTGAAAGAGATAAGCAGGAACAAGTGCAGACTGTGGTGCAGGAGCCCTTTGTGCAGGTGCAGTGCACATGAGCAGGTGTCCTTAATGGACCAGTGGCGCACAGTCCTGTCTTGGTGGTGTGCTCCAATTGCTCAGATCTGCCTGAGCTGCACCATCATGGCTCCAGGAACTGTTTGGCTGCATTTCTCTGGGAGACCCACAGAACAGGGGCTTCAGTGTTGAGAATGCTATCCCAGAGATACCTGTGTTCCCCACAGCAGGGTTGGGTGGCAGGGCTCTAATGTATGGCAGCTAGCATCAATGGACCCAGATCATGGGCTCTGTACTCACTCTTGCAGAAGCACTCACTGGCAGGTGTGTGTAGAAAGGGCAGAGGGCCTGAGAAATCACTTGCACTTGTAAGTTGTAAGCTCAGAGAGCCAACAGTTTTCTCCTCTCAGATTTGGGTTCCCTGTTTGGCCTTTAGGGTTAGGAGGCACCCCATAACTGGGGTTATGGGCCCCCGCCACTTGCTTCATCCAGGAGCGAGAAGGTACAGCCCATAGTTTATCAATTTCAGACATACACACACCCAGATGTTCGGGTGTGGCTGTATCTAATATGTCCCAGCTCAGGGGTTGCCCTCTCTAGCCTGGGAAGCCTGGAAGTCAATACTCTGGCTTCAGCTGCCCATCCACTCACCAGTTTTGGAGTTTCAGATCTTCTGCCCTTCAGAAAAGGTGCACACTGGTCACTGCCATCTTGGAGAGACCACTTTATATAATCTTAAACCCCCCACTCAGACATGCATAGAACTTATGTGAACTGAGATATTGTCAGACTGACCAATAATATTAACTATCACAGTTATGGATCTGCTGTTGTGAGCTTTTGTTTTGTTTTGTTGTTTTGTTTTGTTTCCCCCTGGGGAACCAGAAACAGCCATCTGCTCACCCAGATAGAGCATTGATGACAAGGCAAAAATTCCACCCAAGTTTAGCTTAGTGAACCAGTGAGTTCCATGGAGTTACAAGAGCAGGGATGAGGATTGCTTACAGCATGGGAAAGGGTTACTTATAGCAACACAGGTGACTCAAAGGTAGCTTCATCACTGAAAACCCAGCCAACCATGCATGACAGCTGTAGGGGAATGTACAAATATATCTTTGGAGCTCCATACATAATTTTCACACAGCTCCCCCCAAATAATCTGCTCCTTGAAATTCCTTCCTACCTTTACATCTTTGGAGATGAACCTTGTGAATCTGAAAACTTTCTGGGGTTTTTAAGTTGCATTTGATTTCTGGGCCTTGAAAATTCTCTGGATTCTCTTTTCCCTCCTGGACAGAGAAATAGGCACACCCAAGTGTGAGTGCACATGCACGCACACACACACACACACACACACACCAAGCCTAACACATGGCTTGCTTTCTTGAGCTAGTAGATTAAGATCAGCTTGCTTCAGATTAAGAGCTTCAGATCAGCTTGCTATCAGGGAACTTTACCTTTCTTCTCTCTCCTCCCCATGTTTCTCCTCGTCTTCCCCTTTGCCTCACGAGTTTAAAGCAACACATATAGGGTCACTGATAATCCCACAGATGCAAGGAGAAAGACCACTTACCCAAGTAGTGACAAATTAAAGCAAGAGTTATTAGTATACAAGTCAGAGCTGAATCAATGGCTATCTTCCCTAAGACAGGCTTTGTGAGACACTTCCTGAGCCACTTTCTCAGGCTCCTGTTATAGCCAGCAAGTGCGGTTACAAAAGCAAGACCAGGCAATTCAGGAAATCCTCCTGGAAGATTTGTTGCTGAATGTTCTGTTTACTAGGGTAGCGCACAACCCATCTCTGAGAAACAGAAATTTGAGTTGTACAGTAAAGAGAAACTTAACTACAGCCTCAAATGGCTCCCAGACTGGTTGATTCTTCAGTCCCATTATCTTAAACTCCCAGAAAATAACTGAACCTTCAAGATTATTAGCCAAATTAAGTTGGTTTATAATATGAATTACCTAGTGCATTATTTCCCTTGTATTATTAAGTTTCATGCTGTACCATATAACTGAAAAGAGTTGATGAAAGGAAGAGTTATTGTAGCTTACATTTGCAGGAGACACATTGATTCACTGAAGGGAAAAACATTTAAGCATTGGTTAGGGATAAGAGAGTGAATAAAGTAGAACTAGGCTAGAGAACCTCAAGCCCTGTTCCCAGTGAACTTCTCCCAGCAACAGTCAACTCCTTCAAGGTTCTCCAACCTTATCAAACAGCATCCCTAGCTGGGGGACAATTATTCAAACACAAGGGCCCATGTGGGGCATTGTACATTCAAACTATAACATTCTGTTTCGGAAATCCTGTTATAGCCAGCAGAAAGTGGACAAAAATGGCACCTACAGAGGCATCTCTATAGCCTTTCTTCTCAGCACAGTTATGTGTTTCTTGTTATACCGAGCATGCATGCTGGATAAATGCATATGCCCTGCCACAGATTACCATAAAGAACTCAGTGATCTAGTCACTTTGTTCAGCTTGCACCTGCCTTGCTGCCAAGTGCTAAAACTATTTGAATACTATTATTTAAATATAAGACTGGAACATGTGGTGAGACAGAGGAAGAAAAACAGCAAGAGCTAAACAGACTGTGAAAGCATGGCTGGGATCATCGGTCAGCAAAGGGCCTCATGACATAGCAAAACGACAGAGATATTTCTTCAGTTAAAATATGGGTTTTTGCAATGCCTCAGTTAGTAGATCGTTTGTTTAGCAAACTTGGTGGCACACACATGTAATCCCAATACTAGGGATGTGGAGACAGGTAGATGTCTGAGGTTCACTAGCCAGTCTAGAGAATTTGGTGACTTACAGATTAGTATCAGAACCTGTGTCAAAACCGAGGGTCAACATTACCTGAGGAATGGCAAAGAAATTTGCCATCTGCTCCCCCACACACAAGAGAGAGACTTATTAACTTTCAAAAATTAAAGTGCTTTTATTAATTCCATGTAAAATAAGGAGACTAACTTTCTCAAAGTTTATTTTCAAAATATAGTGGATTTTCTCCAGTTGAACTGAAATAGCTCCAGTGAGGGCCAGTTGACCCACTTTCTCACTTATATTTAGAGACAAAATAAAATTCTTCCAAGAGAGAGCTCCTTTGACTTATTCTAGGGTAATCTCCCGCTAGTTTTAAGTGTGACAGAAAAGCTGGCTCATTAGTACCATGGTGATGCTGTGTGGGAAGACTTAGCATCCCATTTTACTTTGCTGTTTGACAGTTTTCTCTCTAATGTGTAATCTACTGAGAGGAGCTAATCCTCAGCTCATCTCACTCAGTGGGAAATTAAGTAATTGCTAATTATCTCATCATGAAGCTATGAGCATAGCAAAATTTGGTGTGGGTGTTTAGTATATGGCATTAATGAATTAACACTCGTTCTTCAAGGTGGAAATCTAAGGTGGAGTACCTACCTAATGTCTGCACCAAGGATAAGGCTATGAATAGAGAGGGAAGTTCCCCCAACTGCCTATAAGCAGCTGAGGAACAGCAAGGTCACAGTCCCATGAGAGCAAAGAGAAAAGAAGTTTCTGGGAAAAGAACATCTAAGAAGTCGGAAGAAAATACAGTGTACTGGGCTAGGAGAATGCCTCAGTGGTCTCATCATGTGTCACACATGCATGGGAAACTGAGTTCCAAAACTCACATGAGGCGGGCTTCAGGGGTGACCATGTGGAATCCAAACTTCTTCAGTGATTGAGGAGGACTTAGAAACACAAGAATCTGTGAACTTCTCGAACTAGCTAGCCTATTGTAAACAGTACAAGAAGCCCAAGACACTGTCTCAAGTAAGTGAGACTGTGAGGGCCAAATCTCTGATCAACATTCAGGCTCAATGGTAGATGTATGTCACATTAACACACACAAATACCCATATCTACAGTATATACATGGAAAGATAAAAATGTAAAAATAAAATGTGCTATAGCAATATGAGGGATTCTTCTAAGAGCAAAACCACAAACTGTCAATCTCTGTGGCTGAATCCAAATCATAGTCAGGTTTTAAGCTTATTCAGTACATTTTATAAAAACGAATTTCTTGGCAAAAATTAAAACTTGGCAGGATGCACATAAAGATACAATCCACATCTTTCACTTTTGAAAAAGAAGCTGATCTAATCAAGGCCCATATGGCTTCTGTTGGATGGAGCATGGGGAACATGAACTTCCCAATCCTCAGATGTCCCCACCTGACCTCTTCCTCAGCTCGCCACTTGAAGCTGCATGGGTTTGTGTTTCCAGCCAGTGTTGAACTGCGGTTCACTTAACAGTGCGTGGACAAGGGTTCTTCAGGCGAGCCACGCCCTAGAATCACAAAGTGGGCACTGTGTTATGTTGCCTATTGTGATGATAAGTTCTTACAAAAGCAATGAGAGAAGGATTGTTTTGGATCACAGTTCCAGGCTGCAGTCCAATATGATAGGGAAGTCACAGAAACAGTAGGCTGAGGGGTTGATCTCATGGCAGCCTCAGGCAGGAAGCCTTGATCTGGTAAAATCTAGAACTCAGTTTCCTGTCTTTTTCAATCAATATGGGACACCAGGACAGGGAATGGTGATTTGCACATACCTGTCTGCCCACCCTAAATAGCTTAATCAAGAGAATCCTTCATAGGAATCTTCAGAAGCTAACCCAATCTAGATAATCCCTCACAGGTGAGGCAGAAGCCCGTCTCTTACATTATTCTAAATTCTGTCGTATGGACAAGCATCATTGACCATAACAGTCACTAAACATTTCAGTGCTCAGGCCAAACACCACACAAAAATGAAAACACTCACACATGAGTGCTTTTAGAAGTTCTCCAAGGTACAAAAGTATGCATCTAAGCTTGGAAACGACAGTACCTGGGTATTTCTCAGACTCTTGAAGTGAAGCTCTCTTCCACTGGACTCAGATAATCAAGGAGCAGCAAGAGCAGCAGAGTGGCAAAAGGGAATGTACACAGGGGGGGAAGGGGCACATAAGGCAATTACCTTAGTAGATACTAGTGCAGTTTACTGGGAGATAGCAACATTTACTCTTTCTCTTCCCCACTCCAAGCCATACCTCCTATAGAACCCCCCCTCTCGGCAGCGTGAATAAGCAGGCAATACTAAGACCCTGTAGGTCTCCCAGAGTTCTCCTACTCTCTCCTGAAGCCGTGAGACAGCCTTGAGTTATCACTCTACTTTTGTGCCCTGTGACTTCCAGAAGGTAGACTAGGCCATGTGCTGTGGCACTTGTTTTGCCTCTTCTGCAATCCTAAAAGAATAAGACACTTGCTTGGTTGTTGGTTTCTGAAGGGAACAGTGGGGACCTAGAAGGTTCCACCTCTTCTTTCAGGGTACCTCAAAGCTGACCTTGGTCAGGATACTCTGTTTTTCACATATTCTGGAAACTAAAGGAGAAATCCCTTCAGTACCTCTGCCATGCTATCCACAATGGCTGCCCTTCCTTTCCTCAGGCCTGCAGGTGTGTTTTCTCTCTCAGGCTATCTATGGTGGTGTAACTCTCCTAGTAAGGTCCATCTGAAGAGCAATTCATCTCTGTTTCCACTGTATGAAACCCTGCTCCTTCCACTCTATTTTTAAAGACTTACTTACCTTTATTTTACCTTTTTTTCTGTTTTTTTGTATATTTTAATTATTTTTATTAATTACAGTTTATTCACTTTGTAGACCCCCTGTAACTCACTCCCTCCTCCCCTGGCAATTCCATCCTCCCTCTTTCCCACCCATGTCCCTCTCCCAGTCCACTGATAAGGGAGGTCCTCCTCCCCTTCCCTCAGATCCTAATCTAACAGGCCTCATCAGGAGTGGCTGCATTGTCTTCTTCTGTGGCCTGGTAAGGCTGCTCCCTCCTCAGGGGTGGGGAGGTGATCAAAGAGCAGGCCAATCAGTTCATGTCAGAGACAGTCCCTATCCCCATTACTATGGAGACCACTTGGACACTGAACTGCCATAGGCTACCTCTGTGCAGGGGTTCCAGACCATCTTCATGAGTGGTCCTTGGCTGGTATCAGTTTCAGAAAAGACCCCTGTGCCCAGACTTTTAGGATCTATCTCTTTCCTTGTGGAGCGCTTGTATTCTCCAGGTCTTACTATCTCCCACTTCTTCCATAAGATTCTTTGTACTCCACCCAAAGTTTGGCTACGAGTCTCAGCATCTGCTCTGATACCCTGCAGGGTAGAGCCTTTCAGGAGCCCTCTGTGGTAGGCTCCTGTCCTGTTCCCTGTTTTCTCCCTCTCCCAATGTCCATCCTCTTTGCCTTTCTGAATGGGGATTGAACATCTTAGCCAGAGTCCTCTTTTCTGATTAGCTTCCTTAGGTGTACAGATTTTAGTATGTTTATCCTATATTATATGTCTATTATCCACTTATGAGTGAGTATATACCATGTGTGTCTTTCTGCTTCTGGGATACCTCACTCAGGATGATCTTTTCCAATTACACCCATTTACCTGCAAATTTCATGATTTCCTTGTTTTTCATTGCTGAGTAATATTACATTGTATAGATGTACCACAATTTCTGTATCCATTCCTCAACTGGGGGGAAGCAGACTGTTTTCAGCTTCTGGCTATTACAAGTAAAGCTTTTACAAACAAGGTTGAACAAATGTCCTTGTTGTATACTTGAGCATCTTTTGGATATATGCCTAGGAGTGATATAGCTGGGTCTTGGGGAAGCACTATTCCTATTTGTCTGAGAAAGAGCCAGATAGATTACCAAAGTGGTTGTATAAATTTACATTCCCACCAGCAGTGGAGGAGGGTTCCCCTTTCTCCACATCCTCTCCAGCCTGTGTTGTCACTTGAGTTATTCATCTTAGTCATTCTGATGGGTGTAATATGAAATATCAGGGTTCTTTTGATTTTCATCTCCCTGATGACTAAGGACATTGAACATTTTGTTAAGTGTTTCTCTCTATTGAGAATTCTCTCTTTAGCTCTGTACACCATTTTTGAATTGGATTACTTGATTTGTTGCTGTTTGACTCCTTGAGTTCTTTATATATACTGAATATTAACCCTCTGTCAGATATAGGGTTGGTGCAGATCCTTTCCCAGTCTGTAGGCAGTTGTTTTGTTCTGATGACAGAGTCCTTTGCTTTACAGAAATGTTTCAGTTTCATGAGGTTCCATTTATTGATTATTGATCTTAGGACCTGTGCTGTTGGTGTTCTGTTCAGGAAGTTGTCTTCTGTGCCAACGAGTTCAAGGCTCTTCCCCACTTTTTCTTCTAACAGACTTAGTGTATCTGGTTTTATGTTGAGGTCTTTGATCCACTTGGACTATAGTTTTGTGCAGGGTGAGAAGTATGTATCTATTTTCATGTTTCTACACGTAGACATCCAGTTAGAACAGCCCCATTTGTTGAAAATGCTGTCTCTTTTCCATTGTATGTTTTAAATTCTACCAGGGAACTCCTACAGCGGATAAACACCTTCAGCAAAATGGCTGGATACAAAATTAACTCAAAAAATCAGTAGCCTTTCTGTATACAAAAGACAAAAGGGCCGAGAAAGAAAATAGGGAAACAACACCCTTCACAATAGCTACAAATGGCATAAAGTACCTTGGTGTAACCCTAACCAAGCAAGTCAAAGACTTGTATGAAAAAAAATTCAAGTGTCAGAAGAAATAATTAGAAGAAGATATGAGAAGATGGAAAGATCTCCCATGCTCAAGGCTTGGCAGGATTAACATAATAAAAATGGCCATCTTACCAAAAGCAATCTACAGATTCAATGCAATTCCCATCAAATTGCCAGCACAATTCTTTACAGACCTTGAACTAAAAATTCTCAACTTCATATGGAATAACAAGAAACCCAGAATTGCTAAAACAATCCTCTACAATAAAAGATCTTCTGGAGGTACCTCCATCCCTGATCTCAAGCTGTGCTATAAAGCAACAATACTAAAAACTGCATGGTACTGGCATACCATGGTGGATCAGTGGAATCGGATAGAAGACACAGAAATAAGCCCACACACTTATGGACACCTGGTTAATTTTACCTGTTTTTAAGTGCTTGGTCTGCAGGTGTATGAGCCAAATCTGTGCAGTGCCTACAGAGAGGCCAGAGGAGGGCATCACATCACCTGCATCTGGAGTTAAGACAAAGAGGCACCTACAGGTGATAGGAACTAAGCCTGAGTCCTCTGCAACAGCAGCAAATGCTCTTAACCACTGAGCCACCTCCATCCCCACCCTCCACCCCCTGCTTTTTAGAGTAGTTACATTTACAAATAACCTAAGAAAACTGGATAGCAACTGTTATCCTGGCCACAACACCAGTTATTCTGATTTGGGGATTTGGGTCATCTAGTTTTCTATCAGTTCCTCAGTGTGTGTGTGTGTGTGTGTGTGTGTGTGTGTGTGTGTGTGTGTGTATAATTGTGGCCTAGTTTGTCTGAGAAAAATCCACATTTGAACATCACAGATTTAGAGCATTTATAATAGTCCACAATGTTCAACTGGGCTACAGAAATTTAATCATCTGATAAATGAGCAAACAAGCACGTTGGGCGTGGCTGAACAGGTCTACAGTTTTAACTAGATTTCTCTTTTGCACTGTACCTTGATTTGACTTTCATCTTTCTTTAGCTTTGTAGTTCTCATGAAAAGTTGTCACATCTCCAAAATTAGAGGACATGTTTATAATTGGCAAGCTCCCCAGCATCATTTAATTTTCAACCTATATTTTAAGTGCCGACCGGCTGCTTATTTTCATCTTGCTGCTGCTCTGTCTCGGGAACCTAGTGAGGAGCTCAGCACCTGGCAGATTATCAAAAATATTGAATTTAGAGGGTAGCTTTTTAAAAGAACACTTTTAGAAAATTCTGTCCTTACTTCTAAGTTTTCTGTGACTTCTTTTGCAGTCTTAAATACAAAAATGTAATGTAGAAAGATTTTTATGTTTGTGTCCTATTATTTATTTCTTCATGTTGCAAGTTAGGTCTCTCTTCTTAGCAGGAAGCCCAGGCTTACCTGGGTCTGGTGATCCTCCAGCTCCAGCTTTCAGTATACTGAGATAACCACATCCAGTTATGCTTTCTTGCCATAGTGCTCAAATCCTAACACATGGCCCTGTCACAGATACTTATTTCCAAATCTTGAGAATTTTACTTTAACTACGGAACAGTCAAATAACTATTCCATCTGTGTGTGATTCCTTTCCTGTCTCTGTATCTCCAGACTTTGGCTCTCTTAGAAGGTGTAGAGAAGGTTAGTTCAACTCCCTCACCTCATTTCCCCATCACTGGAAACCTGGAACACCACCAAAGGAGGAATAAGCACCAATAAGCGCTGGGATCAGGAAAGAAAAAGTTGTAATTGGCTGTGAATGAGGCTCTGTTTGTAGGGTTTGCCTGAAATGCAGGAGGCATGGAGTCCCTTCCCTAGCACCAAATATAGCAGAGTAGTGATTCTTAACTTTTCTTGATAAATTGTACCAACAACCCATCCTTCCATTTCCCAACTTCTGTTTCTGCACATTCCCTTCACCTTAATGTCAAGACTATTTTCTGTACTGCTGTGCCTGGAGTGGTATGTTGAAATAATCCACTCAAGGAAGTTTTGAATCACTATGTCTGGATAAGCAAATGAAGAGAATAGTGAGCCCCTGACCAAGAACAAGCTCCTCTCTGGGAAAGACTGTTGGTGCTGTGGCAAAGGGTGTAGCAGGGAAAGACTGTTGGTGCTGTGGCAAAGGGTGTAGCAGGGAAAGACTGTTGGTGCTGTGGCAAAGGGTGTAGGGTTATTGAAGTAAAAAAGGTGCAATTATTCCTTGGGCAGGCCAAGGTTTGTTTGTTTGTTTGTTTGTTTGTTTGTTTGTTTGTTACAATGTAACCATTGATCTTGTGAAGTATCACTGGAGGCAGCTCCTCCAGAGGAACCATACTGTACAAGCCAGGACCCTATCCATCAGGAAGGAGGGCCGTTTTGATTTTATAAAACACTTTATGGAGAAGAAAGAGAACCCTCTTCTGTTTGCAGACCAATGTAGAGTCCCTGTGGAAGAGGTGGTGTGGTCACGACCACCTGGCCTTTTCTAAATCATTTCAGTCTATCCTTGGCAAATCTACCGTCTAGTGTAGATAGAAGCATATAACTCTTTATAGTGACTGCACAATGCAGATGCCAGTCAAATACAGCCTGAATTTTCATTTTAGTGTATGTTGTATGAGACTTTTCTTTATTATTTAAATTTCCTTATTACAGTTAATTCACTGTGTTTCCCAGCTGTAGCCCCTCCCTTGTACCCTCCCTCCCTCTTCTCTTCTTCTCCTTCCATATCCCTCCCAAGTCCACTGATAGGGGAGGTCCTCCTCCCCTTCCATCTGACCCTAGCTTATCAGGTATCATCAGGACTGGCTGCATTGTCCTCCTCTGTGGCCTGGTAAGGCTGCCCTCCCACTCAGAAGGAGGTGATCAAAGAGCTAGCCACTGAGTTCAGGTCAGAGACAGTCCCTGTTCCCCTTATTGAAGAACCCACTTGGACACTAAGCTGTCATGCAGGGGTTCTAGGCTATCTCCATGAAGGGTCCTTAGTTGGAGTATCAGTCTCAGAAAAGACCTCTGGGCCCAGATTGGTTGGTTATGTTGCTCTACTTATGAAGCTCCAGTCCCCTCCAGGTCTTTCATCTCTGCCCTATTCCATTGTATAATTGTATTCCATTGTGTAATAGTATTCCATTGTGTAAATGTACCACAATTTCTGTATCCATTCCTCAGGTGAGGGACATCTGGATTCCAAGTTCTGGCTATTATGAATAAAGCTGCTACAAACATGGTTGAGAACAAATGTCCTTGTTGTATACTTGAGCATATTTTGGATATACGTCTAACAGTCATATAGCTGGATCTTGAGGAAGTGCTATTCCTAGTTTTCTGAGAAAGCGCCAGATTGATTTCCAAAGTGATTGTACAAGTGTACATTCCCACCAGCAATAGAGAATGGCTCCCCTTTCTCTACATCCTCTCCAGCTCAGATGTAGTCCATGGTAGTTCAGTGTCCAAGTGGGTGTCCAAGTAAGGGGAACAAGGACTGTCTCTGACATGAACTCAGTGGCTGGCTCTTTGATCACCTCCCCCTGAGAGGGGAGCAGCCTTGCCAGGCCACAGGGGAAGACAATGCAGCCAGTCCTGATGAGACCCAATAGGCTAGTGTTAGATGGAAGGGGAGGAGGACCTCCCCTATCAGTAGACTTGGAGAGGGGCATGGGAGGATATGAAGGAGGGAGGGTGGGATGGGAAGGGAATGAGGGAAGGGGCTACAGATGGTATAAAAAGTGAATAAACTGTAATTAATATAAAAATAAAAATTAAAAAATACAATGGTGAGCACTTGATTTAATGTCACAAGGTAAAAGTCCTTAAGAAGTTGTGTCTCTTTCATCAATCTTAATTCATAAAGGCAAAACCATCTAGGGATGATTTCTGTGTACATCATTTTTTTTAAGAAAAAAAAAAATCACCCTATTTACCTATACTCCACCTCTGAGTTACATCATTTTGTGAAAATGACAGCAGTGCCATATGTAAAAAAATAGTTTTATTTTGTTCTGAATTCATGTACTGAGTATTTTAATCTCAATCCTAAAGTATTTAGGTTTTGCTTGGAGTGCTAGCATATAAAAATTTGTTGGCTCATAATAGGGAATAGAAAAGTTAAGTAATCTGAAATATACTTTACTGGAGACTTTTGTTTTTCAATAAAAGTTTAGAAAACAGGACCAGATTCCCCAGAAAGAAATATATTAAAGCCACTCTGGAGATTCCACTATGTTGTAATGTTCACAATGGATTATTTAGATGTTTATAACCAAGAAGAAAGGTTTTCCATCAAACTCTGATGAATTATGTTTTCTAGGGATATTTTTCCAATACAATCCTATATCCTGAGTCAAAATATAAAAGCTTTCAGAAAATAATCTGTGGTAAAAAAGATAACAAATTGTCTTGACAGATCTTGATCTTCCTAATTCCCATGTAGACAGCTTTCAGTCCTTCAAAGTCTGACTCAACACAAACGAGTTATATAAGGGCTGTTTGTCCTTCTCCACTGCCTGCCTGAATGCTGTGTATTCCACACCCATATCCATGTGTTGTCAGCCTCCTGTTTGTTAAAGGCATGAATGGCACAAGTGAAGCTCTTCTGCTTCCCCTTACAAAGGAAATGGGTGTCTCCATAGAGGTGTTGTTAGCTTCTGGCCATGTTACTCTGTTCTGGTTGCTTGTCATACAGGAAGCATGAGACTGGATACTGAGCTTTGTGGGACCATAATGGCCCCAGATTAACAGAAGAATGGTAAAGTAACAGAAGAATAGTAACGGCAGCTTCAACCTCAGTTACCTAAGTTGAGGGTGTTATGCTTTGCCTCCCTTCCCTCTCCCAAGCTTGTGCTAGAAAGTCAGTTGCCCCACTACCAATGCTATTAAGAATTTACTACCCTGGCAGTCATTAGGCCTCACTCCTTCTTTGATATTCTAATGTTCTCCCTTTCTGAGGCCCTAACCCCTGAGTATGCAAATGAAGTATCTTCTAGTACCCCTGTCCTGGCCAGTTGTACACGACCACACAAACCTTACTCTAGAGACAATGCCCACATCCTCAGGGGCATAACTACCACATCCAATAAACTGAACCAGTTCTCTGAAGATGTTCCCATGTGTATCTGTCTCTCTGTGTTCTTTACCTATACACTCAGTGCCACTGCTGACCAAGGCCCTCCATTGCATCCACCAGTCCTGGCTAAGCTTCCATCCCCCAAGCCCAGCTAGGTGCTCAGCAGGCTGGACATCCTGACAAGGCTTCTGATGGCAAGTGGGTTGTGATGAACAGTAGTGAGGTTTTCAGGATGTGTTGCTACACCAAGAACGTTTTGTTCATTTCGTCATTAACTCTCCCATCCATGTATTCATGGGTCCCTATCATACAGGCTGCAGTCTATTGAGTACTGCCATGTGCCCTGCTGTGTTCAACATTTCATATATAGAAGGCATGCAATACAGGGAAAAGGCGAGAGCTCTGCATCTCATAGAAGGAGGTTGTCTGTTCTCAGTATTCCTTAGAGGCATGTGTACTCAGTATTTCCTATACTGGAGATGAATGCTTACTATACTCTCTTACATGGGAGAGGCCTTGTCCTTGTTAGGATTTCATTGCTGTGAAGAGACACCATGACCAAGGAAACTCTTATAAAAAATAAACTTTAATTGGGGCTGGCTTACAGTTCCAGTTCTCTGCAAGAACAAGCAATCTTAATGGCTAAGCCATATTTCCAGCCTGTATCTATTTTTATTATGCCCATTTGTAAAAGAAACAAGTTCACATCATCTTCATGCCTCCATGTTCTCTTTCTCTTTATTCCCACCATCAACTTTTTCATAAGAACATCAAGTCGAGGGCTGTGGAGATGACTCAGTGGGTAAGATCAAGTGTTATGCAAGCATAGCACCTACATACAAAGCTAAGTGTGGCCAACAGGGAGATTGTAAAGCGAGGACGTTGAAAGATGGAAACAGCAGGATCCCTTAGGCTTGCTGATTGCCAGCCCAGGTCAATCTTCAGGGAAAGAACCTGTATTAAATAAATAAGGTAGAAAATAATAAAGGAGGACACTAGACATTGTCCCTTGGTTTCCTTGCACAAGTGTCATGTGTACTTGCACCCATATGTGCACATATACCATATACCCTATATACATGGACACATACAAAAGAAATTGAGCCCTAAATTTAGTGGGAAAAAGGAATGTCTAACTTTATAAATAAAGTTACACAATTAGAATATAAAAATATAGCATGCCTAATTACATTTGAATTTCAGATATGATTTATTTTAGTATAAGTATGCCTCATATAATATTTAGGATATATTTACACAGAAGTTATTCAGTGTTAATTTCCAGTTCAACAGTAAATGAGTATTTTGTGTTTTATCTAGCAACCCTATTTATAAACCCAGTGTAGGTCTCTAAAACTAGGTCCCATTAATATTTTGTCTGTGCAAGTTGTACATGATCTACTGAGTTCAAAACTATTTGGTTTTAGTATTAGTTTTGATCTCATTCTACCTGTGTAAGTTCCACATCGGCATTGGATGTCACCCACACAGCTGTCCAGACAACTAGATCGTTCCTGTATAATAGGAGAAACCTTTGTTTATAGGCACCTCTACAGAATCAGGTGTCTGCTATATTATTTGTAGATATGGCTTCTAACCTACATGGATCTTATTGTTGAACTCTGAGAGCCTGAGACCTCTCTACCTTTACTACCGGTGGGCACTGCTTGCAACAAACCTTTTCTGGGTATTACATTTCATCCTTGGATTGTATTTTCACAATTTCCCAAACATACCATAGAAAGAGTATAGCTTTTCTGTTACACACACACACATTGTAAGCACTGAAAAAATTAAAGAAATTGGGGAACCAAGGAGAAGGACTATCACTGATTTAATATTAGAATAATAGCACAGAGGGAAGAGGAAGCTAGAACAAACAGACTTGAGCAAATGCATAAATAAGTGGATTCAGGTGAGCATCAATGAGTGACAGATGAAAACACATCATTCAATGTGTCCAGTTGGACTTTATCTGGATAAAATTTCTTGCAGAACTCTGAGATACATCCATATGGGTAAGGCCAGAACAAACGAGTAGTGGGGAACTATGTTTAAGAGCTTCTTGTTCTCTGTAAGTCACGGATATAGAGGACCTTAAAAAAGCAACTTCCACCTTCTTGATGCCTATACCTTAGGCACTGTGACTCCTCAACCCATCCCCAGCTCTGCAGGTGACTTCCTTCTGACTTTCCCTATATGCTAGTTCACTTAGATTCTTTGTGATTCCGTAACTTGTGAAGTCAGTGCACATTGAAACTCATTTATTATGATTTCTGGCAAGAGCTTCAGGTTGTTCAGAACACAGTACCATGTTTATCAATCAGAATAACACAGTTTTGTGGACTTGAAGTTTCCAAATATGAGCACAATTCCATTGTTCACCTTTTTTCTCTGGCTGATAGCAAACTATCGATTATAGTATTCACAAACCACAGTAGATAGCAATTTGGTCTGGAAACAGAACTTGGACCCAGCTGTCTGCCTTATGACCTTCATGGATAGATTCATCTTTGAGATGTAGCTTCTATATATATGAAAAATATCCATGGAAAAAATTGTTATGAAGATTAGCTAAACCAATGATCTATGATTGGCTAGTGGCAGCCAGATGTTGGTTCTTGGGCCTCATCTCTTGGCAATAACTCTTTATTACATTATAATTTAATTAAATGAATTCCATCTATGAATAAAATAGCACCCAGAACACTTTCTTAAAAAGCATCATTAACTGTGTGACATGAGTGCTAGACTTTTAGTCAGTACTCTTTGTTTATGATCTGAAACTAATCATATTATATCTTAAGGATTCATATAATAGCTGTGAGCTATTACCTCTAAAATACGGTGTGTGGGAAGCCTTTTCTCACAAACATTTCATCAGTGATTTTGTAGTCAAGAATAAAAGTAAGGAATTTAGGTCTCACATAGTAATACTAATGAATTGACTTAATGTCACACCTGTGGCAAGAATATTGATTTTTGAAATAGATCACTTATAACTAGAAACACAAGACATTACTTTCAATGTGGTTGTGAATGGACTAAATGTTTAGAAGAGTTTCTTTTCAAAATAGATTTTATTTTTAATTGTGTGTGTGTGTGTGTGTGCATGAGTGAAAGTGTCCACTGATGCCAGAAGAGGGTATTGGATCCCCTAGAGCTGGAACTACAACTAGTGAGCCTTCCAGAGTGTGTGCTGAGTTTTGAACTCAAGGTATCTGCAGAGTAGCACAAACTCTTAATCATCAGTTCATTCGTTATATGTTCCCCTGGAAGAGTTGTTATTGTTTAGAAGTCTATTGTATTCTATAAGATTCATGTAGTCTATACTAGACTGAGTTCCCAGATACTACTGTAGGAGGGAAAAAATATTAGAGGGGCATGAATTGTAGCAAGAAATTAATAAAGCAACTCCCAAAATAATTGACACAGACAGATTATAATTTATTTTATAAGCTTTAAAAAAGCACCAGAACTGGGCAGATATCAACCCTCTAAGTAAATAATTGGTCCTGTCAACCCATCAGGCCATGTCCTCTTTCTCCAACTCGTTTTTCTTTTCCTTCAATGTTTCTCTCCTGCCATATGGTCCTCTGAGACACCAAGCCTAGGAGCATAAACTCTGCCTCCTTTATCTGCCCAGCCAGGCTGTCAGAAACTTTATTAACCAACCCATCAGAGATAACTGGAGAGTGAAGTTACACAGCATCACTTGTATGTGAGAATGTGCTCCCTCCTCTGGGGTTTTACCTGCTCTTGGGGAAAGTCAGTAATTAGCATTAGAATACATAGCACTATACCAACCCCCAACAACAAATGAATTTATCTTTTGAACAAGAATAAAAATGTGATTGATTGAGTAAACTGGAAGAGGGCAGTGGGATGGACAGTATTAACACCCAATGCAAGAGAGGGAAATGAGCCAGGAAATTAGAGGAAACTTCTCTGCAAAGTTTTCTGCACATAATTCAAAGTCCAATGGTGAGTGTACAGGTCTGGAGATTAGACTGGCCCACTGTGCATATCGTTTCTAGTTGTGCAACTCTGCCATGCAAATTAGGGCAACACAAACCAAGAACATGCAAATAAGTTCAGCCATCTAGTCATGGTGTTCAGAGCTTCTGCTTTGTGTTGCCAGATCACAGCATTCCTTGGCTAGCAACTTGGAAATCCTGGACTGTGCATGCTTTTGAAGACTCCCATGTGCTTCCCTTTAAATTATCCACATAGTCAAGCACTGCCCTTCCTATTCCACCGAAGTGCTTTGGTTGATGATGTCCTCCCGGCCAGGAAAATTTACCTGGAAAGAATGCTGTACCTTTCCTTTCCCAAGAAGACCTGTGTGAAATTTGTGATTTCCTTTAGTCTTTATTTTCTTAGTTAAAAACAGAATTTTATTTTCAAGCTTATATGTATGCATTTGTATCTCCATATAGGTATGTCCATATGAGCATACATGCCCATGAATACCAGATGAGGGCATTGGGTCACCTGCTGCTGCAGTTACAGTTGTTTTGGAGCTGCCTAATGTAGGTGCTAGGAACAGACCTCAGCTTTGCAAGAGCAGTACAGACTTTTAACAATGGAGCCACCCACCCAACTCCTTTTCCCCTTTAAGTAAAAACAATTCATGTAAAACCAAATTTATTCATCAGTGTGAGAAAAAAATGGAAAGCATCAAGTGGAATGTTTGTATTTTTATAACTTCTAAGTGAACAATCCATTCTAAATGATTAATTCCATTGCAATGCAATTTATGTCTAGTGCTAACTAATGAAATAAATTAGTTTCAACTTCAATTCAGCCCTCTTTCCTTTTCTCACATGTTCTCTCTAGCTTCATTTGGAATGTTTTTATACCACAGCATCTCTGCCATGCCACTGCTCTGTTAATCGACTGTTCTTATTGATTATTGGGAGGTCACACTTAAGAAAGTAGAATGGGAGTCTTTTTCCAAGATGAGCTTGTGGTTTTAAGCTTGAATAAACACCCACAAGATGCTTACTCCTTTCTGTTTATTTTCTAGAGAAGATGATGTATAGATGACCCCACACTATTGAAAGGAGCTTATACATACATAGGTTTCAAAAAGGCATTTTTGAGAATATGGTACAGAGGATTTGAAATATTAGATAAAAACTGCTGTTGTAGATGTTACTGTACTTTCTCAATTAATGGGCTTTTATTACTCATTATCTCAAGTGATCTTCAGGGAAACAGACAATCAAAAACGCAAGGATTGCATTTTCTAGTTATGGGGTCACATGCTTGTATAAGTACGTGGTAAGGGGAGGCAAGAGGATTGAGAACTCAAGGCCAACAAAGGCTGCATAAAGAGACTATCTCAAAAAGAAAATAACCTCTCTCCTCTTTTTCTCTCTCCAATTCATTTGAGAAACAATACACAAGCTCTCAGCTGTGTGTGCCATCATGCTTTTGTTCTGCCATCAAAAACTCTAATTCTCTAAAACCATAAGTCCCAAGTGAAATGATTTCTTTAAAAAACTGCCTTGCTCAAGGTGTTTTATCAAAGCAATACAAAAGTAACTAAGACAGAAGTTGGTACTAGAAGGGGGCCATTGCTGTGAGAGACATGACGACCATGTTGGTGTTGGAAGAATATGGAAGACTCTCGGACTTTTAGCTAGGAAAGCATTCCAATGCTGTAATCAGGGGCAATCTTGCTGATAGCCATATGGACTATGGAAATCCAGCTCAAGAGACTTCAGAGAGGAAGAATATTAGCAACTGAGCAAGAGACCATTCTGGTGAAATTGTAGAAAAGAATGTGGTTGATTTCTGCCCTTTTTCTAAGAATCTGCCAGAGGCAAAATTTAAAAATTATTGGATTAATTTATTTGCTATGTGGGATTTTAAGGCAGGCTAGCATTGACCAACTTGGCAATGCTCTTCAGATTTTAGATTCAGAAAGGATAAACAAATAAATGGGTTGTAGAATTTTCTTCTGAAGTTAAGAAGAGCCACTAAGGCTAAGGATGTGGCAGGAAAATCTTTGTATGGAGGTTCTCAGAGCCCACTGAATAAAGTTGTGAAAGTGAAGCCTAAGCTTCTGGAGACATCAAGTTGTTGGGATGCCAGGGCCATTAGAGAGGACAGGTAGAGAGAGGAGTTTGTTGTAGTCAGCACAGCTGGAAGGAGAGAGTAATCTAAGGACTTTGACATCACACATGGAGTTACAGAACTCATTGTTTGCCCTACTTGGTTCTGGTCTTACTTTAGTTCAGTATGTCCTCACTATGCTCACATTCTTCTCTTTTGGAAAGGTAATGTATATTCTGTGCCATTGAACATGTGAAGTATGTGATTTCAGATTGTTTTAATAGAGGTTACAATTAAGAGATTGCTGTGAGTCTGAGAAATACTTTGGGCTTTGAACTTTTTTTTCATTCTATCTTTTTCTTAATTTTATTAATTACACTCTATTCACTTTGTATCCCCTATAAGCCCCACCCACCTCCCCTCCCGATCCCACCCTCCATCCCCCTTCTTCACCAATGCCCCTCCCCAAGTCCACTGATAAGAGAGGTCCTCCTCTCCTTCCTTCTGATCTTAGTCTATCAGATCACATCAGGAGTGGCTACATTGTCATCTTCTGTGGCCTGGGAAGGCTGCTCCCCCCTCAGGGAGAGGTGATCAAAGAGCAGGCCAAAATCAGATTATGTCAGAGGCAGTCCCTCTTCCCATTACTATGTAACCCACTTGAACACTAAACTGCCATGGGCTACATCTGTGCAGGGGTTCTAGGTTATCTCCATGCCTGGTACTTGTTTGGAGTATGAGTCTCTGGGAAGACTCCTGTGTTCAAATTTTCTGGTTATGTTGCTCTCCTTGTGGGTTTCCTGTCCTCTCCGCTCTTACTATTTCCCACTTCTTACATAAGAGTCCATGTACTCTGCCCAACAGTTGGTCATAAAGTCTCAGCATCTGCTTTGATAGTCTGCAGGGCAGAGCCTTTCAGAGGCCTGCTTCTGGCAGGTTTCTAGGTTGTTTCCTGTTTTCTTCTTCTTCTGATGTCCTTCCTCTTTGCCTTTTGGGATGGGAATTGAGCATATTAGTCAGGGTGCTCTCTCTTGATTAGTTTCTTTAGATGCACAGATTTTATCTTATGTTATATGTCTATATGAGTGAGTATATACCATGTGTGTCTTTCTGCTTCTAGGAGAGCTCACTCAGGATGATCCTTTCCTGGTCCCACCATTTACCTGCAAATTTCATGATTGCCTTATTTTTCATTGAAGAGTAATACTCCATTGTGTAGATGTACCACAATTTCTGCATCCATTCTTCAGTTGAGAGGCATCTGGGCTGTTTCCAGCTTCTGGCTATTACAAATAAAGTTGCTTTGAACTTTTAATCAGTGTGGAAACTCTCAAAGACCATGGAGGCTTTAGAAGTTGAAGTAAACACATTTTGCTTTATAATATGGTCACAAGCTTAATGAGGCCAGAGTGGAATGTAAAATGAAAATGAGCTCATGTTTGAATGTTTGGTCACCATTGCTGGAGCTGTTTGAGAAGGACTGAACTCCTTAATTGTTGGCGGAGGTGTGTCACTGGGTGGTAGTTTTCCTCCATGCCTTTGCTCTGCCATCATGGGCTCTAATACTCTGAAACCATGAACCCCAAGTTAGACATTTTATTTTGTTAGAAAATGTGGATTGACACCAGAAGCAGTGGAAGAGAGGAAACAGGACGGGAGTATGCTATAGAGGGTCCTCTGAAAGGATTCACCCAACAGGAGATCAAAGCAGATGCTAAGACTCAGGGTTAAACTTTGAGCAGAGCACAGGGAGTCTTATGGAGGAAGAGAGAGGTGGGAATACAGCGACATGGAGGGGGCAGGAGCCCCACAAGGAGAACAACAAAACTAAAAATTCTGACCCCAGGGGGTCCTGCAGAGACGGATGCACCAAAGGAAGACCATGCATGGACAGGACCTAGATCCCCTGCTCAGATATGGCTGATTGGCAAATCAGTTTCCATATGGATATCTGAGTGAGGGGATTGGGGGCTACCTCTGTCATGAACTCAGTTGACTGCTCTTTGGTCACTCCCCCTGGTGATGTGGCCCTGCCAAGCTACAGAGAAAGAGGATCCAGGCTTTCCTGATGAGACTTAACAAGCTAGGAGCAGATGGCAATAGTAGAGAACTCCCCTTTCGGTGGACTAGGGGAAGGGGATAGGGGGAAGAGGAAAAGGATGTAGGACTGGGGGGAGTTAAGGGAGGAGGTTTCAATAGGGATATATAATGAATAAATTGTGAAGAAAAATTAAAAATTAAAAAAAATGTAGAAAATGTTAGTCACATTCTGGTAATACATAGACTGTAAATGTCTTGTTTTCTTATGAAAAACTTGAGACCACTTTTCCTTGTCCACTGTACTCTTGAAAAGCAAGAACAAGAAACCAAGAATGTCATATTTAGAGAGCCAGGCCACTGTTTAAGTTGTGTAACTAAGAAAAATATTTCCATGTAGGAAGACACTGCTGTGAATTTGCCTCTTTCTTGCCAAAAATGATGACCTGAAATCTACCTGTTATCATGAACACTCTACTCTCATAAATTTCTTATATCAGGTGTTTTTTTTTCCACAGCAATAAGCAAAGAAACTAACAAAAAAATTGATGGCAGAAAAGTGGAGCTGTTAGACTTGACCAAGTGGTTCTTGGGTCTTTGGAACAGGTTTGGAATTGGGATGAATGGGGAGCAGATGTGACTTGGAGAAACCTTAAACTGTTATAAGCAGACCTTAATGGGCAATTGTGGAAAGTGTTTGGGAGACCAAACTACCATTAGAAATATGGATTATAAGGATTGTGCTCATGAAGTTTCATACGGCATGAAGTACTCTATCAGAAGTTATGCTACACACAGTTTATGGTATGTTCTGTCAAAGAATTTGGCTACAATCTGCTGGAGTACTGAAAAACTGAGTGAGGCAGAATTGAACAATAGCTGGTCAGTTAAACTAATGGAGGAAATTCCAAAGTATTATTGGATTCAAGCTGTGGCAACACCACAGCTAGCCACTTTTATCTTGGGTATTATGAGAACTATAATTTTTAAAAAAGGTATATCAGAAACATCTGAAAAACATGTAGTCTAGTGAGAAAGGGAGTTGATCATAATAAACATGGGCAAAGTGAGTCCAGATACAGTGGCTCTAACTGTAAAAGCTTAGTGCTGCTAAGAAAGGCTGACTTCTGTGCTGGGAAAATGGAAAATGTACCTCCAGGACAAGACTGCACCCTCAGTGTTCATCAAAGAAAGCTGGAAGTAAAGAACACCTACTCACCAGTAGCAGACACTGCTAAGAGAGACATGGGACCATTATTTGCTGGTCTGTTATTTTGCATATTGGAGATAATACCAGCTTAGCAAACAGAAAGGCAAAACTGATTTCATAATCTGCTGAAATGTCGACATCTGACAGAAAAAAAAAATTAACCAGTTATTGAGTAAGTTAATGTTGTATTTCTCAAAAACATAATAAAAGCCTAAAATTTTTTGCTTAACTTTCTCATAATCTCTGCATTTTAAAACATTTATATTTTCTGAAGGAATTTAAATATGTAAAAGTTTAGAATATGAAATATTATTAAAACAGGTCAAATTGCATCATAATATATAACTAATCTTCAATAAGCAACTTTAATTCTTTTTTAATTTCAGGAATTTTAGCATTTTACCATTTATAAGATGAATCCTATCTCATGGTGTTACAAAATAAAGAAATATGCCAGTGTGTGATTTACAGCCGATACAGCAGATAACCAAGGCTTCCAGTAAGTCTGCATCCTGCAGTGGGGCACTGTGGCTCCTGACCTTCACTCCACTTCCTGACAAGCCTCCCTCTGGCAGTGTGTACATCATCACCTGAGAGATGCCTGGGTTTGGGGAGTACTCTTTGCCTGTGACTGTATGCCTTGCCCTCTCCCTGGTAACATCAGATACTCCTCAATACTCTTGACTGACAATTCTTTCACTGAACATCTCAACTTTGTGAACAAAAAGCCAATGATGGTTTAGACGTAAGAGTTCTTGGCTGTTTCCAGTGAATAAACCCCTTCATAATGGTTTGCAAGATGAAGTTATCCCTTTTCTCTGCCTCTAGTTACAAGATTACAACATGCTAGCCTCACGTCATCACTGAAAGGATTGTGAAGATCATATGTTAGAGTGGAAGAGATTTTATCTGTAATGTTATATTAAGGATTCTCTCTTTTACTGGTATTGTCAAATGGAATATTTGTGCATTTAAATATTGACGAAGAAGGGGGAGGGAGGGGCTTATGGGGGAAACAAAGTGAATAACGTGTAAAAAAATTTAAAAAAAAGAGAACAAGATTGTGAGGAAAAAATAAATATTGACGATCTTTACAGAATTAGCTTATGAAACCTGCTCAAAGTCAGATAATACAGTAAGTCTGTTTTATTCTAAAGTGGATAATAAAAAAGAGAAGATTTATTTAGCTATTTAGCTCCTTGACTTTTTAAAGCTAAACAAATATTTGTAGGTGAAGCTGACAAAATTACAGATTGAGGATAGAAATTATTAGTACAACATTAAAATCACCAACTGATCCTTCCCTCAAAGCTCTGATGTCTCTCTTTTTCCTCTCTCTCTCTCTCTCTCTCTCTCTCTCTGTGTGTGTGTGTGTGTGTGTGTGTGTGTGCAGGTGTGTTGTACCAGAGATCAACCAGCTATCTTTCCTTAGAACCACATTTTTATTTTGTGGTGGGGTCTCTCTCTGGCCTGGACCTCACCTACAAGTCTAAAGCCCCCAGTTATCCACCCATATTCATTTTCCCAGTGTTGGGATTACAAGCACACACCATCACACTTCGGGTTTTAGCATGTGGGTGTTAGAGGTCAAACTCAAGTCTTTGTCACAGAAGGAAAGTCCTTTACTTACTGATCCATCCTCCCAACCCAGTTACTCTGGTTTCTTTCTTTTTAAAAATTAATTAATTTATTTATTCACTTTATTTAAGGTCTCATACAAGTAGGTTGTTTCAGCTTCAACATGCTGAAACGTGAAAAATTCTAAAATCCTAGAAAAGTCCTTTATCATATCATTAAAATGTCTGTGAAAACATTGTTCCAGATTCCTTGAAGAAATGGGTTTAGTGACTGTATTAGAAAAGAACAAAGGGGGTTCATCACTTGATGGACAGCTCTGTCCTTGTTCCATATATGGACTAAGTCCTACCATTTCGCTTCAGATCCCATTTAATAATAGGAAGTAACTAAGTTCAAGTTCCCATTCCCTAGGGGAGCTGGGAACCTCGAAATAGCTGGATAGATTCTGTTATAGGGAAACAGTTGTCTGAGTCCAGAAACCTCAAGGACAATTTCTCCATCTTGCTGGCAGGGTCAAACTAAGTTCATATTTGCAGGGCCAGGCCTACTCCTAATCTAATGGAAACTTCCTTATTCAACCCATTACATCAAAATATGATTGGACAATGCCACAGCCCATCCCATCCCCCTTGCTTTATAGTTTCATCCTTTGTATATGCTGTACAACATAGCTTCAGGGTCCCAGTTAAGCTCCAGAGTCTGTTCTGCAGCCATGATTGATCAATAGCAGTTTGGTTGCAATAATTTTGGTCATCTGCATTGATCTGATGTTCTAGTTATGTTGGATTTAATCAGATGGCATAACAATATATATACACATACACACACTCATACACACACACATATATATTATTATTATATATAATATATATTAATGTAGTTGAACAGAGTTTTCATTCATATCAAAAGTTTAGGGTTGATCAATGCTTTTACAGAAAACCTGAGCTCAGTTCCCAGCACCCAAATTGGGAAGCTCACAACCACCTATAACTCCAACTCTAGGTGACCCAATATCATCTTCAAATCTTCAGAAACACCCACATACATATGTACATGCATACATGGATCCACACACAAATATAAAAATTTTTTTTTCTTTTTTTTTAAATTTTTAATTTAACTTTTATTAATTACACTTTATTCATTTTGTATCCTCCCCCCATAAGCCCCTCTCTCCTCCCCTCCCGGTCCCACCCTCCCCCCCTTTCTGCATCATGCATGCCTCTCCCCAAGTCCACTGATAGGGGAGGTCCTCCTCTCCTT
>REGO01000302.1:1266106-1276779 GCA_010120015.1 Rhombomys opimus
AGCCAACCCCAGCGTGCCTCGTGGGCAATGCAGATAGGTCCACATACAGGGAAGCAAGCCAGATCCTCAGCCTTAGCCAAATATGGAGTTGTTTGTGACAGAGAGCACTCACCATCGGGAAGGTAGAAGGCTGATTTAAGGATATTAACCACTTAAGGTTTTAATGAGCCCAGGTAATTTTAAAGTTTTAAAGCTGCAATGGTTTGCAGTTTTTGATAGCTCTTTAAGAAAATAATAAAAGAGAAGAAGATGCTGAGCTGTGAGCTACTGATACAAGTCTAGAACTTAAACTTCCAGTATCTTTTCCCATTTAATGTTGATCAAAGAATGTTTTGAATAACTTCATATTTTGTTCTAATAATCTCTCATTCCTTCTATCAATTAGGGGAAAACACATGATTCACAGGAAAGTTGTTTCCAAAGAAAACACTACCAAATGATTATTTTCTCCTGTTCCAAAAATACCACACACTATCACTTATTGCTCATTGTACATGAAAAGGTTCACACACAAGAACTACAGCAAATGAGGAAATCGGAGAATTTTGAGGGATCAGAAAATTAAGTGAGCTAATGCATGGCGCAGTCAGTAAAGTGCTTGCTGCAAAAGCCTGAGGAACTAAGTTCAAGTCCTAGCAAACACATGAAAAACTGAGTATTAGTGGTATAACCCTGTAACCCCAGCAACAGTGTTCAGAGACAGGAGGAGCCCAAGGACTTGCTCCAGGCTTGGTGAGAGACCCTGCCTCAAAAAATAATGTTTAGAGTGATTGAAGAGGCACTCAAAATTGACTTCTGGCCTTCACAGGGACATGCATGCACACAGAACACCAACACCAATACACACAGGAAAGGAAGAAAATTATTAAGTAATTTGCTTGGGCTGAATAAGGGTCTCCATTAACAAGGAGTAGTTCCAATTGCCACAGTAAAACTATTTGATGATTTCCCTCCAAATCCAAGAGAGTGATGTTGATTAATTTCAGGGTCACATTTGCTAGAAAACATCCTCAGAATCCTAGTCATGGTCCTGTTTCGTTCAGTATACCAAACTGGATTTAAATGTATGTGCTTCTACAGGAAAGCCACTATTTGCTCACCCACTGCAGAGCTAACGCCCAGGAAAGGGAAAACATGGCATCAGCAAATGCCACCCCTGCATGCAAAATGCTACTTCCTGGCCAGCTTCCTCCCATCACTAAATACTTTTGAAATTAGCATAAAGAGCATTACTTTTACAGGTGGGGAGATAGCTCAGTCACTAAAGTCCTTAGGACCTGATTTGGATCCCAGTACCCATGTAAAGAGCTGGACATAGTGACACACATTTATAGCCTCAACACGCTGGGGAAACAGAAACAGGGAGGTCCCTGGTTGTTTTTGTTCTACTTAGGAAGCTTCATGCTAGTAAGACACTAAAGGAAAAGTAAAAGAAGGCTCCAAAATTAATGGTGCCTGAGGTATGCATCCAAGTTTGCACCATGGCACACATATACACACACAGGCATATGAACATGCACACAAATGTCATTCCCACTCCCAATCCAAAGTAGAGCATCAATTTCTATATAGTCAAACTGAAAGACACCCTGGCTTTTCTTATTTTTAACCATATTGCTCCCCAGAGCTATACTCCAAAAATAGGTAATTATAATAATAATATCTATTATTTCTGGACTACATCAGTATTATAATATGACTAAACATATATCATTACTGTAATTTTACAAAAAGATCAAAGAACTGATGCTAATTTCTACTTAATAGACAGTTTAAGAGTTCAACTGAATTCCATTCAGTTTGATTTCATTATTAACAAATATCAAATGTTCCCATTGAGCAGTCAAAAAGTTTCATTTTGTCTTTATTTCCTTTAAATTTTTACTTCAAATGTATACAAATGTTCAGGGGAACAAATGTGTGTTCCCCTGAGCAAACATGGCATGCTTGTCAGTCCAACCTGAAGATTTTAAGTTGGGTGTGGTTGACCTGGTGCTTACTGGCCTCAGGCTCCCGACGGCTTATAGGAAATAGCTGATGATGTGGAATGGGGTCCAATCCAGTCTCAAGCTCATGTAGCAAACTGAGGAATAACTAAACACAAAACCCTGTGTGTGCGGATGACTCTCCATACTTAAATGTTTGACTAACTCTTTTCATTTGAAAGATTTGTTTCTCTGTCTGTGTATGTTTGTGTGATGTCTGTATATGTATGTGTGTGTGGTATCTATGTGTACATGTATGGGTGGCATCTGTATGTGTGTGTATGTGTGATATCTATCTGATGCGTGCATGTGTGTGTGCTATCTGTGTGTGATTTACATCCGGGAGTCCCTTTGTCCACTGAGCCTTTTCAATCTTTCTCCATGTCATGCCACCCATCCTTTTGTCTCCCATCCTCATGTTGCTACTGACAGAGTGGCTGTATGATTCCCTTCTGAAAATGACTTCTCAGAAATGAGCATCACACATGGCCAAGAATCCCATAAGATTCTGTAAGTGATTGTTCTCCTGAGAGGCCCAGAACCCCGTGTTGGAAAGCACATTGAAAGAGCTACGTCAGCCAATCAGCTGAGCATCAGTTGCCAAAAGTAGTAGATGAGACTGTGGCTATGGCTTCTAGAATCTGCCAGGAGTCATTAGGAAAGAAAGCACATGGGAAGATCTCCCTGTTGTGTTTTGTTTTCCTTATTTGTTTATTTTTGCTGTTGTTATTGAAGGGACAAAAGTGAATGGCCTACAGTATGGAGTTTTGAGAATACCTGAAAGAAATGGAAGTGGCCTGAGAGACGAATAGGATAAAGTGTTGCTCAGTAAGGACAGCAGGGCTTCGGGGACATCTAGGAAAGTACCGTCAACACTTAGACACGTGGCTCACTTTGGATGTATCTGTGTGTGTGTGTGTGTGTGTGTGTGTGTGTGTCTGTGAGTGTGTGCCTTTACATGTGTGAGGTACATAAGCATGTGTGCCTGGAAGCTAAAAGAAAACCCAGCTGCCATCTTAGTCATTACCCATCTTGTTTTCTAAGACAGGCCCTTCTACTGGCCTGTAACTTGGACACTTAAATAGGCTGGCTGGCCAGGGATCCCCAGGGACTTCCTGTCTCTGTTTTCTCTGTATTGGAATCACAGGTACTGACCACCATGGCTGATGTTTTGTACATGGGTTGTAGGGATCACATTTGTGCTTTCATCACATCAAGTACTTTACTATCTTCCCAGCCCTGTTCGGGTTCTGGCTCTGTTCAGTCCTTCCAAATATTGGCATTACTTTCAATACCTTGCCTTTTGTTAACCAAGTCCATTTTGAGGTTCCTGACATGTCCTGTGTCATAGATTCTACCACTTATCAAGAGATTGTCTATCTTGCTTTCTGCTGCTATGTTAAAACCCCTTCACCAAAACCAACTTGGAGAAGAAAAGATTTACTTTGATACGACTTTCCATCATTGAGGGAAGACAAGGAAGCTCACAATAAGAAGCTGGAGGCAGGAACTGAAATGAGAACCATAGAAGAACATTGCTTAATGGCTTCTTGATCTACCTTTCTAATACAGTTCAGGAATACCCTCCCCAGGGGAAGATGGGCTTCTTCCTACAAGAATTAGCAACCAAGAAAATGTTAGTCATCGGGGAAATGCAAATCAAATGACCATGAGATTTCACCTTACACCCATCAGAATGGGTAAGATCAAAAACTCAAGTGACAACACATACTAGAGAGGATGTGGGAAAGGGGAACCCTCCTCCATTGCTGGTGGGAATGTAAACTTGTACAACTGCTTTGGAAATCAATCTGGTGCTTTCTCAGACAATTAGGAATAGTACTAACTCATGATGCAGCTATACCACTCCTAGGCATATATCCAAAATATGCTCAACTATACAGCAAGGATATTTGCTCAAACATGTTTGTAGCAGCTTTATTAATAATAAGCAGAATCTGAAAACAACCCAGATGTCCATCAACGAAGATATGGATGCAAAAGTTGTGGTACACTTACACAATGAAATACTACTCAGAAATTAAAAACAAGGAAATCATGAAATTTGCTGGCAGATGGTGGGAACTACAAAATATCATTCTGAGTGTGGTATCCCAGAATCAGAAAGATGCACACGGTATATACTCACTTATAAGTGGATATTAGAAATATAATATAGGATAAACCTACTTAAATCTGCACACCTAAAGAAGCTAAGCAAGAAGAAGGATCCTGGGTAAGATGCTCAACCCTCATTCAGAAAGGCCAATGGAATGGACATCAGAAAAGGAAAAAAAAAAAAAAAACATGCAACAAGACAGGAGCCTATCACAGAGGGCCTCTGAAAGACTCTACCCAGCAGAGTATTAAAGCAGATGTTGAGACTCATAACCAAACTTTGGGCAGAGTGCAGGGAACCTTATGAAACAAGGGGGAGAAAGAAATACCTGGAAGGGACAAAAGCTCCACAAGGAGAGCAACAGAAACAACAAATCTGGGCCCAGGGGTCTTTTCTGAGACTGATACTCCAACCAAGTACCATGCATGGAGATAACCTAGAACCCCTGCACAGATGTAGCCCATGGCAGCTCAGGGGTTTCCTAGTAAGGGGAACAGGAGCTGTCTCTGACATGAACTCAGTGACTGGTTCTTTGATCTCCTCCCCTTGAGGGGAAGCAGCCTTACCAGGCCACAGAGGAAGACAATGCAGCTAGTCCTGATGAGACCTGATAGGCTACGGTCAGATGGAAGGAGGGTAGGGTGTCCCCTGTCAGTGGACTTGGGGAAGGGGAATGAGGGGAGAAGATGGAGGAAGGGTTGGACTGGGAGGGGATGATGGAGGGGGCTACAGCTAGGATACAACATGAATAAATTTTAATTAATAAAAAAATAATTTAAAAGAGAAGAAAAGAAAATGTTTTACAGACATTCCCAAAGCACAATCTGATGTGGACAATTCTTCAGTTTAGGTTATCTCTTCCAAAGTGAATCTAGGCTCATGTCACATTGACAACTGAAGCAAGGCAATAGGGTGAAAGAGATGAATTAAGAAAGAGATACACATGTGGAATCTGGGAAAATTCATGGTGTAGACAGAGACCTGAGAAAGGCCAGGCAGGGCCAAGGTGATGATAGAAAGGTGCAGTCCTGGGTCTCTGGAGCCAAAATTCATGTGGCAAGACCCCAAGTTTTCAGCAAGCCATTATACTGAGCCAGCACATGTGACTGTGGGGTGTCCAGCCATGACATGGTGCTTACCAGATTAACTTTTTCTAGGGAGAAATGAACAAATGTCTATTCAACTCAGAAAGGACAACAATGACAGACTAAGAAAAGTGTCCCACCCAGGTCTATCTTTGTGAACAAGTGAATTTATTGGGGTTATTTACACTGTAAATGAGAGGTTAGTTAATGGAGTATGAGTGATCCTACCAGAGCTGAATCACCACAAAGGCTACCCTGGAATGAGTGACAGCTCATGCAAGCTGCATGCTGGGAGCTCTCTGCAAACCTTGCAGCAGCTTGTATGGAGAACCTTCTCTCCCACCATCCATAATTGTCTGTATAACTTTTCATGCAGACTTGGAAACATTCTAAGTTTCCAGAGCTTCCTGAGATGGTTATCTACTTCCGGATCCTTGTAAGATTCACTCATTTCCTGAGTCTTGATGAGCTTCCCTCCAGGATGCAATGTTTCAGTTCACAGGGAATAGTTACACAAAAGGATCTGGAACTGAGAGATGCCAGGAAGCTTCCTGCAGGTCCTGTGTATGGAAGACTAGACCTATGTGGAAAGGACTCAGGCTTAGAGAATGCCTGGGGGATGTAATTTTATTGGATGATATGAACCAGTCACTGTAAACCTCAGCATCCAACCTGCAGACTGTGGCATATGCACAGTGTACACTTGACAATCAGCACGTTCCCAGCACTTGGTTGGGCACAATAAGAAACACGTATTTTCCTGCCAATCTTAATTACTTACCATTGTAAGAAAGACAGATGAACAGCAGGAAGCACAGGCAACATACAACAAATGCAGCCTGGAGCTGGCCAGCAGCAAGTTGAGACGATGGATCAGCACACATGATAAAGGTTTTTCTCCCCTGAGAAGGTACAAAGACCTATATGAACCAGGATTCCAGAGACCCCTGTGCAACCCAAGGCAGCATGAGTGATACAGCAAGCCCACAGCAGCAGACCCTCTTTCCAGGGAGGCACTGCGTGGATTCGGCAGCTGTTGTGGCTTTCATGACCCTCTGCTTCAGGCACCAGCTGGTTTGAGGAGACAAGACAGCAATTAGACTGCGGACAAACAATCACTGAGAAATAATGAATGGACAGCTGCCCTCTGAACCCTGTGGGGCTTAACAGAGAATGCATTGCTCAGCATTGGATTGTGTGGATCAGAAGCAGTCCTAAACTTCTGTGTCCCTGCCTGTGTCCAGGAGACACTCCATTAGGACAAGTTCCCCAGCTCCACATTTGGCTGATCTGATCAATCTGAACACTTGTTGAGCTGATTGTTTATGAAGATAAGACCCTGGAGGGCAGACATTCACAACCGGCCGCCATTACAGATGTGATTGCTGAAGCCGCACAATGCATTCTCTTCTCAAAAGGAAGCGGGAGCAAAGAGCCAGCAGCACTGTTTCCGGCAAGCTCAGATGTTCAAAGAGTCTCTTCTAGGCAATTGTACTGCTTACAGAAACCTCGGGGGCTTGTGACTCAGGAGTTTTACAAGCATGATGAACTGAGCTCTGGGCCCGGAACACATAAAATGGTGGGCATCTCTGCCCATGTGCATGGTGCCATCTTGGGGTCGGGCAGGAGACAGGAGGATCTCCAGAACTTGCTGGCTGACTTCACTGATGTTAATTGTGACGTGTGGCTGTATCTCATTGTGACCAGGAGTCAGTGGTCACAAAGAAGTGAATGATGAAGCAAGTAGCTATGATATAAACATATTGGTAAACATGCCCCAGAGGTCATCGTTTCTGTTCAATACAGCCTTCATGTTTAGGGCACTTGAATGTACAGGTTAAGTTTCCAGTTTTTTTTTCCCCAATGCAATTGTGGTGTGCAAAGGGCAACGAGATGTTTAGAGAGAGGGCTAGAGAGTGGTCCGGAGGGTAAGCGTTGTACTTGCTACACAAGTCCGTGGACCCAGCACCCATCCAAAAGGCTAAGCTTGGCTGTATTTGCACCTGTAGTCCCAGAATGTTTTGGAAGTTGAGACAGAAAGATAACTACTGCTTTCAGGCTACCAGCATAGTTCCATGTTCAGCGACAGACCTTATCCCCAATTGACAGACCCCAAGTTTATAAGGCTGAGAATGATGGAGTAGAAAAGCTTCCGCCATGATGCTTGTCACTGCTTCTACTAGAACCATTGCGAGGTCTCTGGTCTCTAAGTAGCAAAATAGCTGCCTAAACTGCAAAACACAGTTCATGTTGTGCAGCTCTTTCCTCAGAATAAAGCATTTTCTTCTGTAAGGAGGAGGAAGGCTCTTATAACTCAGGAAGTGTATTAAACACATAAGACTGCCTAGGCAAATCAAATTTACCAAGCTAAGGAAACTCCTAAAACTTACACATTCACAAGACTATTTTCAAGATTATAAATAAGTAGAGGCCTCTCGGGAAAAATGACTTGCTAACCAGTAGAATGGCCTGTTGACTGTGCAGGGGTCTCCAGGGATACAACTGTGAGGTGTGAACTGTTGTAAGGCCGGCTTTTCACTGAGGTGGCTGCCCTTCAGACACAAATGGCTGTCTAAGTAACCACATCACCCATACTTTTGTAAGGAGCCCCAATAAACTCACTGGCTCCATAAACTAGAACAGAGTAAAATCATTTCTTGTTTCTGGTGTCTTATCTGGGGCAAATAGATGTGAATATGTGAATATGAATATTTCATCAGGAAAAGACACAAGATCATGCTAACATGAAATATTATTTGGTTTGTGGTAAAGATAACAGACCAGATTTGTTTAATTGACTCTTCACTATTTAACTCTCAGAATCACCAACTCTTAGTCACCTGAGAGTTAATTATTCTGAATTCCACCCATTAAAAACAGAAGCCATTGTTCAGAGAGCCACTAGCAATGAGCACATGCAAAAAGCAATCATCATCTTGGATGTGGGCCAACCTTCACCCAGCTGCCTGTTGACTAATGACACAAAACAGAGCACATTGGAACAAATTAGATGGCTAAGAGAAGCCAGGAGTTTTATTTGCTTTCCAAAGAAAATAATGAGTAATATAGAAAGAATGGTAGCTTTGTGAAGTTCAGGAAAACATGTTATTTTGGAATTTCTAATCACCTCTGTTTTCTGTGGCTCTGTAAGATTAAAGATCCATCAGTTAGTGTCATAAAACTATAAACAGATGCATTATCATGAAGACACTATGAAGCATGTACAAAAAAAAAAAACTTGAAAACTCTTCAGCTCAAACTCTACCCAATTATCCTTTTATTCTGAGACAGTGTGGAAACAATACTTCCCAAGATAGCTTATGTTGGTCATTTAAAAAAAAACATATAAAATATCATATAATTTAATCACATCATGAAATCTAGCTTTTCTTTTCCTTCTACAATTTGATTTTGAAAAAGTAACAAATATTCTTCAGAATGATAATGATGCTATTTAGACAATTTTAAGTGTCGTTCTAATCGCACAACAGCAAATATAAGTTTTTGTTTCTTATATTTAGCATCATTCTGCTTGCACCAGTCTCCAGAAAACCTTCGATATACTATTAATCTCTTTGACAATGTTTCTGTGGTGATCAATCTTCGTCAACTTGATTGCATTAAGAATTACACCAGGGTTTGTCTGTGAGGGTATTCTCAGAAACACTTAACTGAGCAAGATAAATCTTCCCTGAACATGGGCAGCACCATCCAATGGACTTGGGTTCTGAACGGAACAAAACAGAAAACGAGCTGGGCACAGCGTTCATCGCTCTCTGCTTCTTGCCTGTAGATGCCGTGTAACCAGCTGCCTCATGTGCCTGGCATCATGTACCTTCAGATTGTGACCCTACAGCTTTTGCCAGTTATTTTGTCACAGCAGCAAGAAACGTAATGAATGCAATTCCCAAATATCTATCACAACACCGTAATGACTGGGTTCGAGGGTGTCACTTTTCTACCTGTTAATGTTGAAGTGATAATTACAGATCAGTTTCCCAGAGTATGGTATTGCAACCACTAATATTGTATAATACAGGAATTTGAGTGTTGACTTAATCCCTTAGATTAATTAAAATATCTCCAGCTGGCTAAATTTTAGACAAAAGTGTATATTACTCTCTTAGAAAGTCTAAGATCAAGGTGACCAAAGACAAACTTTTGAAAGTGGAAATCACAAGCTTCTGTTTTGGGGGAGTGGTTGACAGATAATAGACAACAGAGAATTTACTGTATCATAAATAGATGCCATTCATTGGAAAATCCTGGAATTGGGAAGGTAAGAATTATTGGCTGAAGTAGGTCACTAGGGGAATGTTCTAAGTGTTGTATCTTGCCCTGCTTCTTTTTATATCTGTTGGGTTCATGGCCACCACGAGTAGGCAACAAGCTTTAATCCTCCAGAACTAACCTACCATCAAGCTCTGCATCACATGACCCAGAAACAACAGCTGCAATGAGCTACAATATCTGAAGCTTATAAATCAACAGAATCTTTTCTCTCTTCAGTTGTTTATAGTAATCATTTTGTCACATACATGAAAGTCTGACCAATCATAAACTTCTGCTGCTGAACCCTACATGGTGATAAAGAACAGGCTGCCACAGAGCACTTTTATAAGAATATAAATCCTAATTACAAGGCAGCTTTCAAGAGTGAATTGTCTCCTGCGGTACACATTTGTTAACATACCATCTTGGGGTTAGGTGGAAACATCCGAACTTAGAGAGAGACAAACACATAGGACATATTAATTCCATAAAATCACTACAAACTTCACAGAGCCTTCACAAATATTGAAGCCTCAGGGTGAGTCTCCACTTATTTGACAGATTCATTTCAACAAGTCACTTTCAACCTAATTTATGTACTTTTTTATAAAGTTTCTTATAATATTATTTAGATGGTTTGATTCAGCAAAATCAGAATTATTCCAGTAAAAAGAAATGGAAGATAAACTGCACAGAATTCTTACCCAAACTCCAACTTTCCAGGTTATTTCAATGTTGTGCATATGAGGAAGGTGCTCTGACGTGGCCTTACAGTGAGACTTGTTCTCATGATGAAATAAAATGAAGACTACGAGTAAAGAAAATACTTATAAAAAAAAAAAAAGAAAATACATATCAAATGTTTTGTAACATGTAAGACAGTCACATTATTCTACTTGGACTTCATAATTGGGCCCACATTCTTTGCCTTCTTTGCCTATCATATAGATTGCAATCCAAAGCAAAATAGAATATTTATTTGGACTGTTATTATAGGACTTAAAATCTTACACATTTTAAATTTGTTTTTGTTTGTATGTTTGCTTAGGAGTGGATCCAGTGTATGCCACAATGTAAAACTAAAAGAATACCTTGCAAGTTTTTTTTTTATTAATTACACTTTATTCATTTTGTATCCCCCCATAAGCCCCTCCCGCCTCCCCTCCCAGTCCCACCCTCCCCCCAGCCCTTTCTGCATGCATGCCCCTCCCC
>REGO01000302.1:1289229-1303097 GCA_010120015.1 Rhombomys opimus
TGCAGTGCTTAGCCTCGCATCCTGAGCGTAACATTTTATCTTTTTATGGTAGCCAACCATGCTTGGGGAGACTGTCCTGCTTCAATGGCTGTAAAGGCCTCAATGATCATGGCTGCATTACACTGTTTTCAATGGCATACTATTGGTGAAATTAACTTAAATGCAGCTCCCATGAACCATTCATTTCTAAGTTTCCTCATGACTTTTAAAGTCAAAGTGCATCAAAGGTCATTGTGGACCTAACCCTGACTGATATGATGTAGTAGTTAGATTTTAGTAGAATGTAGAGAAACCTTAAACAGAATTCAACATTAGCAGTGGCACTACAGTGTGTGTGTGTGTGTGTGTGTGTGTGTGTGTGTGTGTGTATACATGGGCCCAGAGAAGCCAGAATAAGAATCCAGTTTCACTGAAGCAGGAATCAGAGGTGTTTATGAGTTTCCCAACATCAGTGCAGAGAACAGAACCCAAATTCTCTTCAAGAGAAGTAAGTTTGTTGGTTGGTTGGTTGGTTAGGTTTGTTTACCTACTTACTTACTTACCTCGGTAAACTTGGATCTTGCTGATTTGGCATGACTGTCTGACTGGTAATCCTCCCTCCACTCCCAAGCACTGTGGTTTCAGGCATGTGATTCCATGCCCAGGTTTTACTTGAGTGCTGGGTATCGAAACTCAACTCTTCATGTTTGCTCAGTAATTACTTTACTCATTGAGCCACCCCCCCCAACTTCCTCCTGAATTTCTACTCAACTGACCTCCCAATGTCACTGCTCAAATCATGAACTATGGGGAAATTTCTCTAACCTCTACAAGGTAGTACTCTGATGGTCCTCCTTCCCTCCCCATATAGAACATTGGACTGAGTCTTCAGTTCCTAGGGATTTCCCCTAATAGAACAATTAATTCATCTCTGTCTTTGCCACCTGACCTTCAGCTACCTCCTCCTGTGAACTGATGGTAGCAGACATATCCTGAGTGATCCTGGTCATGGGTGTGTACCATGAGTTGGTCAGAGAACAGAGATGATAGAGTATAAACTCCCCTTCCTGAAACCTTAAGAAGCACCAGGTGCTTCTCATGCTCCAGCATTCCTATTCCTCCCGAGAAGAAAGGTGCTCTGGAGGATACTAACTAAAGGAGTGAGACAAGAACAAACCCTGTCTCAGACTTGGCACAGTCTGAAGTGACCCACTTCAGCAAACCACAAACACCGAGCATTAGAAATCAATGTTCGGTACTGCAAGCTTCTAATATTTGAGCATATTATGCAACCCTGTCATAACTATAGAAACTATTTGTGATGATTTGTGTTTGGGAGAATACTGAAAAATCTATGATTCTACCTTTTGTTTCAATTTTTAAGACAGCATCTAGAAGATTGCATGCTAAACAGTAACATTTGTTCAATAAATAAATGATTAAGTGGTTAGAAAATGAGAATAGACCTTCTGAAAAAAAAAACAGGGAAATTTCAGCACTATCATTTTAAGATTCTGAAAATAACTGCCATTCACAGAATATTTTTTTAAAATACAAAATTTGACAGGAAGCCTCTTGCTCATATTACTTAGATATCTATATCCTTTTGACCATCCAGAATAAAGAGGTTTAAATCACCTAAAATCTGGGCAATGACTCCCCATCACCAATATGTTCATTACTATTATTGTTATAAATACAAAATACCCTACAAGAAGCAAGTGGAGAAAGGGAGGGTCTACTTTGACTCCAAGTTTGAGAATGAGGTCTGTCATGCTGACGATGTCATGGTGGCAAGACAGTGTTATGGCTGTTATCATTATATCAACTGTCAGGAAACAGAGATAGATGAATGCTGAGTCTGCTCACTCTTTTCATTTTGTTCTGTATAGAACCTCAGCCCAATAAATGGTGCTGTCAGAGTCAAAGAAAGTCTTCCCACACCAATTAGGCTAGTTAAGATTATTCTTGTTGATAAGACATTAAGATAATCAGCATCATCATGTTGATTCTATATCCTATTAGGTTGATAATAAATATTCACCATATACATATATGTATATATATATATATATATATGTATATATATATGAGTTTGCTTCTCACCAGGTTTCACCAATAATAAACAATGTCAAAGACAACGCATTCCTCCTGGAAGAATCATTTATTCTGAATTGTAATCATTTGTTGATATTGAGTTCTGATATTATATATACTACATCAAAGACCACGTTTGTTATTTTTAGCATTATTCAACACTGTTATACATGGAATTATTTTAAGAATGACGGTTATCCATATAATCTCTGCCTATTTTTGAATGAGGCATGCTCCCCACAGGCTCATGTATTTGAACACTTGATTTTCAGTTCAAGGCACTCTTTAGGAAGTTATGCAAACTTTACAAGGTGAAGCTTTGGTAGTGAAAGTAAGCCACTGTGGTGGCCTTCAAGGTTTTATAGCCTGGCTCCTCCTCCTACTGAATCTCCCTATTCACAGCTTATGGTTGAAATATGACATCTTTGACTCCAGACTGACAGGTTGACATCATACTCCTGATGTAATACCTTTTACTTGATAGTGGACAGTATCTCTCTGGAACTATAAGACAAAATAAACTTCATCTTAACCTAAGTAGCTCTTGGTCATGGTATTTTCACTAATACCACCCCAATAGAAACAGACTGCCAGAGATGATGTTTTGAGTCAGTGGAACTCAGAACACAGGTTACCAGGTTGTAGTTCCTACCTCCAGAGACTCTAGGAGAGTGTGTGCTTGTATTTAAAATGAAGAGTCAAAATAAACTGATAATTGCTATAGATCAGTGAAAGAACACTAGCCTAGAGTATTCAAAGGATTGGATTCCATCAACAGCACAGACAAAAACAAAACAAAGCAGAACAGAACAGAACAAAACAAAACAGTATTAATAGTGAAGGGATTGTGAACGGAGAAGCAAGAAATGAAGAAATCGTTCATCATGTCATTCCTCATGACTATTTCCAATTTTACTTTCGAACTAAAATGTAAAACAATAAAAAGAAAGCAGTTACAGGGGGAAATCCTTGGGCTAAGATGTAGGTGAGTAAGTAAAGTGATTACCTTCCATGCACAAAGCTTGATCTCCAGCATCACATAAACCAGGCATGTAAAGTGTGTTACTATAGTCTTAGCACTGGGAATATAGAGACATGAAAATTGGAAACTCAAGATCATCCTTAATACATTATCACTTCCTGGCCAGTCTGAAACAAATGAGACATCCTGTCTCAGAAAATAGCAACAAAAACAAAACCATGAAATATTTTTTGCTTAGTTTGTGGAACCTTTAATTCTAAATGCAATCTTTCATGTTAAATCATTTATTTTTATTTATATTTAATTTTTTAAGCTAATTAATTTTAATTATTGATTTAAAATTAATTTATCAATAATAAATTTAATTATTGATAACTAAGTTATGGCTGAGAAACGTTGGTTGGAGCTTGTTCAAAACAGACTCTGTGGGTGTCAGATGTGTCTGATGGACACCCTGGTCAGAGGAGCAATCATGTTCACTTAGGCAGATTTTCTCATAGATTTACCTAAATGGCCCATGTTTTCATTCCTTGTCCATCAGTCCTCATTTTACTTGTATTTATTCTACAATGAAAACCCAAGCCCTATTCATCAAAGAGGAATTTCACATCTAGTTGTTCTATGAAGAAGCCAAAGCATCCAGACATTCAACAGCACCATTGTCATGTGGACAATGAAAAGCAAAGAGAACAAAGAAGCTGTGGGAAGAGAGCACCTGTTAATGATGAGGGTAATGATACCTATAGTAGCCTTAAAATATTAAGTGAGACATAACATTCCAGCAAAGAAGTCAGAAATGATTATTCATTGCTGCATGGAACAGTGAAGTAATTATTTGAGGTCACAGGTCCACTGGCAGTATGGCTGGTGGAATGACAGTGATATGAAGGCCACTCACTGTGACCAAAATCAAGGTTCAAATCAGACTCAGGCTCTGATTATTCAGTAAGCATGACTTCTTATTTAACTTTACTTATTTCAATATAATTTGTAAATAAGAAAAGCTCCTTAACCCATAAACATCAAAATCCTTTAATTGTGAAATATAGCATATTATTATTTTCCTGTTTCTGTGACAAAACACCATTACTAAAAACAACTCTTTCCTTGGGAAGGAAAACGTTTGCCTTACACTTGCCAACCACAATCCATCTTGAAAGAAATCAAACTAGAAACTCAAGCCGTGGTAGAGACACACCCACAGAGGAAAACTTTTTACTGGCTTGCCTTCCACGGCTTGCTTATCTTACTTTCTTATACAACCCAGGACTACCTGGATACCCCCCCACACACACACACAAACACAAATGGTAGACTGAGCCTGCCCACATCAGTCATTGCAAATCAAGGAAATCCCCCACAGATAGGCGCACAATCCTTACTTGAGGTTACCTCTTCCTAGGTGACTCTAGAAATCGAGTTCACAATTAAACAGAACACCATTTTATGAATCATGGGTCCATAAATACTGTTTTAAAATTTCTTTAGGGCTCAGTGAGTAAAGTGTAGGACATGAATTCTGATCCAAAAAAAAACCCAAACCCTAATAAAGGCAGACTTAGAAGCAGGAGTCTGTAATCTAAATGTTCCTACTGTGAGCTAAGAGGTTGAAACAGGAGATACCCCTAAACCTCACAGGCTATTTAACCTGGTATATACAGCAATGACAAACCAAAATTAGACCCTATCTCAAACAAGGTGGAAGGTGAAGACTGATACCCAAGGTTGTTCTCTAACCCCTGCACATGTGCCATACATGTAAGCACCCCCACTTACATACACAAAGATGTGCATGTGTTTGTGCATGCACTGAGATACAAAACACATATTTTTTAATTCTTCCTTAGACAGGTTTTTTTTGCCTATGAATATATCTGCAGATAAGAGGGCATGAAAATAAAGCTTTCATTGGTTTTGAAAGTCCATAGGCTACTGAATATAATGCTTCCTCACTTCATTGATTTACAATGATATACTTCTGTGTTTGCTCAGTGAAAACAGACACATGTCTGGGAACTGTTCACTCAGGACTGGATTTATTGGTGAGAATTACAGCTACGCAGACAAAAAAAGGAAAACCATATCCTAAATGGCCTTGTTTACATCAATCCGTCTCCATGGGGAGGAGAACTTCCTGATGGTGCACAGATTGAGGCTGATACGCTCATGATTCATTGTTTGGAAATTAATTAACTGTGACTCCAAACAAATGTCTCCTTGCATTTTTGAAAACCACAGCAGACACCACTAGGAGCATGCATGGGTCCTGCCTCCTTGCAGCATGCTTAGTCTGACCCATCTGTTCAAATGCCTTCTGAAGTGGTCAGAATTCTGTGGTGGTAGCAAATGCCCAAATGTTGAAATGAGGAAAGGTTTGTCTGGGTGCACAGTACTAAGACTTTAGCTCATGATACACTGGCCTCATTACTTTAGGATTGAGATAAGGCATTATTTTGGAAGTCTATCATGGTGAACATTACTCCATCTCAGAGGCTCATGGGAAAAACAGAGTGAAAGCAGAGAGAACAGGGTCCAACAGTGAGTTTCCTTTGAAAACATTACACAAGGCCAAAAAGTATCCCATGAAGTGTTACCTCTTAAAGTTTTCACTATTGCCCAATACCACAATGGGAATAAAGTCTTTAACATAACAGGATTTTATATTGTATTATATGGGCTTAGATTTTTCACCAAACCTACTTTTTTTTAGGTTCTTAAGCACATTTACCTTCCTTCCACCCCCACCCTCTAAATTTAAGTAGGAGATTAGTAGGAAAAAGGGCTTTAGTCCTTTTTTATCTACTTTCTGCTTATTAGGGTTGATGGGTCCTTAGGAGATTATCAAACTCAGTTGTCAGGATACCAGCAGTTCAGTCCAAAAGCCAACACAAAGCAGCAATAAGAAGTCAGTAAAATTCCCCAAGGCTTGGTTGTATTGCCTAGAGAAGCTCTCTGGAACATTTCTCTCTGCAAAGTCAAGTGTAAAAGCATGAAGATCAGCACAGCAACATTGATCCAAAAAGTGATGTCTCACTTACGTGGGCCTCTATATAATATATGTCCTCTCCTCATAGTCCACCCATGGATGTTCTCAGCTGGAAGAAGTCAAAACCCTCACACATGAGGGATCCCAGCAAAACATCAAGTGCCCTCTCACAAGTCAACTTGGGCAAAACATCACATGACCAGTTTGTAGCAAAACATTACATGACAAAAATCAGTCTTCAAAGAAAGGAGAAATTTCAACCTCAGTATACTTTGTATATTATAGAAGTGTTATATAATACTCATGTAAGTATTATATAATTATATAGCGTGATTAAGAAAGGTGATATTAAAATTTGGCCTCCATAGCCATGCACACAGAAGTGTGTGCACAGCTGCTTGCACATGTGTGCACAGCAATGGGAACATACACACACAATCACATATGATTTTCCATGATCACATTGATATGAGCCACTCTTCAGAGTCTCTCAGAAGATAGTACAGAAAGGTTAAGTGAAACATCCAAACTAATCTTTAAGTTTAATGACCATTAAAATCAAAATTGGGTTTGACTTATATCTATGTAAACTGTGAATATGCAGAGACTTTAAAATACCTAAAAAATTCTTGAAGAATAAGAATACAGTAGGACTTAATCTGTGGGTGTCAGGAATTAAACCACTGTCCATGTTTGTTTGCCAGTTGCTGTAATATAATTCCCTGACAAAAGCAACTAAAGATAGGACAAGTTCATTGTGGCTTAAAATTTCAGTCACAGAACACCAGGTGGGGAAGTGAAGGCAGCAGGATCTTAAAGGGACTGGTCACATTGCAGGCAAGAAGCAAAGAGCAGTTAGTTCAAGCAAATGCTCAATTCCCTGGCTCCACTCATATAGGCCAAGATCTTAGGCAATGACTAGTGCCACACATACAATTACATCTTCCTACTTCAATTAATGTAATCAAGATACTTCCTCAAAAGCATGTGCAGAGGACCATCTCCCAGAATCTGCAAAATCAAGCATCCCTCTTTTATGTTTCTGAATTATTTGACAGTATATAGAGTACATGATGTCCTTACTACAGAACATGTAAATGGTAGCTGTTTAACGTAAAAGAAATGCTGGTAAATGTTGACAAACTCATTGCTTGAAGGGTCAAATAACAGTACCTATCAACAATAGCATAAATACAGTGGTGCTCTACAATCACATAAATTATTGGAAAGTCTCTGTAAAGGCTTAGATAAAGTTTTAGGCTTACTGTTTTGTCTCTGTTGTAAGTCAACTCTAAAAGGTTAAAGCAGTTATAAGTAATTTGTAAGTTTTAAAAAACAGAGAACCCTAAGAGACAGTTAATATTTTGCCAACATGGTACTGATTGAATATCTAACATGAGCCAAGATGGCTAACACTGGCAGAAGAACTATGAGTAAGCACAAAATGGATGAAACTTTATCTTGGAACCCCCAAAGCAAGCAGTAATGGCATGTGTTGAATATATTGTTGGCAGAATGCCACTTTTGTGTGGGTTCCTAAGAAACATACCTATGTGGCCAGAGGCCATTAGCTTTAATCTTTGGCTTTACAAGGCCACTTTTGAATACAGTGCAAAATAATAGTATATATAAGCTTAACAACATGGAAAACATGAAAAAACTTAAAAAGCAAGCAACACAGCTTGAGAGCTTCTGACATAGGCCTAATAAAAATTATAGAAAATAAGGAAGGAAACTTTTTGAAAAAATCAATATTAAACAAATGATTTTTGACTATTTTTTTAATAATTTACAAGAATCATGAGTTTCAAATTGCAGAAAGAATGAGGATTCAAGAGGATAAATTACAAAGTAGGACAATGTATCACATAAACATTTTACCAAGATTTCCCAATACTGATACTTTGAAACTGTATTAGGCCCCAGTTCCAAATCTGACATCTGTTCTTTCTTGTTTTCTAAATTATTTGACAGGACATGATGTCCTTTTACTACAGAACATTTCAATATATACTTCCAAAGCCAGAATTATGCTGTATATTTTAGTTATTGAAATCACTAAACTGGTGTTTACAAATACCTGAATTAATTTTTTATTTAAATACTAATTAATTATGTTAAAATTATGTCAGTTGTCAAAGTAATAGTAATAACAAACTGGTTCCCTTTCCTATTCTTTATTCTATATTCTCTTCCATTTTCCCCTTGTTTTCTTTCTTTCCTCTGCACACAGAGGGACCAGTTAGCTCTTCCTAACTTATTCTCTATTTACCACAGTTTGATTACAACAACAACCCGTTTTTTTTGTTTGTTTGTTTTTTTGAGTCATGATCCAGTATAATTCAAGCTGTCTTTAAATTCCTGAAGCCCCTGCTTCTACCCCCAAGCTGCTAGAATTCCAGATATGTGCTGTCAAACCAAATTAATAAGAAAAATTCTATTATTAATAGTTTTCCTTCTTTCACAGTTACTATAGTTCATCTCTTCCACGGATCTGAAATGCTACTTCTTTAGAGTATTGCAGTTCCATGCATGCATGAATCTGTATCTGAAACAACTATCATGATTTAGTTTTTTGTACCTCATCACTGATTTGTTGATGTGAGTTTATGATGGCCTTTGCTATTTCGTTATATATGCTCATTGTTTTTTATTATACTGCTTCAGAAGTGTTTGGTCTCCATACAAAACTTCATCAGTGCTGTCTATGAGCAAATATGTAAGACACCTTTTAGTGTCTTCTTCAGGTGAACAGCTTCAGACTCAAAGTCACCTCCAAACTTGCTTTAAATACCAACTCTTAGGATTGATAAAGATCTACCAATGTGAAAATTTTGGACTAGAGTTATATATATTTGGTTTGATGAATTGTAAAGACACATCTAAATAATGGAAAATTTTGGAACTGAATAAATTGCTCAGTCATGGTTGCATGCTAATATTCCAGGGGACCCAAACTATGGCCTCAGCACCCAAGTTAGGCAGCTTACAACCACCTGTAACTACAGTTTCTGATAGACTCATTTAGCTTTCATGGTTTTAATGTCTTTAAATATTTCCCATATGGACGTTTGACATTCTGCTTTTGACAGTTCCAGTGCTGATGTGTGGGGAATGACTTACAGATGTAGTGTATGCAGTCAATGGATGTGGCTCCTGGTGAGCTGATTGATTGTGGTCTCTGTACTGCGGATTTTGATCTACACAATGTTGGTGGTAACTCTGGATACTGCCACTCACAAAGGGAAGTTAATTGTTTATTCCAGATTCTGTACTAATTTGTATCTGGTGAAAATTTAGTGGATCTTGGCTAAGTTGCTAAGTGGAAATTTGGTCTTCTAGGTTTTTGAAAGACTGCCTTCTTATTCCTTGACTCCTGTAACAATATAATTATGTCTTTAGTTCAACCACAGGTTGAGTGCTAACGTTTTGAACATTATAAGCTACTTCCATTTCAATTACATATGGTAACTATGAAGATATCAGGGATACAAGGCACATACCTAACACAATAAAGGAAATATACAGCAACACTATAGCCAACATCAAACCAAATAGAGAGAAACTTCGATAAATTCCACTGAAATCAATGACAAGACAAGGCTGCTTCCTTGATCTGTATCTCCTTATATAGTCCTTGAAGTCCTATCTAAAGCAATAAGACAACTAAAGGGGATTCAAATTGGGAAAGAAGTTGAAGTATCATATGCCCATATGATAAGATAGTATACAGAAATCACCCCAAAAATCCAAACTGAGAACTTCTGCAGCTGATAAACACCTTCAGCAAAGTTGCTGGACACAAAATTAACTCAAAATAATCAGAAACCCTCCTGTATACAAAAGACAAACAGGCTGAAAAAATATTAGGTAAACAACACCCTTCACAATAGTCATACACACAAATCTTGGTGCAACTCTAACCAAGCATGTGAAATACTTGTATGAAAAAAACTTCAAGTCTTTGAAGAAAGTAACTGAAGAAGATATAAGAAGTTGAAAAGATTTCCCATATTCTTGGATCAGTAGGATTAACATAGTAAAAATTGCCACCTTAGCAAAAGCAATCTACAGATTCTGTGCAATTCCTATCAAAATACCAACACAATTCTTTACAGATCTTTAAAGAACAATTCTCAACCTCATGTGGAAAAACAACAACAACAAAAACAACAAACAGAATAGGTAAAACAATCCTGTACAATAAAAGATCTTCAGTGGAATCTCCTTTCTTGGTCTCAAGATGTACTATAGAGCAACAGTAATAAAAACTGCATGGTACTGGCATAGAAACAGGCTGATGGATCAATGGAATTGAATTGAAGACCCAAAAATAAACCCACTCTCTGATAGACACTTGATTTTTGACAAAGAAACATACAATGGAAACAAGACGGCATCTTCAACAAATGGTGCTGCTCTAACTGGTTGTATATAAGAAGAAGAATGCAAACAGATTCATATTTATCACCTAGAACAATACTAAAGTTCAAGTTGATCAAAGATATCAAAATAAAACCAGATACACTAAATCTACAAAAGGAGAATGTGGGGAGGAACCTTGAACTCATTGGCACAGGAGAAAGCTTCCTGAACAGAATACCAACAGCTCAGCCTCAAAGATCAACAATCAATAAATGGGACCCCATGAAACAGAAAAGCTTCTGTAAAGCAAAGGACACTGTCAACAAAACAAAATGACATCCTATAGATTGGGAAAATATTTTCACCAACATTAAATCCAACAGAGGTCTAATATCCAAAATATAAAAATAACTCAAAAAAATTAAACACCAACAAACCAAACAATCCAATGAGAAAATGAGCTAAAAAAGCTAGACAGAGAATTCTCAACAGAGGAATATGAAATGGCTTAAAAAAATTAAAAAATATAAAAAAATAGGTAAAAGAAAAAAATAAGTAAATGAATGCTCAGCTTCACTAGTCATCAGGGAAAGGAAAATCAAAACAACTCTGAGATTCCATATTACACCTAGTAGAATGGCTAAGATATAAAACACAAGTATAACAGATGCTGGAATGGTTGTGAAGAAAGGTGAACACTCCTCCATAGTTGGTGGGAGTGCAAACTTGTATAACCAGTTTGAAAATCAATCTGGCACTTTCTAAGAAAATTTGAAACAGCTCTACCTCAAGACTCCACTATACCACTACTCCTGGGCATATACTCAAAAGATGCTCCACCATCCAGCAAAGACATTTGCTCAACTATGTTCATAGTTGCTTTATTCATAAGAGCCAGAAACTGGAAACAATCCAGATTTCCTTCAGTGTATGAATGGATAAAGAAGCTGTGGTACATTTACACAATAGAATACTATCTGGCTATTATAAACAAGGATGTCATGAAATTTGCAGGCAAATGGATGAACCTGGAAAATATTATCCTAAGTGAGGCAACCCAGACCCAGAAACACACACATTGTATGTAGTCATTTATAAATGGGTATTAGGTATACAATAGAGGATAACTATACTACAATCCATAGACCTAAAGAAGCTAAGTAAGAAGAAGGACCCATGATGAATGTTTAATTCACATTCAGAAGGGCAAATAGAATAAACACTGCAAGTGGTTGAAGAAAGAGAGCAGAATGGGAGCCTTCTATAGGTGTCCCCTGAAAAACTTCACTAAGTAGGGTATCAAGGCAGATACTGAGGCTCACAGCCAAACTTCAGGCAAAACACAGAGATTCTTCTGGAGCAGTGGGGATGATAAGAGTACCTGGCAGGGACAAGAGCTCTACAAGAAGACCAACAGAACAAACAAATCTTGGCCCATGGGGGCCTTCAGAGACTGTTGCACCAACCAAGAACCATATATAGAGAGGATGCAGGCCCGCTGCTCAGATGTAGCCCATAGACAGCTCAGCCTCCATGTAGGACACCTAGTAAGGGGACAAGGTGCAGTCTCTGACATAAACTCTGATGTCTGGTCTCCATCACTTCCCCCCTTGTGAGGCTGTCTTGACAGGCCACAAAGGAAGAAGATACAGGCAATCCTAAAGAGACTTGATAGCCTGGGGTCAGTTGTTAAGGGAGGATGGCTCCTCCTTTCTGAGGACTAGGGGAAAGGGATAGGAAGAAGGAGGAAGAAGGAGGACAGGTGTGACTGTGTGACTTGGAGAAGATAAGGGATGGTCTTATGATTGGGATGTACAGTGAATAAATTATTTTTAAAAAGAAAAAATTCAGAAAATACTGAAAAGGAAGGGGAGATTAGTAAATTAATGTGTAGAAAATTGAAAAAAAATGTGTTTTTAAAGATTTAACTGGAAATATTCCCAGCGATATCTCTTAAAAGTGTGTTTTTATGAAGATTCCTGTTTTCTTGCCAAGTCTTCAAAGTATGCAGGTAAGCAACTAGTAAAAATGTAAGTTATTTTCAATTTTTAAATACATTTTTTATCTGAATATAAGCTTTTATCTCCTAAGGGCATTTGTACTAATTGGACAGCATGGGCAGAAGTAACAAGGACATATGTTGTAATGCTGAAGTACTACTAACTGTAGGACATATGTGTATATGAGATTTATCATTGACACTACGAGTTCGAGTTCTTTTTTTCCCTTAGTCAACAAAAATGTGCCACATCCAGCTGTATTATTTAATTTATTTATGTGCTTATATCAGGTTTTCTTTTCCTTTTTATTAATTAATTCAGTTAACATCTTGGTCATAGGGCCCTCCCTCCTTCACTCCCAGTCCTACCCTCCCTCCTACATTCCTTCTCCACTATTACACAAAATAGGGAAGCCCTTCTACCTAGACATCCCAAATCATACATTCATAAGAGGGCTGAGTTATTTCTCCTGCCCTATGGCCTTTCAGAGGGAAGTGATCAAAAAGCAGAAAAGATAGTCACTGTCAGAGATATGCCTCACTCCCTTACCTAGTGGGCCCACATGAGACCTAAGATGCCCATCACGCTTATCTTTTTTGGGTCTGTGCATTGTAGTATGTCTATCCTGTACTATATGGTTAAAATCCACCTATAAATGAGTATATATCACATATGTCTTTCTGGGTCTGTGTTACCTCACTCAGGATGATCTTTTCTAGTTCTCTCCAGTTGTCTGCAAATTTCATGATTACTTTGTTTTTAATGGCTGAGTAGTATTTACACTATTGTGTAAATGTACCACAGTTTATCCATTCTTCCGCTGAGGAGCACCTAGGCTGTTTTCAGTCTCTGGTTATAACAATTAAAACTGCTATAAACATGGTTGAGCAAATGTTTCTATATGGTAGAACATCGTTCAGGTGGATGCTCAGGAATGATATAGCTGAGTCTTGAGTTATGGCTATTCCCAGTTTTCTGAGAATGTGCCAGATTGATTTTCAAAGTGGTTGTACAAGTTTACACTCCCATGAGCAATGGAGGATGGTTCCCCATTCTCCACATCCTTACCAGCATGTATTGTCACTTGAGGATTTGATCTTAGCTATTAGTGTTAATTTTTTGTTAATAATGAAAATGGGTTTGTTTATGTGAAAAAAAATTCTGATTGGTCTAAGATGGCATCTCAAAGTCATTTTGATTTGCATTTCCCTGATGAATAAGGACATTGAGCATTTATTTAAGTGCTTCTCTGCCACTGGAGAGTCCTCTGTCAAGAATGCTCTGTTTAGCTCTGTATCCCATTTTTTTTTTTTAGTTTGTTTTTCTTTTTCTTTTTTTTTTTTTTTAATTTTTATTTTTATCAGTTTGTAATAGCCAGAACCTGGAAACAACCCAGATGTCCATCAACGGAAGAATGGGTACAGAAATTATGGTATTTCTACACAATGGAATACTACTC
>REGO01000302.1:1308000-1419306 GCA_010120015.1 Rhombomys opimus
AAAAAAAAAAAAAAAAAAAAAAAAAATTCAAGTAATCCAATTAAAAAGTGAGGTACAGAGGTAAACAGAGAATTCTCAATAGAGGAATATTGAATGGCAGAAAAACACTTAAAGAATTGCTCAACATCCTTAGTCATCAGGGAAATGCAAATCAAAATGACCCTGAGATTTCACCTGACACCCATCAGAATGGTTAAGGCCAAAAATTCAAGAGACAGTTGTATTTGGCATCAACAATTTTGGCATCTGAATGTGGAATCCCAAAGATGAGCCACTTTCCACAAGAGGACATTAGATAATGGGCCTATCCCTTTAAGATCTTGTGGCACTCTAATTTCCTGGGAGAAATCAAAGACTTAGACAAAATTCAAATTGAGATTAAATGAAATTATTCTTACTACTAGCAAAAGGATGTCAGCATTAGAACCAAAACAGCATGCAATGCAAAAGCAGGGTTAAGGTGGAATTTTAAGGCAGACAGACACCTGAAAGGTGTGTATTACAGCTATTCATGGAATCCAAAGCTAGGTGGAACAATTGTTTTAAATGCCTTAGTTGTTTTTTACTTTCTTGAAACATAGCAATAAAAATTATAAGCAGATTTTACAGAAGCAAAGGCAGCTATTGATACATCACTGCCCATTATACTATTCCTTTTTAAATTTATTTTGAATTTATTCACTGAACATCTCTGCCATAGCCCTCTCTCTCCTTTCTTCTCAGTCCCACCCTCCCTCCCTGTTCCCCCATTCCCCCTCTCCTACTCCTCAGAAAGGGGAAGCCCCCACCCTTCCCACTAACCCCAGCATATCAAGTTCCATCAGGACTGAGTGCATCTTCTTCCCCTGTGGCCTGGTGAGGTAGTTCCACCAGGGGAAAGTAATCAAAAAGCAGACAACAGATTCCATTTCTGAGTTGGCGCCCACTCCTCTTACTAAGGAACCCATAAGAGGACCTAGCTGCCCATCAGCTACATTTGTGTTATAATCTCACCTGCAGGCTGCTGGGATCTCCCAAGCATTCTAGAGCAAAAGCTTAATGGCCCTGGCTCCATATAAAGTTTCTTCAGTCAACACAGGAGACCTGTGTAAGTTATTACTTAGGTCTAAACATTCTAATGATTGGCTAGAGCAGTACATTTCTGGGCACGCAAAAACACAGAGCCGTCAGGTTAGAGCTGGCTTGTCATGTCTCCACAAAAACACTGGTCTCTCCAAGGGACCAGTTACCAGTGCCTGAAGAGAGCAGCCCACAGCCTTCTGCAATTAGCTCTTTTCCTTGGGAAAGAGAATTAAGTCATTGGCTGTGCTTTGGGTTCTAGCCAGTACCTGGCTCCTCTATGCTCCTCAACACATGGCCCATCCCAGACTAAATCACATGCTGCAGAACTTACTTCCTGCTACTCCGGAAAAGATACAAAAGCCAGGCATTTCTGTTGTTCAGGGGATTTCTCTGCAGTGTCCTATGGGCCTTCTTACATCATCTTGCCCATCATAGTTCTCGTCCTTACAGCTTCTCTCTTAATGAAGTACCTGGACGGAGCTCCAGATTCTAAAGGGATGCCTTTTCTTCCTGTTTACAGTGTGCAATTTCTGACCAACTGCACTGTTCTTTTTTTATGCTCTCCTACCTCAAGGCCCAGTAGTGGTCTAGAGGCTTTTCCTCTTAATACAGTTAATTCTTGAACCTGCATGCTGTGATCGCACTGCTATTTCTCTGTTTAACAAAGGAACCAACAGATCTGTGTCACTCAAGCACCTTCACCATTCTTCTGTGCCCTCGCTTTGTTTTGGCCAATGATTCTGTCAGCTTGTCTGAGGCAGGTTGTTGCACGTCTTTTTGTTTGATTCAGAACACTCATTTGCTTTCATTTATTTTTCAGGCTATTTGGTCAGTTCACTTATTTGTTAGCATTCGGACTTTGCCTATTCCCAGATCTAATTCTGAATTTTTCTTTGTCCTCTCTCACTTCTTGATACTTTGTTTCATTGAGAAACTCTATGAATACAATAAACATAAAAACACTGAAGAGCAAAGATATTATCCCCAGACGAGCAAGAAGTCTCAGTGTGTAAAGGGTTGTTGACCTGAATTCAATCCCCAGAACGTTATGTGGTGTAAAGAAAAGAACTGAACAGAATCCAGCAAGTTGCCCTCTGATCTTCATGAGCTTTCTCTATACAAATGTACATAATACATAATAAACTAAGTTTTGTTTCATTTAAAGAAGGATTATTACCTACAGCCCAGTAGGGTGAACTCTGGATGTTATTCAATGGCTCCTAGGATCACATTACACCAAATTGCCCCATTCCTGAGTGGTAAAGAAATTAATTACCTCAGCCTGGAGACAGATCTCAAGGACAGTCACCTAGTGTTGCATCATCTTTGATAATGTGTGCAAGATAAACTTTAGACATGTGAAAAGACCCTAGAGTAAAGTGAAAAGACCCTAGAGTAAAGAACCTAGAGTAAAGCCTGAGAGCTACTCCCACAAGTGGTGTGAGAATTTGATTCAGAAATGCAAACCCCGCCTAGTACTAGATGTTTGGGTCCTTAAGAACAAAGGTCCCTCAGTAAAATGGGAAGCAGAAATTCAAGAAAGAAAGAAGAGTTTAGAGAAAACTAATCGCTATTGGTAGTCCAAACTGACTTTATATTTGATAATTATGGTATTCTAACTTGCAAGTATTAAAAGCAAAAGAGTAACAGTTGATGTTCCAAGTTGTTTTTCTTGCTGTTGTCATTTTGCATGATAAACTAGAAGCCTTGGGCAATGCAAGCAGAGAAAATAAATAGGCCTGTTTTTACTGGTGGCTCAGTGCACAAATAATACAAATATAACTTTATTGCGAAAGATAATCCAAAGTTTGGCTTCCATAGCCAAAGATACTCCCACTAGTTCTAAATCTAAGTTCTTTCCTTTCATAGAGTACCAACTGTTATCTTCCAAAACAATTACTGGATATCCTGTGACAAATTAAGAAGATTGTATGAACTATTTCTACTAAAGGAAAACATTAAACACTATTACAGACATTTACAGCGGTAACCAAAATGCTCATAGCTGGTCACAGAACCTTACTACAGAGAACTGCTACTAAAGTGACAAGTAAACAAACAAGGCTTGAAACTCAGTGATTATTTTTCATTAGAAAAAAAAACCACAAGTTATATTCAAACTTACTGCATTGACAGTTTAATATCCCATCACTGCACGCTCAACCCCTTCACACACTTCTATTAGCTTTTGCTCTCTTATGACCCACTTTAATTTTTCATATTCCATTAAAAAGAATCTGAGATGTTGTCTTTCATATATTTTCTTGAACTACAAAAAGCTGCTCATCTTGATTTTAGAAGAACCACATAGAAAATAGAAATGCTATTTTTCCCATTGGTCAGGTTTTTGTATTTTGCATCATTTCAATTCTGTGTTGATTTTGCTTTCATAAAATCCCTTATTTTTCTGTGTAGTTTTTGTTTTAAAGAGGCAGTTTTTAATGAACAGAAATTAGTTTAATTCTTCAAAAATGAACAATATCTAAGGACCAATAATTGCTAAGATCAGAAATAGCTACTCACATGTTGTGGCTATAAAAATCAAACTAATCAGAAGATAATTTACAAAGTATTTTAAAAGCTTTTCAAATTAAAATGCTTGATCACAGATGTTGTCAATTTTAAAGGATTTGCCTCGCCGCTCTGCAGCTTCTCTGCCATTCTAGACCTAAGAGAACCACAATTTGGCCTCATATCTTATTTAGTGCCTTCCTTAGGGATTCAACTTCTGAGAGAGTGAAGCAATAGGATTAGCTTCCTGCTCAAGGAAACTTAGGCCTCAGTAGTCTAGGACCTTCACTAAACCCTTAGGTCCTGAAAGCCCCAGTCCACACTTACCTTGTAGTAAGGACTTAATCTCTATTCAGAGAGCACTCTCATTTAAAAATCTATAAAAGCAAGGGATTTCATTTTGTATTCATTACTTTTTGTTGCTGTGATAAATGCCATGACCACGGCACCTTATGGAAGAAAGAGTTCATTTTGGTTTATGGCTTTAGAGGAACACGGTGCCATCATGACAGCAGGGAAGCATTGCAGCAAACAGCAAGAACAGGAAGGTGAGTGATCCCAGCTTCAACTGCAAACATAAATCTGAGAATAAACTAGAAATGGAGTGAGGCTCCGAACTCTCAAAATCTGCTTCTGGCGACTTACTAATTCTACAGTTTTCACCACCTCTTCAAACACTGCCACCAACTGGGGACCAAAGGTTCAATTACCTAAGTCCATGAGGGCCATTTCTAGTTTAAACCACTGCAATCTGCTCTCTGGCACCATAGGCTCACGGCCATATAACACAATACACTTATCTAACTTCAATATCCCCATTGTTATTTGCTTTCTTTTAAATTTCAACACAGTTTAAAAGTCCAAAGGCAAGTCCAGTCTCTTTTGAGACAAAGTAATTTCTTAATTATAACCCACTGTAAAATTCAAAACCAAGTTTCATATTTCCAACCTACAAGAGCATATATTACCATTCCAAAAGGGAGGAATGAAGGAATGGTAAGAAAATATTGGACCAAAACTAAACAAAAACCCAGAAGGGAAAATAAAATATCATGTCCAGTGTCAAAGAGCTTGACTCTGCCCCTCCAGACTTCCTGCTTCCTATATGGCATTTACCTTTCTAGCCACCTCATGGTTTGTCGTCTTCTCAGCTTTGCGCAATGGCTTCTCAAGATCTGCTGACCTTTCAGAGCACTCTTCTCACACAGAATAAAGCTCCTCTACAATTGTGGGCTCAGTGACTCTCTGAAACCACAGAGAAAGAGTGTAGAACACCATGATTCTTCCATCCCTCACACCTCACAGCCAGTTCCACAAAAATGACAGCCAAGTTTAACAGCCAACTTGGGATGAGCTTTAAACCCCTTGAATTATAGCTGTAGCAGCTTTTATATGCTCCTGTTTTCTTGTAGTAGAAATTTTCTTAGGCCGTTTCCCTAACACAGGTTGAAAGATAGGGTGGATGGGGTTTTTCTCTGAATGCATCCTCCAAACTGTTCCAATGCAGAATGGTCCTAATCTCCTAAACAATCACAGCCTCTCTTTCAGCACACACATTCGCTGTAACACTAAGTGTACTTTTATTTTCCTAATTGTATCATTTGTATTCCTCTCTGCCTGACTTAGTTTTGTCATTATAGATTTGCATAAGAGGAATCAATAAGAATCACACAGATTCAATATTTTTGCAGTCTTGAAAATTCCTCCACCAAAAAATAATTAGACAAGCACTTTTCAATTTAACCTCAGGCAAGTTCTTAGGACAATCTGACTTAGGCAGTCAGATTATTGGCCAAAGTGTCTCAGCCATAGTCCAAATGCTAATAATGTTCCCCTCTGAAACCTCCTGAGCCAGGCCTCTACAGCCCACATTACTCTTAGTCTCCCATACTCCCATTAGTACATCCCATTAACCTCTACTTACAGCATTCAACCACTTTTCTAGCACAAAGTTCCAAATTCTTTCATATCCTTCCAAACACAGCATGGAAAGATTCTTCAGAGAAAATTACCATCCTTGCATCAAATTCTTAAGTTACTTTTTTGTTCTGTGATTAAAAAAATTTACAAAAATAAGTCTTATGGAAGAAAGAGTTTATTTTTACTTGCAGTTTCAAAAGCATGAGTTCATCATCATGGCACGTGGGAAGCATAGTTGCAAGAGGCAGACACAGAGAGGGACTAGAAGGCTGAGAGATCACATCTTCAACTCTTTAACTACCACAAAGAACAAACTGGAAGTGAGGTGAAGCTATGACCTCTCAAAACCCATCACTTGTGTAACATTCTTCAACTAGGCCATACTACTTCCTGAAACAGCACCACCAAGTGAGAACCAAATTGCAAATGCCCAAGCAATGAGGAATAGTTCTCACGTAAACCATCATATCCTTTCAACTAAGACACGACAACTGGAATTTTTTATCTTAGATATCAGTAGCTTCAATCAACCCAGAAGTTAAGAATATTATCAGATAATATCTAAAACCTACAATTTCTCCAGTTTACTATAACTAAATTAATTGATGTTTCCATCAAGATATTAAAAATGCCTTAACTTATGACTTTCTTTTTTATGCCTATAAAATTCACGTATAAATTTCCATATTAGAACATGAGATTTGGGGTAACCCGAATCCATGTGAGGAAAGGCACTCATATTCCACTCACAATCAATGATCTAAATCTCTTTAAGGTAAGAGCTGTGTTGTATCAACATCTGACATAAAGAGTTCCCAAATTAGCTAAGTAAAAATAAATAAATAAAATGAAAGAATAAAAATAAGAAAAAGATAAAGAAAGGGAAAAAAAAGACCAAAACCTAAGTCTGCATCATCTTATTAGGTAGGTAAGGGACAGACCAGGGCATCTACTAACCCTTGATTGTCAGAAGTAGATATTACCTACATGTGCTCACATTCACAAATAACCCCAGAATTTGTAAGAATAAGAGGGTGTAGACACTTCCACATACTTGTTGGTAAGGGTATGTGTCTGGGAGGCAGTTTGTATTCAACCTTTAACCACATTGGTATTTCTCATGGAATTTATGTTGATGTAAAATGTATGTGCATAACTATCCATTTAGGATAACTGGTCTTAGCCAAAGAAGCCGATACTAATAATTCTAAATGCACATCAATGAAATTGTATTTAAATAATTGAGACTACGTCTGTCTCACACTGTTTTTTACGGGTTTTTTATTTAACTTTTATTAATTACACTTTATTCATTTTGTATCACCCCATAAGCCTCTCCCTCCTCCCCTCCAGGTCCCACCCTCCCCCCCCATTTCTGCATGCATGCCCCTCCCCAAGCCCACTGATAGGGGAGGTCTTCCTCTCTTTTTTTTTCTAATTATAATTTATTGTTTATAATTCATGTATCATATAAAGTATCATACCACCTGTGATTTTATTATAGGAGTTACTCCCCAAAAACGTCATTCATTGAGAGAGTATTTGGGAAGTGTGGCACTGTTGTTTACATAAGTATTCCACATTACAAATCTACTGGGGATCCTAAGGGATTTGCCTTCGTGGAGTTTGAAACAAAAGAGCAAGCAGCAAAAGCCATTGAGGTACGTACATCTGAGGGGACCCTTGCTCAGGAGAAATCTTGCTCTCAGCTGGGAGAGTCCTCCTCTCCTTCTTTCTGATCTTAGTCTATCAGTTCTCATCAGAAGTGGCTGCATTGTCAGGGTTCTAGATTATCTCCATGAATAGTCCTTGGTTGGAGTATGAGTCTCTGGGAAGTTCCCTGTGTTCAAATTTTCTTGTTCTGTTGCTCTCCTTGTGGAGTTCCTGTCCTCTCCAGCTCTTACTATTTCCCACTTCTTACATAAAATTCCATTCGCTATGCCTGTCAGTTGGCCATCAGGCTCAGCATCTGCTTTGACAGTCTGCACGGCAGAGGCTTTCAGAGGCCCTCTGTGGCAGGTTCAGAGGTTGTTTCTTGTTTTCTTCTTCTGGCTTTCAGAGGCCCTCTGTAGCAGGTTCCTAGGTTGTTTCCTGTTTTCTTTCTCTTCTGATGTCCATCCTCTTTGCCTTTCAGGATGGGGATTGAACATTTTAGTTAGGGTCCTCTCTTTTGCTTAGTTTGTTTAGATGTACACAGTCTAGGTAAATTACAGAGAATAGAACTGGGTTGTCTCATAGTTGTAAAGATTGAGAATTCAAGGATCAAGGCCTTGACATCTGGCTTCATGTGTGGTCCTTCTTGTTGTCTTCTTAGAATAAATAAAGCAGAGGTCAAGAGGAGGAGTTTGAAAGTGAAAAAGAAAGAGAGAATACATACCATACCCATGGCCCTTTCTTGAGAGGAGTTTGTCTTTTGTCTGTCTATGAGGGTAGATGGAGTTTTGTACTGAAGACTAAATTTTCAAAACAGAAATGTAATGTGAAATGTTCCAATAAAAGCACCCTGTACTATCTGATCCTTAGACAATAGTTGTCAAGACTTTATTCATATCTCACAAATGCTCAGTAAGAAAAATGATGATCCAATCACCATGGTTATGTTACACCCATCAGAGAGGCAGAGGCAGGAGCATGACTTAGACTTTTGTGTGTGTTGAAGGATGCATGTCAGTGTCTGGGAGTGCACATATGCATGTGTGTGACTATGAATATAGAGGACTCACTTTGAGTGTTATTCCTTTTACCTTTGAGACAGCCTCTCTCATGGGCCTTGAGTTTAGCTAAACAAGAGAAACTAGCATTCCAGTGGGCTCCCATGGATCTTCTGCTACCACCTCTCCTCCCCCCATTGCTGGAGTTATCTGAGTATGAGCCCATGAAGCCAGGAATTTGAGAGGGTTCTGGGGATCCACCTCAGGTCCTCTCACTCACTTTGTGATCAAGCTTTCAACTAAGCTACCCTTCTACCTCCTGCATCAAGTGTTTTCATAATACTTTTTTTCTTATTTATTTATTTATTTTTACATTTTTTCTTTATTAATTACACTTTATTCCCTTTGTATGCCCCCTGTGGTTCCCTCCCTTCTCCCATCCCAATCCTTCTCTTCCTCCAACCTTTGCATGCATGCCCCTCCCCAGACAGCATCTTCAACAAATGATGCTGGTCTAATTGGAAGTCTACATGTAGAAAAATGAAAATAGATCCATACTTATCACCCTGCACAAAACTAAAGTCCAAGTGGATCAAAGACCTCATCATAAAACCAGACACACTAAACCACTTAGAAGAAAAAGTGGGGAAGAGCCTTGAACTCATTGGCACAGGAGACAACTTCCTGAACAGAACACCAACAGCACAGGCTCTGAGAGTAACAATTCATAAGACTTTTAAGACAGTATTAATTATTTTCAGAGTCTCTTAAAATTATTTTAAAAAAATTGTTTCCCGCCTCACTAAAATAATAGGGACTCTATTCTTAAGTGAAAACACTTTACTTCATCCTACATAAAACAAATGCAGTGTTTGCAATATTCCTTTGTCTGTGGTGGATTTATACAAAATGTAAGCAAGATATTTTATGGTTCATAGTTAATGATGTGCTTACACCATCAGAGACTTTAAGGAATCAACTTCATTATGCATTTAAGCAGCTCATAAAAGTAAGGAGTCCAATGTATTTACCCTTCTTTGTTGTTCAAAGCCTTTAACTACAAAGATACTGTGAACAAAGAAATCACAATGTGAATATTCCAGAGGCTTCACACCAACCCCCAGTTCAATTATAGATGAATTAGCAGAAATGAATTCACAGTTTTATTCTATGATGTAGTGGAGCTCAAGTATTTTGTAAAGTGTAGCCGTGCAGCAAATTCTGAGCTCATTTTAGAGTAATTAGCACATTGATGCTACTTGTGGTTGTTAAAAGGAAATGGGGAAATTTCCACAGTGTAAGCACTTTTTGAAGGCCCACTCTGTTCTCTAAAATGAGCAATCTTTCATTCCGAAGGAAGCTGGTAACTCCATCATCTCTGAATTTTAATTTCCTCCTCTTATACCTCAATTAAAAACACTAATGCTTATGCATGCGAGTCTTATTTACAGGCATGGAGCAAGCAAAGGAACCTCCATGGATTTCCCAGGTAATTTGTTTATTTTAAAATTTTAATTTAATGTTATTTTATTTACTTTACATCCCAAGAGTTCCCCCTCCCTACTCTCCTCCCAGTCCCCACCTTCCCCTTTCCTCCTTTTCCTGTCCCTTTCTATCCAGAGGAGAAAAGCTCCTCTCCTGCCATATCAACCCTCCCCAGCATATCAAGTCACATCAGGACTTAACATATCCTCATCCCCTGAGGCCAGGCAAGGCAGCCATGCCAGGTGGAGGTGATCCAAAAGCAGACAATAGAGTCCAAGTTAGAAACAGCCCTCCTCCACTCTCCAGGTGACCCACTTGAAGGCCAAGGCATCCATTGGCCACAAAGGTGCAGGCAGCTAGATCCAGACTATTCATGGTCCTTAGTTGATGTCTCAGTCTCTGTAAGCACTGTGGGTTTGGGTTAGCTTTCTCTGTTGCTCTTATTGTGGGATTCCTGTATGCCTCTTTATTAAAGAAAAAGGATTGGGTGTGTTTAGAGAGGACACAGCATACATTTTGGTATGCCAACTATGTTCAGGGTTTACGGGGCAATGGTATCTAAAGAACACTCAGAGACAGAGAAGTAGGATTAGTTAGGTGGTAAAGGATGGATGTGAGGTGCCAGCAGTAAAGCGTCTAGGCATCTTTAGTGGAACAGAACAGGCCTCCATGACCGTGGGGCACAGTAACAGGGGGCAAGTGTAAGGACCAAGACCTAGGAAGAAAATGAAGAGAAACTGTTTTGACATTGTGGTGTCATAAGATGCAAGTGTTTGTTTCTGTCTCTGCTTCCTGGTGCAGAGCTTCAAATGCCTTTGGAGTTCTCTGGGTGATAGCACACAAGGAGCAGCTTCTGTTCTTTCTCTAAAAAAATCTCCTTTCAACCACACCTGAGTTTAGGCCAATGAAGAGACTGCTGGTGTGTCCCTAAGAGCTTTAAACTGGACTGGTAATCAGAGGAAACAACTGTGGTTAAATGGTGAGTTTATTCTACTCTACCTGTCACCCAGGGGCTACAGAACAGATGATTAATTATTTGTGGTCAGCGACTGACTCAGCCAGGCTCCTGTGATGGAATATCTGTAAATCATCAAAACAACAGAGTACAGAGTATTCTTTTGGTGAAAACACTGCAGTTTTGCCAACACGGAATATCTAGAAGTTTTAAAAGAAATTGTATCACCTCATGAATTTCTGCCAGCTGTTTTAGCTTTTATCTTTTATAATGAATACAGTACAAGGCTATCTTTATTAATTTCATGGGCCATTCTGGAGCAAATTATAATACTCATGGAATTGTCTAACCCTGTCAGATTAATGGAAGAACTAGAAGCTGTAAGTGGAACCTAAAGTGAGGGCAGTCTTAGGAAACTGAGACCTTAACCTCTGGGATTTGAAGATAATGATAACAGTAGATAGATAGTATGAGAATAGGATAGACAGACAAGCACTTAATGCTCGTAACTTGGGGATTGGTTGTTGGTGTGGATAAAATCCACATATTTGTTGTCAGAAGAACCCGGTGAATAGAAACAAGATAACTATATTTTAAAATCAATATTAGATAGTATCTTTTATAAGTATATCCAGATGTGAATACTATATAAATTATTTTAAATCCAAAAGAAGGGACAGGAGAGATGGCTCAGCAATTACAAATGACTGTTGCTCTTGCAGAGGATCCTAGCTCAATTGCCAGTAACTCAAAACAACCTGTGACTCTTGTGCCAAGGAACCTAATGCCCTTCTCTTGTCTCTTTCCTGTCTTAAGTCATAGGGTGAGCCTCACAGTCTTATCTACAGTGAAAGTGCTTGATTCTCCTTATTCATCAGATTACTCCACAGGCTTAGACAGACATCAAGGCCACATTCTGAGCATCTGATAATAATCAGTGGTTATTACTTTTTACTAAATTTCCCTCAAATGTCATAGAAATATGGAGGATGATGCTAGAGTGCTGGTTTATCTACCCATATTTTTTACGTTTACAAAGACACACTCATCTTACACATACCCACATAATTCCTTGGGTCAAAGCCAGGCTCCATAATCATTTGCTATCAATAATGCTGATATTTTTGTACTTCTAGAACCAAAAGTTGATTTGAAATTATCTTCTAGTATTTATCTTCCTGTAGGGAAGAAGATATGAAGCCTAGACCCCAAAATTCTAGCATATCAAATATTCATCCTAGGGCTTCAACTTTATTACAAAAATGTTTCAGATTCTGGAATACCAGAATTCTCTCCAGTTTTTGTTGTTGTTGTTGTTCTTTTGATGTATCAAAAGTAGTAAAGAGCAGGCCAATCAGTTCATGTCAGAAGCAGTCCCTGTTCCCATTACTATGGCACATAGTATACACAAAGAAAAAAATGTGAAACTTGAAAAATGAATAGCAATATAAACTGCACACTTCGAGTTATGCACAAAAATGTTTAAGTGGAATTAAGTACTCTGAACATCACTAGAAATCAGTGTCCTCAAAAATAACATTAGTCATGTAAGCTTCATGATCATCTAGCTACACAGAAAAACATGCAGCTGAAAATTTACATTTATGGAAATTTAATAACATCAGAAAATGTAATAGATACAATATAACCATACAGAATGAGATATGAACTTACTTTATTTGCATTTTAATCCTCTGTAAATCAAAATTATGAAAATTATAAATATATTGGAGAGAATTATCAGAAGATGGAAATCTGAGTATATATCTCCTTCTACTCCTTCCAAAATTCTCCTTGGAAATGACACTAACCAGAAAGAAACAAAAGTATGCAGTGGCAGCTCATGGCCAGATAAGGTACTCATTGTTATCTACCCTACCCTGATATGGGGACTGCAGTACAAAATCCCAGCCTAGGCTCTTTCCACTCATAAATGTACCTGAACATTTATGTGATGTTTCATTCACATAGGAGCATCTTGTATGTATGTGCATATGCATGCATGGTATCCTTAGTTACTTGTCTGTTGCTAAGATGCTATGACCAAGGAAGCTTATAGAACAATAGTTTATTTGAGGCTCACAGTTTCCTAGGCTTAGACTTTAAAACCATCATGGTGGAAAGCATGGCAGCAGGAAGGTAGGCATAGTGCTGGAGTAGTAACTAAGAGCTTATACCTTGATCTATCAGCATGAAGAGATAGCTAACAGGAAATGGTATGAGCTTTAGAAACCTGAAAGCCCACTCCCACTAATACACCTCCTTCAACAAGGTCATACCTTCTAATCCTTCCCAAATAGTCCTACCAACTGTGGGCCAACCTTTAAAATATAGGCCTATGTTGGCCATTCTCGTTCATACAACCAACTATGCTATATATGTGTGTGCATGTGCAGATATATGTGCAGGAGCGATATATATGCTCACATACATATGTGCATATGGAGGCCAAATGTGGTGGTTAGTTTTGGCTATCAACTGATGTACTTTATAGTCACGTGGGAAAAGAGTCTAAGTAGTGATTGTTTAGCTCAGGTTGGCATGTGGTCATTTCTGCAGATGATGTCTTGATTACATTAACTATTTAAAAAGACTGAACAACTGTGGGTTAGGGCTTGCATCATGGAAGAGAATAAAAAGTGAGCTAATTAAGTGCATGTGAGTGTTTCATACAAGAGGGACGCGTGTATTTATTTTTTTCTGCTCTTTACTATGCATGTGATATGGTATGAACTTTTAAAATACCTACTGCCTTGACATCCCTGTTATGATGGAGTGTAGCATGGAATTGGGAGATAAAATGAACCCAATTGCTTTTCAACAGGATTATTTTATTACAACTAAATAGAACGAGGACACCAAAGTCAATATTGTACCTTCTTCGGTTACTCATGACTACTTTTTTGAGACACTGTCATTTGAACAGGGAGCTCACTGATCTGGCTTCATCGAGTTGTGAGTAGGTCCAGGGATCCCCCTGTTTCAGTCTTGCCAGCACTAAGATTACTAACATGTATCACAACACCGATTTTTTGACATGGGTGCTGGAGATCTAAACACAGATCCTCATGCTTGCATGGTAAGCACTTCACAGACTGGCCCATCTCCCCAGACCAGGAGCATCTCTTTTCTATAGGGCTCAGGTAGATAGTTGTGGTAGTTCTGACTCTGTAATTCCTTCAGTTGACTGGAAAGATTCTGTTTATAAGTCTTTCTTGGCCCTTATGACTTAATGAGAATTCATGGATTCGAATGAAGAAGACTAGCTTCACCTGAGCAGTGTGGCTGATACCAAAAGACAGTTTATTTTCATTCATTGGTATAAAATAGCATCACCAAGTAGAAAAGTAAAAATTCAAGAAAATTTTTGATCACACATTAGTCATATACTCAAATATCTGTCCCATGTGAAACGCAGAAGCCACACATGTTTTTGAGAACCTTAGAAGCATTGTTACCTAAATGTATGGTAGACAAGTTTTAAAACACAGTAATTTCATTATTAAGCAGATACCTCAGAGAAATTCTCAATTACTCGCACAAGGAGGTAAGTAAAACAACACTCTTTTCAAAATTTTGCTGTTGATGGAGGAAAAAAATCTGTATTTTCAGTTCATTGATTTAAAGCAGTAGACGAATTAGATCTGTATGCATTAACTTTGATGCATTATGTATACATATGTTGTAAAAAATAAAGTAGTTAGCAGATGACACATAGTTACTTCCAGGAGGGAAAAATTAAGAATAAATCAAAAACAAACTTTAAATATTCCCCAAACTTTTATTCCTATAAATAGAAATAGCCTGAAACAGACACTGCAAAATGTTCATTTTTTTCTTTCTCCTCTCCTCTCATCTCTCCATCTTTCCCCCTTTTTCTCATTCTCCTCCTACATTTCTCTTTCTCACTTCTCTTCCTTTCTTTCTCCTCCATGTCTATCTTGCTGTGCCTCTCTTTTCTCTGTCTGCATGTCTGCAGCCTCCATAACCTTTCCTTTCTTCTTTCCTCTCTTTTGAAATACTGAAAATAGAGCCTAGACCCTTGCACAGGCAAGGTGAGTGATCTAGCACTGAATTATATGGTATTGAATATTTGGGTTACTTTTCTATAAATGTCTTCATTATACTGAACGTTTACACTTACATAGAAATTATTCACAATGATGATAAGTTTAAATAATATAGAAAAAAGCTAGCCCAGGGCAAAATTATCATTAGCTCATCATTATATTCCCATATAAAATACTAGCTTTGAAAGATTTCTTCTAGAATGTGAGGAATCTTAGTCTCTTTATCACTCAGCACCTTGAAAGGCCGTGAGCTATGGTAGAAGAGATATGTGAGTGTCCACCTTACTTCATTAGTTTTCTTTAAACTATCAACAGACAAATGTTGTAAAAGCATCTATCTCTTAATGGGTAATAATTTCCCACCTTTCCCAGTATGCTTGTTTTAGATGACTCAAGCACAGTCGGGGTGAGAGCGATCTACTCATTATCATTATGGTCCAGCAGGTCAGACTACTGTTCTATTCTCTTCTGCACTATGAAAATTTAGTACTATGAAATGCTAAACAGCCTTTCACTGGCACAAATCCATTCCATCAGTGTCTTTTTACAGGTTTACCTACAGCATTCATTTAATCACTTAATCCCTCACTCCCCTGTAATTACTTTTTAAGTATTTCATGCCATGACTTAGTATATGGTCTGAGAAAATCAATATATCTCACTAACCTTCAGTTTTGAATTGAGGTATTGTACAAGATCATTGGGTTCCTAATAAAATTTTAGCACTAACATTTTACAACTTTAAGATCTTAAGTGTATTTGATGTGTACTCTGAAATAGTTCAGGAAGGACTCTAAAAACGTTACTGTTCCATTCTGGGAAGTTTCAAGTTATCTAGCATACCTGTGAGAATGAGCATCCAGAGCAGTAGAACTCTCTAATGGAATTTACGTAAGTATCTTTGATGGGAAGGTTGTTCTCCAGTTAAACAGGGATGTTTTATAATGTAAATTTATTTGGAAATAAATGTGCTTATGTATCTTCAGGACTGGCTGCAATGTCCTCCTCTGTGGCCTAGCAAGACTGCTCCTCCCTGGAGGGCTGGGGGGGGGGGAAGGGCAAGAGCCAGCCATTGAGTTCATGTCAGAAATAGTCCTTGTTTCCCTGATAAGTTAGGGTCAGATGGAAGGGGAGGAGGCCCTCCCCTATCAGTGGACTTGGAAAGGGACAGGGAGGAGAAGATGAGGGAGGGATGGAAGGAGGAAGGGTGGGATTGAGAAGGAATGAAGGAGGGGGCTATATCTGGGATACAAGGTAAATAACCTGTGATTAATATAAAAAAATAAAAATTATAAAATAATAATAATTAATGTGCTTATGTGAAAATAAACTTAGCATTCAAAGAACAGATATTATAGATATGCCTTTGATAGTGATAAAGAGAGGATGTATGTTTGGGGCCAGATCATACCAGCCAGAGTCTGCCTTGAAGAGACTGTATGTGTGACTTATGGACAATGGCCTTCCACTCTATTAGTCAAATTATGAATGCTACTATATAGGACAAGTTTAGATGAGCTTCATTTGCTCCTAAGCCTCACTAAGTTAAAAGAGAAATATATTTTGTTGATTGATGTTAGAATGTATATTGGGTTGGAATACCAAGGATTTTTAAATGTTTTATGAGTATATGCTAATTATACATAATAATGAGTTTTATTATTTACATTAAGTTTTTTCCAAATAAATTTATCTACACAGGTCTTGTTTAGCTTAAAATTTCACAGGTTCAGCTTCCTGGACATATCAAGAGGGCACTATCTCAAACAGGCATCCTGATCCTTGATATTGCAATCTTTCTTCCATCTTTTCTTCAATTTTCCCTGAGCCCTAGATGTAAAGATGGCATTGTAGATATATCATCTCAGGGTAAGACCATACAGTCACTTTTGCTGCATTTTGGCCAGTGTAGATCACTGCACTAGCCTCATCTGCTGCAAAAGAAGCTTCTGTGATAAGGGCTTAAGTGATGAAAACTACACTTACTTACAGGACAATAGTTTAGAATACAGTTAGAAATTAGATTAGTTTAGGAAAATGATAGTATTAGGTTTTCCTCTGGATTCTATGACCTCTGCAGTAATGAATAATTGGCTAGGTTTACAGAACTTGGCATGAATTCCTTGCTTTTGAGTGGATTTTAAGTCCAACTAAACAGCTTTTGTATACCCCATAGATAAAACTACCACTATTGTACCCTTGGAGATTTCTTTCCAGTCAGTAATTGCTGTGGTTCTTAAGCTTTATAGCTGGTAGAATTTCTTCCTTGGCAGCATTCATAGCACCTTTTAATACTATAAAACTCCCAACATTTTTAATGTGTATTATGGGAATAGAACTTGGGTCCTTATGCTAACAATGCAAGCATTTTCTGACTGAGTAATCACCATATTCATTAATTTTTTAGCAATGAAAAGATGGTGAGTTATGTCATATGTTTTCCTGTATCTTATTGAGATGATTTTTACCCCAACTTCTAGTACAATGGTACAATACAGTAACTGGTTTACCTTCATTAAACAATCATTGTTACTTCCCAGTAAAAATTTTTCTTAGTCATCTAATATGCTCTAGACTTAGGTTTGCTAGTATTTCATTGGGGATGTTTGGATCTATGTTTACCAAGGACATTGGTTTTTGGGTTTTCTCTGCCTATAGTGTCTTTTCCAGCTTTGAAATTAGAGTAATCTTGGCTTTGCAAAAGGAATTAAATTTGGGAGTGGTATTTTTATTTCTTCAAATTTTTAGAAGAATTTTAAAAAGTGATTGACCTTGATTCTTCTTGAACAACTGTAAGCTATATAAACATAATAGACATAAATAGACATAATACCAACATGAAATATTCTTATTACTGCATATGGAAAGCTTTCCAAAGATCACTTATGACGTCACAAAATCATAATAAATTCAAAAGAGTTGAAATCATATAGCTATCACTTTTAGCCTGGTGAGATAAAATTAGACATCTCTGACAAACAAAAACAGAAACATTCACAAATATATTGAAATCTATTCTTGAAGAAAGAAAATGAGAAAGGGGTGTGGGATTTATCTCACTAAAATTCTCATTAGGCATGGTGAACAGAGATCAACTCCTCTCAGTGCCCATATAACAAGAGAGATCCAGGAATCTGTGCCTGTACTTGCAGAGAAAAAGACAAGATCCCTGGAGCTTGATACACAGCCAATGTAACTGAACCAGTGACCTCACTGAGGAATCCTTGCTAAAAAATGAAGCAGAACAAATGATTAAAAAGATGCCTGATATCAACTTCTGTCCTCCACATTCATGAACACATACATAGTCAAATATGTACAACTGTATGCAAAAGAACTAGTGCTTTGTATGGCCTAGGATAATCTTGATTTCTTTTGTATATGTTTGTGGTAAAATACAGTGACAAATACAGCTTAAGGGAGAAAGCCTTTTGACTGACAGTTCAAGAATATAGTCCATAATGGTGGTACAGTCAGAGCAGCAGGAGTATGATGAGCAGGTCACATTGTATCCTGGAGTGATGAAAGCTCATGCTCAGCTCATTTCTTGTTTTTATCCAGTCTGCGACCAAAGCCCAGGGCTCAGTGCTACCCGATTTCAAGATAGATCTTGTCCTCTCAATTAATCAACATCTCTTAGGCATGACCAAGGGCCCATCTTATACGTGATTCTAGATTCTGCCAAGTTGACAGTGCTAACCATTACACTTTCTAGTTGGCCATGATAACACCTCTATGTCATGACATTCTTGAATAATGATTTTGAAGGCAAGTACATAAAAGACAAAAATACTGACTTCCTCAGTTCAGATTTGAAGAAAAATCACAAGGCTTTTCTACTGTAGGGTCACAAGTAGTCACTGAGAAATAAGCTACTTTTGGCTAATAATTAAAAAAGCAATTCTTCCAAATTATATTAGACAAGTTAGTTTGAATTTTTGTTTACACATATAAGCAGGTTTATCCTGAGCTATTGGCAGTTTTTGGATTCTTGGGTGGGGGAGTCAATTTTCTTCTGGGCTGTGACTACTAATAGATGTTTTTTCATGCGCTGCTAGATGTACATATTATCACCTCCAAATCCATTCAGTAGGTTTAGAGTACATGAAATTAGGGGGGGGGGACATGGGGGCGTGGCTTTTGTATGCTGTGAAGTTTTAAATGCATTAAACACACAAAAGATGTAGGTACAGGCACCAATATCAATATCTTTGCTCATTGTGATAGATTTCAGCCATTTATATATAGAAAACAATCTATAGACAATGTGAATTGATGCTAAATATCTCTTTGTTTCTCAGATTGATGAGGGCCTCAAGGTAAAAGCTCTTGAAAATTATTTGAATTAAAGTATCAAATCTCCTTTACTCAGTCAATGGAATATATATTCCTGACATTTAAAAAAATTGTGGGATACATGAAAGAACGTTTCTTTTACTGATAATGGCAGCTTATATTCCTGAGAAGTTAGTATATGTCAGGTTGGGGCTTGCCATGCACCATTTTAACCCTCAAATGTCTTATATGCCTGAACTCATTTAATGTTTACAGCTTTTCTTTGAAAGAATTTCATAAATTTTTACTAGTGTATATTAATTATGCACAATAATGCGCTTCAATATGACATTTAATACATGCATACATAAATGTGTTTTGATCATTTTCATACTATTACCCTCTCCTATTAGTTCCCACTCCTGTTGATCCCCCTTCTTTTCCCAACCATAGAAAGTTACATTCACATTTTGTGACCCACTGAATTTATTTAGTATTGGTTATAGGAAATGTGTGAGGCAGATAGCTCTTAACTGTCTTTGGGATGTGGCTAGTTACTTGAGTTCCTGTCTGTACCTCCACAAATGATGGACTGTACATTGGAACTATAAGCCAAATAAACCTTCCTTATCCTATGTTGCTTTTCAGGGAGGTTATTTAATTACATACTAGAAATGAGACTACTACATGCACCAAACCTCCCTCTTTAGTTACACCTTGCTAGCAAGTTACACCTAGCAAGTTACACCTTGCTAACTTTTCTGAGACTCTCCCCTTCCACACCAGGTTGGTCAGCTCGGCCACCTTGCTGTATCCAGGCTTGAAGGCATCTTGCTCTTCCTCAGCTTATTAGGCTCTAGATTTGATCTTTATACTTCCCTTACTATCCATTGAGATAGTTGTGATTGCCAACTAGGTTGGGTTTGGAGTCTAATAAGGGACATGTATATGGGTATGTCTTTGAGTTCTTATCCAGGGTGGGATAAATGGAGAGACAAGTCTCCCTGGCACAGACAGCACCAAAAGAAGTGGAAGTGGAAGAAAAACTAAGTGCTGCTTGATTGCTTTCCTTTTCTTCTTGTTGGTGAGTACACTTATCCAGTTGCTGCTGCTGCTGCTACTGCTGGTGATGATGATGATAATGATAATGATGCCATAACCACCAGCCTCTGCTGCCATCAGAACCCAATTTCTTCAGCTTTTTAACATGGACTGAAGACTACAAACCCTTCTGGAATACTTCAGATCTCCAGTGACAGATTGGGAACTGAAAAGCTCCTGTGTTGGCCTTCCTACTGTATAGACATCCATTTGTGGACTATTCAGCTTTTATTACTCATAAGCAATATAATAGGCCCCTTCTTGAGTCATGACTTCACTGATACATCAACTGTGAACAGTGCTCAGGTCATAGATTATGATCAACAACAACAACAACACACACACACACACACACACACACACACACACACACCTAGCCTGGAGCAGCTTTCAGTAAGTGGGTAGTTTCCCTTTCCTGTTTTCAACATACAAGCAAAGAAAGACCTGTGAGCTTCTCTATAGCAAAACTAATTTCCTCTACAAATACCCACTGTTTTAAGTTAAGCTAATTTTTCATTTTAGATTGTTATTAAAGGAGAGGGTGATATTTAAAGTTGAGCCAAAAGATATGTGGATATAAAAAGTTGAGAAACAACTGTTGTAAGACACCTGGCACAGTTCTGGACTTGTCACAAATGTTCCATAAATTCTGGTTGAATGAATGCTCATTAAGGACTACAGGGGACAGAGGAAAGGGGAGGCCACGTGTTGAATAGTAATCACTGACAAAAGTTCATATTAAATGCCATGTAAGAATATTGTGTTTGTTGGAGCAAGTCATAAATAAGATAAGCTAAGTCTCTGAAATGAGTAATGACAGCCATTTGGGATCCAGATGTGGTGAAGCAGAACTCCAGCTTGCTAGTGGGTTTATAGGGACTGTTAATAAAGATAATGTTATTGGAAGGTATTTCAAGAGCTACAACATTGTTCAAAGGTTACAAAGTCACACATATCCAGAATATCCAAAGGCGTTATTTTCCAGCTGAAATTCACTCTCTTTCCTAGCTTTGTTTCTGTAGCTGTGATAAAATATCTTGATCAGAACCAATTTAAGGAAAAGGGAGTGTATTGAGCACACAGTTGCAGGCTTCAGTCTATCACTGAGGAAATCAAGGCAGGAAGTCAGGCAGCTACTCACCTCATCCCACATTCAGCAGTAGCAGAGAGCGGCTGGTCCTTTTCCCTTTGCTGCTTCTGCTAGTCTGGCTTTATTTCAGGAGCCAGGACATGAAACAATGCCACCCATATTCAGGGAGGGTGTCCTGACTAGTTTTACCTCAACTTGACACAAACTAGAATCATGTATAAGAAAGGAACCTCCATTTAGAAAAATGCCTTCATAAGATCTGACTGGAGGGCATTTTCTTAGCTAGTTATTGATGGAGGAGGGCCTAGAAGACTGTGGGTGTGCTGGTGAGTTCTATAAGAAATCAGGCTGAGCAAGCTATGGTGAACAAGCCATAAAATAGTATCCCTAAATGGCCTGTGCATTAGCTCCTACTCCCACTTCCTGACCTGCTTGAGTTCCTGTCCTGACTTCCTTCAGTGATGGACTATGATATGGAAGTGTAACACAAATAACACCTTTCCTCCCCAACCTACTTTGGTCATGATGATTCATCATAGCAGTAGTAACTCTAACTAAGACTAGGTCATAACTCTAACAAAAGTCTTCCTACTTAACTAAAGAACCAGAAACACCCTTCACTGACATGCCCATGGGCTGAGCTGAGGTACATGATCCTTCAAATGAGACTCCCTTCTGGATGATTCTAGTTTGTGCCCAGGTGACTGTTAAATTAGCACCCCGGCCTTCCTAGCCTTGTATTTAGCCATTCTTGCCTTTATACCTTTCTTTGCAGAAAATTATTAAAAATCCTCACATTCTCCTTACTCTTTCTGGTCTCTGTATTAACCCCTTGTAGCATCTTCTCTATTTCTGAGGTACCATCGCCTATAACTTCCTAGACAGAGGCTCCTAGAGAACTGTTCACTATTTGTCTGCTCTTCACTTTCAATGACCTAGCCTTTGTTCCAAGTTGTCCAACAGTTCAGTCTTGTACCATTTAGCACAGAAAAGAAGAACTCTCTATTTGTATGAATGTCTAAATACTAGTAAATAATGTACCTCAGTGCGGACTAGTATTGATTGTCAGCTTGATAAGGTCTAGCATAAGAGATGAGCCCAGCCCCTAGACATGCCTCTGAAAGACTATCTAAATTAGGTAATTGAGGTGGGGAAGCCTACTCTAAATGTAAGCACTATACCCAGGTAAGCTCCTAGACTAATAGAAATGAAAAGGAAAGCAGAGCACCAGCATCATCTGTCTCTGCTTCCTGACTGTGTGCCCAGATGCCTTATGCTTCTGCCACGGTGGACTTTTCCTTGAACTGTGTGCTCTAAACAATGTATTTCCTCTCTAAAGTGCTTTGGTCAGGTATTTTGTCACATATGTAAAGGAACTATCAAAGTCATCCCTTGTATCTTTTTTTCTGTCCCTAGGACCTATGTCATAAGACGAAATATAAAGCACACTTCTCTAAATGTAATTTGATTTTTTTCCTGTCTAAAAGATAATTTAAAGTCATTGAGGATAAAAAAGTGCCTCTGAAATTTTGTTTCTGTCATAATAATTCACATGGAGTCTGGCACACATCAAGACACTGTGTAGTTACTATTACTAGTTCTGATGAAAGTATTTATAAGTTAGTATAGATAATATTTATTCCTGAGTGAAAATCACATTCTATTAGGTTAGTGGGGATTAGATAAAGAGGAATAGATTATAGAACACTTCATTTTTTTTTTACCTAAGCATCTAGACAGATGACCCAGATGACCCCAGCGAACATAGGGACCTGAGTTCAATCACAAGCACCCATGCAAAAGGCATAGTAGTACGTACCTATAAATGACCTCAGAACTTGTTGGGGACAAAAAGAAGGGAATCCCTAGGGCTTGCTTGGTGGATAGTCAGTCTAGCTATATCAATTATCCAGGTTCAGCGAGAAATCTTATTCCAAATTAAATAAATAAAGTAGAGATAAATTGAGTCAGAAACCCAACATCAACCTCTGTCCTCTATATTTATGAACATCCATGTGAACACAAGCATCAACACAGATATACAGGCAAGCACACAGACACACAGACACACATTGAGTCTTTATGTGATTTTCCTAGGAGACTCCTGCTAATCACTTAAATCTTAAGATTTACATCATTTCTTCCAGGAAGCGTTTTACGACCCACTCTTATTTTATCTCCAGACTTATCATTCTTGCTCTTCTCAATTCCCTGACACTCTACTGCTCACTGTCCAAATTTCTCCTCTCTTATAGTCATCATAAACTACTGTTTTTGATTCATTGTTCATTGACTTCATCTCGCTTCATACTTAAAAAAAAACTTTTTAAAATTGTGCTTGTGTGCTCATGAATACATGGCCAAATTACTTCATGTGTGTATCCATGCATGTAGAAGACCAAAGGTCAACCTAGGGTGATGCTCCTCACTTGAAGTCAACCTTGTTTACTAAGACAACATCTCTCATTGGTCTAAACTCACTTCCTCATGAATTCATGGCAAGCATTTTACCAACTGAACCAAGCCTCGGTGCCTTTCAATAATTCCATAGACTCATCTTACACAGTAAAATATTTTGGTGTATAACAGCACAATTTTATTGCTTCTTCTATAGATTTGTTATCTTCTTTCCACCCTACTTTTTGGAGGAGATTATCCATTTCACAGCATTCAACAGCATTATTTAACTGCAGTCATAGTCTTACAGCTTACTCCATGAGTCTATGAGTCTTCTTTCTTCCTCTTCATTTCAATAAATAACATCAACACTGTGCCGTGGCTTAGTCAAAACTAAGAGGTTTTTTTTTTTCCCACTTGGTGTTTTACTAGCTTTTTCTGTTTACTGGGAAGTAAACTTTGGGCCAAATCATCTCTCAGTACATCTGCAGTGTTCTTACCTCAACTGCTTTCATCTTTCATCTCAATTGCTGGAGTGAAAGCTTCTTAAATTGTCCCTAATGTCCACTCTTGGTGTCCTGTCACTTCTTATTTTCTCTGAAGACAGCCTGGTACTATGAAAACACATGTCAGTTTATCCCCTCTCTGTTCTTCCATTAAATTAATAGCCCTTAGGGACCAGAGGAGGCTGCAGGTACCCTCAGTTCAAGCTTCTCAAGAGACAGAGGTTGGAGGATCACTCAGTTTTCAATTTCAATGACAGCTTTTGCAATATAGTGGAGCCAGGCATTAAAAAATTAGAGCAATACAACATCAGCACTTAGAACTAAGCTGAGTCTCTCTGGCTCCTTTCTGCTTCTGATTCAGTCAACACAATCCATGCTGACCTTTTGGTTTCAAGTCAGATGCATCAAGTTAATTCTATTAAAGTTAATTCCTATTAAAGGAATCTGAAGTTCTGTCTTACTGGAATTATTTCCAGTATATGTAGTAAAACACATCTGTGCTTTCCTGTCACCTCCAGTTTAGTTGCTTCACATATCTGTGGGATAACTTGATGAAAGCATGTTAAAGAAGGCTTTATTTGGGCTCACAATTTCAGAATGCTATCCATCATTGCTACAAAGCCATGGCAAGAGGAGCATGAGACATCTGTTCACCAACCTTTTGCAACTAGCAAGCCGTGAGAAGAAATCTTCATACTCTGTTCGCTTTCTCCTCTTTATTCAGTTCAAGGACCCAGCACATGGAATAGTGGTGGTTATAGCCAGGGAGGTTTTCCCACTTTAATTAATGTAATCAAACTATTCCCTTACAGACATGCTCAGACATGTTTCTCAGAAATTGTCAAGCTGACAGTCAATATTAACTATTACAACCCATACATGAAATGTTTCTCTTGTCTCTTTTCTTGGTTCTCTTATTTTGCTTCATCTCTTGAGATGACATTAATGAGTTATGTGTTTTTATTTTTGCATTATCTAGATTTTATATTTATGAGACATTTTCTTTGGTTTCTATATGTAATTTTAAAAATTTTTAATTATGACCATGTGTGAATTTCTCTGTGTGGATATGTATACATAAGTGCCGATACCTATTGAGTTCAGAGTAGCCAGACCGCCTGAGCTGGAGTTACAAGAAGTTGTGAAGCACTAGATGAGGGTTCTAGGAATCAAACCTGGTCCTCTGCAAGAGTAGTATGTGTTCTTAACTGCTGAGTCATCTCTCAAGTTTCCATATCTAAAACAATGCTTGGAAGGAACAAATAAGGTCAAATAATGGCTAAATCATTACACGAGTGAATAATTCAATTCTCTGCCACCTATGTTGCTGAAGGCAGAAGACATATCTCCCAGATATGACAAGACCAGGTATGAGTGCCAAACTAACCAGAGGAGCCAGAGCTCAAAGACCATTTCCACTGAAGAGTATAAAGTAAGGGTCTATCTTGTTTTTCAGAAGAATGAAGTAGAAAATAACAGGGCGCCATAAAGACAGAGGATGAAATCAGAGGGCTCAAGACAACTTCTACAAAGACCCATTATTTCATTCTTTATTCTGAACTCTTAACAGCTATTCTAGAGAAATGCAATCAATCAGGTTATACTTAAATACATTTTACCTTGATACCCTTCAGCGTATCACTGAAGTCTTGTTGACCCCTCATAGATGGTTTATCTCCAGCTTTGGAGACTTGTCCTTGGCTTGGTTTAATCCACTACTGAAATTCTTGGTTGTTGTTTTAATGCATGTTTTTCTTTTCACACAAGAGATTCATTATAAGCTCTCTAACTTATTAACACATAATCATTTTTAGGGCTAGGGATATAGTTCAGCTGATAAAGCACTAATCATGAAAGCATAATGATCCCTGAAACTCACATAAGCTGGGCAGCTGGGAGTGGTAACAAATGGTCATAATCTCAGCACAGAAAATTAGCACTGGCCAGTACCTGCAGCCCACTGGCCAGCTGTCGTCAGCTTGTTACTGATACTACACACTTACACACACACACACACACACACACACACACACACACAAAGTGATATGACCATCCAAGATGATATATGATATAGACAGAGATTCAGGAATATGTTACATTACATGAGTAACTGTTTTAATTTGTTTTTTGTCGCTATGAAAAAGACCATGATTAAAGCAACTTGGGGAGGAGAAGATTTGTCCAACAAACCCCAATCACAGTCTACCATTAAGGGAAGCCAAGGTAGGAACTCAACAGAACAGGAAGTGGAGGCAAGAACTTACGCAGAGACCATGAAAGAATGCTGCTTACCAGCCTGCTCTCCATGGCTTGCCCAACCTGCTTTCTTATACACTCAGGACCATATGTCTAAGAATGGCACTGCCCACAGCAATCTAGGCACTGGCACATCAGTCATTTATCAAGACAATGACCCACAGACATGCCTACAAGCCAGCCAGCATTCTTCTTAGGTGAGATTCCTCTTCCCAGATGATTCTAGCTTGTGCTAAGTTGACAAAACAAAACAACTGTAACTAGGACAATGACTCTAATAGAATAAAGGCAAGTGCTAGGTTACTTCTAGATGAGGAAATATGAAAACTCAAATAAAAAAAAAACAATTAAAGACTTTTTATTAACAGGACTTTATCAAAGAAATAAAACAGTATCACCTTTAGTAGAAGGCATGTGGCTATATGGAGGGACCAGAGAAATTCATGTCTTACACTAAAACATCTGTAAAATGAGAAATTTCATGGCTTCTCTCATCACTGTGATGCTAGTGCTACAAAAGTCTCTCTTTTTTTCCTCATATCAAATAATTATGAGTACTGTATTAATCAAGGGTTTTCCACAGAAACAGAACCCATAAAATGAATATGTTAGGGGGATTTTTTTCTTTCATTTTTTTAAATTTAATCACTTTACAACCTGATCCCAGCCCCTGTCTCTTCTCCTCTTAATCCAACCCCCATGCCTCCTTCTACACACACCCCCTTCTTCTAGGGGGAGCTTCAGAGAATAAGCTGAAAAGCTTAAATTACAAAAACAAAGACAAAAACAAAACAAAAAGGCAGCCTATTTAGGCTCAAGAAGGAAAACTTTATGCCTTTCTAAATCAGGATTCAGGAAGGTGAGGAGACCTAAAAGAACTTCTTGTCAGCCATAAAACTCTTGCCATGACTTCATTGATGTAGGTAATCCTGTAAAGGAAAGTGATTATTTTACCAAGGGATAATTATTCCACCTACCTTTTTAGCATATCTTAAGGTAGACCCTGCCTTGTCAGGGGCCCTTTGTCCAGGAGATTTCCATTCCAACTGGAATAACTGACATGAACCCAGTGGCTGGCTCTTTGATCACCTACCCCTGAGAGGGGAGCAGCCTTACCAGACCACATGGAAAGACAATGCAGGCAGTCCTGATGAGACCTGATAGGCTAGGGTCAGATGGAAGGGGAGGAGGACCTCTCTTATCGGTGGACTTGGGGAAGGGCATGGGAGGAGATGAGGGAGAGAAGATGGTATTGGGAGGGAATGAGGGAGGGGGCTATAGCAGGGATACAGAGTGAATCAACGATAATTAATATAAAAAATAAAAAATTAAGAAAATAAAAATCACTTTACAAAAAAAAAAAAAAAATACGTACAGGGGCTGAATCCCCAGGGCTTGCTAGCCAGCCAAGTCTAGCTTATTTAAAAATGCACACAGAGAAGCTAGATCCTCAGGGTTTACTTGTCAGATGTCTACTGAATTTGGATAATTCCAGGGAAAGGTGGACAACATTTGAGAAATGATAGCCAAGATTGTCTTCTCTCTTTTACACAAATACACTTGCATGCTGGTATACAACTGAACACACACATAAACACACACACGTTGCATACATAATTCCTAGATTTTACACGCACACGTATACACATTACTGCTCCCTAGATAATGACCTTAAACGCATTGATCCATATCAATGTGTTTACAGTATCACACACAAAATATAGCAGAGATGTCACAGGATCCTTCAAACCCCTACACCATGAAGTGAAGCTGTCTCGCTAACAGAAGAGAGGCTGTTCTTAGGGCTCTCCCTGAAGTACACAGAGCAGTTTAGAAATGTTTGAGCATATGTGTTGTGTGGTGCTGGACTCCCCTTGAAGGCCTCACAATCAGGAGAACTGAGATCCACGCAGACGCTTAGCACCCAGTGCAGCCATCTCAGCTTCCCACTGAAGTTGCATCATGCTCACTTAGCCTCTGCCCACTCCCTTTCTGCATGTTTCCTTCACAAGGGTTAATTCCTTCCGGAAAAGACAGCTTATGCTATTTTGAAAAGATTTCCTTAGTTGAGTTTAAAGAAAAGTATGTTTGGGTTGAAGAAATAACTACTTCAATGAGTGCTTTTACATAAGCATGAAGACCTTGGTCCAACTTCCAGAATCCACATTAAACAAACAAACAAACTCACTATGTTAAAGCGTGTTTGTAATTTTAGCTATGGGGAGGTAGAGACAAGTGGATTGCTATAACTCACTGGCCAGCTAGTATAGCTGAATTGGTGAGCTCCAGAGAGGCTTGAGTGCATGTAAACACACACACACACACACTTCTGAGAAAATGCTAGGGTTTATTTATTTATTTATTTATTTTGTTTAGTTCATTCTGGGTTCTTTGTAACAAAATAGCCTGTGGGTGTTTTAAAACAAGGTATTTCTCTCAGTTCTCAGGGATAAGATGTCAAAAATCAAAGTACTGATGAACTCAGTATCCAGTGGATCAGAGATACCATCTTCTAGGTGTGTATATACTTTGGTGAGGAGGTGAGCTATCTTTTCCAGCTTCCCAGTGAAGGGCACTCTTCCTATTCATGAGGTCTATAACTCAATCTCCTTAATGCTTTATCTCCTAGTACCAGCTGCCCCTTAGAGGCTTTCCTCAGTGTCCAGAGCCCTTCTTACAGCTTGCTCCTTGGCACCAGTCATATAGCATATATATGTGTGTGGGTCTGTGTCTTTGTGTGTACATGTGTATCTGTGTGTATGTGCCTGTGTGTGTATATGTGTCTATCTGTGTCTGTATCTGTGTGTATGTGTGCAGATACACATGGGAAGACTGTGCATGCACATGTGTGAGCATCCATATAGACACTAGAGATCAGCCCCAGGTATTCTTCAGGTGCTTTCCACCTTGTCTTTTAGAGGCAGTCTCTCGCAGGCCAGTGATTCACAGAGTGATTTAGGCTGGCTGTCAGGCAAGCCTGAGGAATCTGTCTATCTTCAATCTACCAATTCTGGCAATACAAATGGTTAATACCACCTGCAGCTTTGTTTACATGGGTTCTGGGGGCCAAATCCAGGTTCTCCTGTTTGTGCAGAAAGCATTTTATGAATCAGTCTGTCACCCTTGGCCTGATTGTTCTTCATTAATGAAAAGTCACTTTGTGTCTATCTTAAGAGGTGGTTGTCAGCAGTCATTTTGTTCTGATGACAGTGCCGTTTGCTTTACAGAAGCTTTTCAGTTTTGTGAGGTCCCATTTATTGATTGTTGCTTTTAAAGCCTGTGCTGTGGTGTTCTGCTCAAGAAGTTGTCTCATGTACCAATGATTTCAAGGCTCTTCCTCACTTTTTCTTCTAACAGATGTAGTGTGTCTGGTTTTAAGATGAGGTCTTTGATCCACTTGGACTTTAGTTTTGTGCAGGGTGATAAGTATGGATCTATTTGCATTTTTCTGCATGTAGACATCCAGTTAGACCAGCACCATTTGTTGAATCTTCTATCTTTTTTCCATTGTATGGTTTTGGCAGCTTTATCAAAAATCAGGTGTGTGGTTTATTTCTGGGTCTTTTAACCAATTCCATTGATCCACCAGTCTGTTTCTATGCCAGTACCATACAGTTTTTATAACTGTTGCTCTATAGTACAGCTTAAGATCAGGGATGGAGATACCTCCTGACGATCTTTTATTGTAGAGGATTGTTTTAGCAATTCTGGTTTTCTTGTTATTCCATATGAAGTTGAGAATTTTTTTTCAAGGTCTATAAAGAATTGTGCTGGGAATTTGATGGGAATTGCATTGAATCTGTAGATTGCTTTTGGTAAGATGGCCATTTTTACTATGTTAATCCTGCCAAGACATGAGCATGGGAGATCTTTCCATCTTCTGATATCTTCTTCTGATTCTTTCTTCAGAGACTTGAATTTTTTTTCATACAAGCCTTTGACTTGCTTGGTTAGGGTCACACCAAGATATTTTATGTCATTCGTGGCTATTATGAAGGGTTTTATTTCCATAATTTCTTTCTCAGCCCTTTTGTCTTTTGTATACAGGAGGACTACTAATTTTTTTGAGTTAATTTTATCACCAGCCACTATGCTGAAGGTGTTTATCAGCTGTAGGAGTTACCTGGGAGAATTCTTGGGGTCACTCAGGTATACTATCATATCATATGCAAATACTATAATTAATAAAAATAAAAATAACTAAATTTAAAAAAAGAAAGAAAAGAAAAGAGGTGGTTGTCTATCCTATTCCCACAATTCACCCAATCTCAAGAGAAGATTCTGTCGTCTACCTGGTGATGGAGGCTTGACAGCCTTGCAATCATTCTGTCCATCACACATGCTGTAGTGGAAACAGTGAGGTGTCTAAAATCATAACGTGAATTTTGCTTGAAATAAATGCATAATAGAGTAGTGCATGGGCTAAGGAAATAGTTCAGTAGTTAAGAGCACATGCTTCTCTTACAGAAAACCTAAGTCAGATAATTTACAACCATCTGTAATTCAATCTCCCTGTGACCCAGTACTATCTTCTGTACTCTGTGTGAACCTCCACCCACGGACACATACCAACAAATAGACATGCACATATATACATAATTAAACATTAAATCTATTATAAAAGAAATAACACAAACATGACCTAAGAGATATTCTGACTCAATAAGGAAAGATTGTACTTAAGAAAGTCAAGACGCACAAGAGTGCTCAAGAGGCAAAGAAAAAGCAAGACCACGACCCAGAGGTATATAATAGATAATGATAGAGAATTTAGAATTTATTGAACATTTTCTGTGTTCCTGGCATGAAGATATGCATTATGAGCTATATAGGAAGACGTACAGCTTCAAGATGTCTCATATTACTGAAACAAATTATCAAATTCATAATCAACAAAAGAAGCCAAATAAGAGTGAATTCATACAAGAAAGTGAAGCACTGAGGGAATGAATCTCAAATGTCAGAGCAACTTTCTTTGAGCCTCATAAATCAGGGACATGTGAATAACTGTGATGTGATTCAAATGTGAAATGCCCCCCCCCATAGGCTTGCTGCCAGGAGTATGTCTGAATTGGCTACTTCCCTTACCTATGGAGAAAAGAATAATATAACAGAGAATGTCTGGAGCACTTCCTGGAAGGCTTTAAATGTCAGGAAGAAGAGCTAAGAGGTCTAAGAGCTAGAGTGTCACATGGGGGTTTAAACTATCTCTTCCTGTGCAATCAGTCTTATGGCAGTAAGCAGGGTCACCCAGGAAATGCTGTAGGGTTTTGTGGTCATCAAATGTCACATGTTTCTAACAGTTCCAAAACTTGCACTGGTTTGAAATGTGGGAGGCTTATTTCCTGGCTGCACATCATGTCCATGTGGGTCAGCAATGTATTGCTATTATTGTATCCCTTCTGTCATCACCACAGGATTTCTGGATGAGAGAGGTGTAAACACATATGTTTAGTCAAGCTCCATAAGCCATAAGCTGTGTGTTTTTATAGAGTTGATGTTACTCTTTTCTCTATATATTACTTTAGCATTTCACATTTTAATATAGAATTTCTGTTATTTTTATGTCTCCATAAATATGGTTTATAGCTATGTGTTTTATAGTCCAATATAATGCATTTCTCATGAAATATCAAATATCAAAGTTGTTTCCAAAACATGTCTATCATAATCTTACTTATTTGCCTTTATGTATAAAGCTATAACTCATAGACAAAAAGAGAGATAAACATACATGTCTGGTCAAGCTTGCCTTCCACCTTGTTTAAGCCAGGGTCTCGTGTTGTTCATCACTGTGTATGCCAGATCCACTGGTCTGCAAATTCCCAGGGATTCTCCTGTTGCTTCGCCGCAGATATATGTGCAGTTTTATGTGCTTTGGGGCTTCTGGACTCAGGTCTTCAAGCTTGTACAGAGTGCTTCAGCCACTTAGTCGTTGTCCCAATCCTGCTATTTTTAAAAATTTGAACTTTTATGAACAAATTAAAGGTATAAGGTGAGAGAATTGCTTCGTATAAAGATTAGAGCCACCTCTACTTCTAGAAAACACTGTGGGAAGCAGGAACATCTCCCCTTTGAAAGTTCCAGAGAAGTCTGAAGAATGCCACACATTTGGAGAGATCTAAATGGAAGAGGGAAGAAAATGACTCCCAGTCTAAGTGGCTAATGTCCTCAGTACAAACCTGCAGACCTGTGCTCTGATCCACAACACCCATGTAAAAGCTAGGTCTGGGAGTGTAGGTCCAGCATTGGAGAGGTGGAGACAGAAGGATTTCCAGATCTCTCTAGCCAGGTAGTCTAGCTGATTGGTGAGCTTCCAGTTCAATGAGAACTGGAAGGAAGGTAAAAAGGTAGATGAGGAAGGCACTTCACCTGATCTTGACCTCTGGCCTTCACATGTACATGTCACATCACACACACATAAACACAACTCAAAAGAAATTTTTAATGTTTTTCTTCTTCCTAGCCAGAGCCTTAAGATGGAATGAGGAAATGAAGCAGCAGCCAGATAATAGTCATACAATATCTGTTCACACATAGGAACAAGTGTGTGCCATCATACAAGATGTGTAGCAAATCTTAGAAGGATGGAGTCAAGAGGGTCCAAAATCTGTGTATGGTCTGGAGGGAGTTTCACTCTCTCTCCAAACTCTCATCAGAATTTGTTCCTTGTGATGGTTCACCTTCACTGTCCACGTCATGGGATTTAGAGTTACCTGAGTAACAAATCTCTGGGCCCATCTGTGAGGGAATTCTAGATTAGACAAATGATGTAGGAAGACCCGCCTAATGAGGGTGGCAGTACTCCATTGGCTTGTCTCTTGAAATACAGAAAAAGAAGAAAGTGAGCTGAAAATGATTATCATCACTTTTTGTCTCTACTTCGTGGTTGTAGTTGGGATACTTTAGCTGCCGCATATTCTTGCTGTCGTGTGTTTCCCACCATGATGTACTGTACACCCTGGAACTGTGAGCCAGGACAAACCTTTCCTCCACCAAACTGTGTCTTCTCAGGTGTTTGGTCACAGCAATGAGAAGGGTAACCAAAACAATACTCTGGCAGGATTTTAAGAAACAATTAATACCATTCTCATAAAAATTGATTAATACAGTTTTTACAGAACTAGGAGAATCATCAAAAGACTTGTTAGAAAACAGACTCCAACTTCCAATTTCTCTTGTCTTTCTTCTATGTGTTACCACTTGTCTTTCAGTTTTCCACTGTGACTTGAAGCAGCATGGGACTCCCAAGCAGTGAGCAAATGCTAACACCGTATGTGAGCCTATAGAAACATCTATTATTTGTTTCCCACATGTATATGCAAGTGTAGAGTGAACCCATGTGCATATGTAGTTTGAGGTAAAATAAAGAAAATTATGCTGGTTGGCTGTTTCTAGCATCTTTGGATATATTGACAAAGGAAAGAATAAGCTACATGATAAAATTCAAGTTCCAGTCTCAGAGGATGTTGGCAGCTAAAGAAAGAGTACTAATGACTTAAGGGGGTGAGAGGATCCTGTACCTATGGGTGGAAATACATGCAAGAACTCTGTTGAAGATGAGAACTTTGAACCCTCAGATTCTTGAGGGTTTATCTCACCTGGGGAAGTTGTCTCTCCACCCTCAGCAGAAGATGTACTCCACTACTGCTCCCTAGAATACTGCCTTTTCCAGCTTTGACTGGGGAAATTAATCTTTCATTGCCTGCTAAAATTTCAGTGAATTTCTTTGAAGGGGATGCAAAACAATACTGATGTCCCTCAGGGTCTGCCAATAGTTGCCTCTACATATATAACCAGACTTAGGGCTAAGAAGGCTTTCTACAGGGAAAGGCAGAGAATATGCATAGCTTGGGGAACTAGTAAGGTGTGGGGCCAGACATTCGCAGGAACTGGAAGCTCAGTACATGTGGAATAAAAAGACAGAGACTAATGTGTAAAATGGTTCTAGAGACAAAGCGGGAGACCAGATAGAGTAGGGACTCTGGTTATGCTAGTAATTTAAGCTTAATCATAAACTTAGTTGGAAGTTACTGTATTAATGAGACACTATAAACTGAGATGGAGAGATCAAAATTGTCCTGTGTGTGTGCGTGTGTGTGTGTGTGTGTGTGTGTGTGTGCATTTGTAGGTGTAGAGGCAGATGTCAAGTGCCACAGAGCTTGCATGATGATCAGAGAAGAACCTTCCATATTGGTCCTTGCTTTCCTCCATATCTGAGACAGGGTCTGTTTTATTGCTATTAACCATAGTCCTTAAGGCTCTGGAAATTTTCCTGCCTCTACCTCTCCTTGTTGGGAGTAGCAGAATTATATTATATTCTCATTTCTGGCTTTGCAGGGGCTTCGGAAATTCAAGCTCAGGTCCTCATGCTTGCACAACAAACAATTTGCAATCAGAGCCATCTTCTTATCCCTGAACATCTAAGCACTGAAGAAGAGTAAGCATCATGAAAGACCAATTTGGAGACTGGTGCAACAGTCTCAACCAATGACAACGTCAAACTCTGGAGGTTGTTATAATTTTCTAGTGAGACTGATTTTTGATAAACTAATAAAAAATTCCTAAATTTCAATGATGAACACACACACAAACACAAAAAAAAAAAAAAAAAAAAAAAAAAAAACATTAATCTGTCATGTATCAATGTCTACTTAGGTTCAAGGTAGCTTTCCTCCAGTCACAGTATTTCCATTGCTTGGAGTTCATGTAGACTGTATCCATGAGTGCATATGAACTCTAGGAAGTACAGAGACACTGAAGAATTTTATATGGCCTGTCACCACTAATAGTAGTTTACAGGATTGAGAATTGCCAAAGATACAAGCAGATATGTGTGGAGCTATTTATATTAGGCTAACTGAGGTAGAAAGACCCAGCCTAGCTATAGCCAGCATCATGCCGTGGGATATTGTTCTGGACTAGATACAACGGGGAAAGTGACTGAGCATCAGCACTCATTTCTATCTGCTATCTGGCTGTAGATATCAGTAATGTGAGCAGATGTCTTACAATCCCGCAGATTTGCCTACCACCCTGAATCAAAATAGACCCTTCTTTATGTTAGTTTCGTCAGGCATTTATTCACAGGAAGAGTGACCGATACAACTGGCTCTAAGTATTTCTCAAGGAAGCCACCACACAACTTTTGTTTATATTTCACTGAAAAGTAAAGCAGTAATGCTCCTTATAGATGCTTGACTCAAGGAGTCAGGCATGTAAGCATGCTCTAAGGTGAACTGCCTCATGGTTCTCATGTGTTTGTGATTCTAAGAGGACTTTTATAACGGCTGAAGAAAGTCCTAGTTATTACAACAGTGATCACAACTGGTATCTAGTGAGTACAGGCCAAATGCACTACTCAGCATCCAACATTACAAAATATAGCCCTTCACAATGAAGAATTCTATAGCCAAAACAAATTAGTAATACTATGAAACTCTGGTGAGCCCCACGGGCAACTCAAATTTGATGCATGTTTGACTGTTTCTGGCAATTGAGAATCAAGGGAGACCCAGCTGTATTCATCACCTAGTGAATTTGCCAAGCACTAAGCCAAGAAGCTCTGCCAAGCATGGTGCTTTGAGTAACCTATTCTTGGTGTGATACTAGCTCAGGACTGCCACCCATCTCTTCCTGACAAAGCAGTAGCAGCACAGACTCATCTACAGCATTGCTTTTCAATTCCATATACTTGTGGTCAACTGTGGTCCAAAACTCCTGAGTAAAAATTTCCAAATATGAACAATTCATAGTTTTTTCTTCAGTTAAACACTCTCACCAAAAGCAGCTTGGAAGAAGAAAGGGTTTATTTGGCTGACACTTCCAGCACAAACGCCATCATTGAAGGAAGTCAGGGCAGGAACCCAAGCAGAAACCGTGGAGGAAAGCTGCTTGCTGGTTCTCTTAAGCTCATGCTTAGCTGGCTTTTGTATAGTCCTCAATCCTGCCTGTTCAGGGAATGGTACCTTTAAATGGGCTTTCCTGTATCAGTTAACAATCAAGACTATTTCCCAAAGGCCAATCTGATCTGGTCAATCTCTCAACTGAAATTCCCTTTTCCTGCAACTCTGCACTGTGTGAAGTCAATAGCTAAAGCTCAGTAGAATATACTCCTGTAAGTAGTGTGATAACACCTCAAGCTGCCCCATTCTCATTCACTTAAGACATAACCATAATATAGATTTTGGCAACATTTATATTTACAGAAGTACACTACAGGGTTTTGGAGCCTATCTCCCATCACTAAACAGGAATGGGACTACAATATGTGCTTTTCGAGAATAAAAATGTTAATGGTGTCAGTTATGGCTTCTATGAACTGAGAAGATCATCATCTCCCATGGAGCTCCCACACCCACATTAAAGCAGTGGTAGGAACTGTGAGCTGTGCCTGCAGTTGATCTCAAATGCTCTGCTGTTGTGTGTTATAGCCTTTCCCAAGTGCTGCATTGAGTGTGTGTGAGGCAAAGTGAAGGCATTAGCTTTTCAAACACTGCTTTATTTTTTTTTTTAAGGGTATACTTCCCTTCCAACTCCATCCCCAGGTAGGTGAAAAAAAAAAGGTTAGAAGGGAAAGGGGACATATTCTTTACTTTTTCCTGCTGGGTAGGATTGTAGGATTCTTAGGGGGCAATGCCAATGTCTATCATCAGGGTATTCAGAAGTTCAGGTAACCAGCAAACCAGCAAGCCAGCAAGCACAGCAAGCAGTCCTCCTCCATCCCCTCCAAGCCTCTCGCCTTCTTTCTCTGGGCATCATATTTATACCCCACAAAGTCTTCAGAATACAACTAATTCCAACTGGCAAAGATCATGACCCCGAACTGAGCAATAATCATCTGTGGAAATCAGGGCCTGGAGAGAGTAGAGAGCTCTGAGAAAGAAAAAGCTGATGGTTTACAGCCCTGCTGCTCCTGGTAGCTGTTGATGCAGTTGGATAAGAAGGAATTGCAGATACCCTGAAACAAAAATTGGACTTGCCGTAAACAGCCGGGTGACCCTGACCAGCAGGAAGTAGCCAAAGATAATTATCTGCCCCCCCACAGTACTAATCTTCTTTCTCTCCTACCTGGCATTGGGGTGTTAGAAGGGATTGAGATGGAAAAGGGAAGAAGAGGCATACGAAAGCCAATAAAATGAAATAAAATAATTTAAAAAGTAAAGCTGAGCTACCAAGAAAGAATTGGCTGCCCTTTGGGCGGGATTTCAGAGTAGTAGTTATGACCCTGAACCGTTCTCTGGCCTTATTTATAAGATGGTAAAACCACAGGTTGAGTTGTTCATCTTTACATCTGGAAAAGTTGTCTTGACAAGTGCCAAAGAGTGTCCTGCTATCTATGAAGCATTTGAAAACATGTCTAGAGAGTGTTACGAAACTCTGAGTCTATCATTGGGCTTCTAGTAAGAGTTTGTATATGTGTTAAAGCACAGCAGAGAAAAAGCTGCTTTCTTCTACACAGGACTCGAGAAGTCTCCCATGTTTTCTAGCAGTCACTGGCCTCTGTTATTATGCTAATAGGTTATGGGGTTTTTTTGTTTATTTGTTTGTTTGTTTGATTGATTGATTGATTGATTTTTTTACTTCCTTGGAAATAAGGTGTGCTATGTCCAAACTGCAGTTTTATTTATTACAGGATGATTCTGTGTAAACAGCTATGATTAAAAAATAAAAACTTCTTGCTCAAAAATGAAAAGAATGCCAGCAAGTGGCACCCAAAGTAAGGTGCCACCTTTAGGCTGCATAGAGCCCCTCTCAGATTCCACAGTAAGCTGCTGTGGACCATCTGAATCTGTCCCATATCCTACACCTGGGAACAAAACAAAAATATGTTTACATATCATAAACCAAAACCTCCACAACAGCAAAGTCTCCTTCACTGTGGGAATGTCATCATCACACAAGTGCTGCTGCAGGTGGAAGAGCATCTTCAAGGGAAATCCACCTCTCCCTGAGAAGCAATAACTCACCTCAAAAGCTTGACAGTGAGAGGAAAAGAATGTACCATTTTGAGATATATTCACCAAGCACTGTGCCCACTATTGTTCTTTTCCAGTATCTGGTTGGCATCACTTTCTTCACCAACAAAGACTAGAGTTTATTCACGTAACTGCCCCTGTGTGTGCTTCAGGATAACTGTTTCCAGTACCTTTGATTTAGGCACAGGCATGCAAGACACTGAAGGCAAATGACAAGCAAACAAAGACCACTGAGAGGCTTCCAGGAAAGTGTTTCTGCATTCTTTAACCAAGGCTCTGGAAGAAATGACTTTTTATGCCCTACTGGGTATTGCTGAATTTGTATGTGAAACTGTGATGCTCTGCAGCAATCTTGTAACTATAATAGAACCAGTCTGAGAGCGCAAGCAGACCCATTAATGTCAGCACAGAGAAAAGTCAGGAGAGACATTAGTTCCAAATTAGCCGACTGAATATTTCATATATGAGGGTTTTTACTATCTGACACTAACATTTAATTTTACAGGTTGTTGAGATGGCTCCGTGGGTTACAACACTTGCTATGCAAGCATGAAGACCTGAGTTCAGATCCCAGTCCCAATTTATTTTTACTTTCTGGGATTCTTCCAGAGAGAATGGGTCTGCATTTCTCTGGAGAAAAATTCCACATTCCATGGTGTTCTATTATCACAATGTGTTCTATGATCTCAAGGTGCATTTCTTTTTGGAAGGCTGATCAATTCGAAAGTGTGGGAATTCATCAATAAATGAAACTCCAAGGTTATCTAAAGATCCAGTGTACGATGGTGAAACTGACAGCCACAATCATCTTTCTGTCAGATTGCACATGCATCTTCATAAGGATTTAGCACGTTGCACTTTAGTAGATTATTTTCTTAGCCATCTCCTAAATGGGTGATGAACATTATGAAATCCAAGACAAAGAATTGTGTCTTTTTACTGTCCTTATCTAGCAGATCATTCAGAAGTTGCTGGACATCTTATAAATTATTGCTCAATTAATAAACAAATTGAAACATTTCACATTTTACTGTGTGCTTTTATTATTGCCCTTTGAACTGTATAATGTGGGAGGTTAGAATGTTATAATTTTCCCATCATTTATTCTCCTTCAGCATTTTTTTGTTGCGCTGATTCGAGTATACCCAGGGCATTTTAATCCTCAAGTCTCTTCCCTACTTATTTCCTTCCCACTTTGGTGCCACTTCCTTGTCTTCTCTTCATTTTTCCTTAATCTCCTAGACCAAACATTTCATTATTAAGATAAATGTTCCAGGTAGCTAAAATTAAGTGAAATTTTTTTTTGATTGGAGGAAAGGATGTTTCTCAAAATCCAATTAACCTGCTCATTTAAATGGCTCCTGAATCAGAAGATACGTTTTATTTCAGTTGTTTAAAATTGAACTTTTAGCTCAAGTCTATCATGCCTGACTATCTCCTGAGACAATCTTATTCTTATCAATGCTTTGGTCACTTCTGAAATACCCATGAGTTATAGTTCTGATCAATACAGATACATATTTGTGTGACTGTCAGTTTCTTATGTGTGTATACATACCATATGTACATATGTAGTATATATATGTATGCCTTTGAGTTTACAGTTCATGCACATATGTATCACATGTGTTTGGAGTCCAGAATTCATCACACTGTGTCTTATTTTCATTATCTGTATATCTGTCTATCTGGCTACCTACCTACCTACCTATCGATCTACCTACTTATTTTTTGAGACAGGTTTTAGAGTTCCCAGAACCAACCTGGCTGGATGACAATAAGTTCCAGGGAAATGCCTGTCTCTGCTCCCCTTGAATCCTAGGTGCTGAGGTTACAGGCATGCCCTATCTAGATTTTCAGAGATGCTGGGGATCAAAATCTAAGCTCTTATGTTTTCACTCTGCCACTGAACCATCTTTCCAGCAAGAGCTATCAATGTCTTTGTAGCATAAATAACTGTTGAACACAGCTCTTAAAGCTCTATCTTCAACATCTTTCCAAGATGCCAGACTACTTCTGGAGCCTTTGTTGTGCTTCCACTGTGCACTGCATGGAAACACTGGAACTGAGAAAATATTTCAAGCACCATTCATAATGTAATGGAACTCTTTAACAAACCACAAAGTATGAGCCACTTCCCATTTTCCCTTTATAGCACCTGTGTTCTATTTTTCCCATCCTTTGTGAGAAGGTGTTTTAACTGAGTAGAAAAAAAGGAGAAAGTGTAAGGATGATTGAAAAAGCCATAGAAAAGGAGTTGCATTTACTTAGAAGTACACACACACACACACACACACACACACACAAAGCTATGCCACTTAGAGTAATAATGCTCCACCAAGTGCCATTGTCTAAATAACAAAACCCATCACCAAGCATGGGTTAACTTCTTGTTGCTGGTCAGGGAATCCAAAAGACTCCTAAAATAATATAATACTCTATTGTCATTGCCCTTGGTTGTTTCCCAGAACCTAAAGATGAGACTTTATTGCTGAAGACACCATATACTTGAGACAGAGGACTTAGAGAAACAGAGCTGGGACTGATCATGGAGCATCCTCCATGAGGAGTAGCTCTCACAGTATCAGAAAATACTATGCAAGTTGCCAAGGGAGAAAAGAAATGGACAGTCTTACTCAGCTCTAAAGCCTATGAACCGAATCAATGGCCAGAACAGCAGTATAGCTTTAAGGGCTCCCCAGTGGCACTTACTATCCTGGGGATAACCTTCTACTTGGACTTTAGGCCACTGCAAGAATTCTTGTCTGATGCTATATATATAGCCATTGACTTGTGGCTGGTGAGGTCATAGACACAAGATGAGAACCCACTACTGTCACATTTCTAAACCAGGAAATTTCCCAACTATGTTCTGAACATAAATCTTTATATCCACAGATAAGTGTATCTTTAAATCCTCAGCAAAAAAAGCTTTTTTCTTTCAGTAGATAAAGAACATTACAGGAATCTACAGCATATAAAGATGAAGAGAACACAAGCACAACTGAGATATCAACAACACAAACTCTATGCGAAAGGCTCTGGAAACATCAAAGAAATCAGAAGAGATTCGCTGTCTTAAGTCTTTATCCCCAGAGGTCTCAGGATATATTGAGCTTCTATGAAAACCAAAATTAATCTATTTTCATTTTTCTATATGTACACATCCAGTTATACCAGCTCCATTTGTTGAAGGAGCTGTCTTTTTTCCATTGTATGATTTTGAATTCTTTTCAAAAATCAGGTGTCCATAGGTGTGTGGGTTTATATTTGATTGCATTGATTCACCAGCCTGTCTCTATGCCAGTACCATGCTAATTTTATTTCTGTTGCTCTATAGTATAACTCGAGATCAGGGATGGAGATATCTCCAGAAGTTCTTTTATTGTACAGGACAGTTTTAGCTCTTCCGAGATTTTTGTTGTTGTTGTTGTTTCATGTGAAGTTGAGAATTGTTCTTCCAGGGTCTGAAGAGAATTGTGTTGGTGTTTTGATGAGAATTGCATTGAATCTGTAGATTGTTTTTGGTAGGGTAGCCATTTTTACCATGTTAATCCAACAAATCCATGAGCGTGGGAGATCTTTCCACCTTTTGATATGTTCTTCAATTTCTTCCTTCATAGATGTGGTTTTTTTAATACAAGTGTTTCACTTGCTTGGTTAGAGTTACACCAAGGTACTTTATGTTATTTGTGGCTACTGTGAAGAATGTTGTTTCCCTACTTTCTTTCTCTGTCCTTTTATCTTTTGGACACAGGAGGGTTACTGATATTTTGGGGGGGAGTAATTTTTAAATTTTATTTTAGTTAATTCAGCCACTTTAATGAAGGTGTTTATCTGCTCTAGGAGTTCTCTGGTAGAATTTTGGTGGTCACTCATATATACTATCATATCATCTGTGAATAGTGATACTTTGACTTCTTCCTTTCCCATCTGTATCCTCGTTATGTCCTTTAGTTTTCTTATTGCTCTAGTTAGAACTTCCATTACTATGTTGAAGAAATATGGAGAGAGTGTGTAGCATTGCCTTTTCTCTGATTTCAGTGAGATTGATTTTAGTTTTTCTCCATTTATCTTGATGTTGGCTATAGGTTTGCAGTATATTGCCTTTACTATATTTAGGTATGTACCTTGTATTCCTGATCTCTCTAAAACTTTAAACATGAATGGATGTTAGATTTTTGTCAAATGCTTTTTCGGCATCTAAGGAAATGATCATGTGAAATTTTTTCTTTCAGTTTGTTTATATGGTGGATTACATTGATTGATATCCATATATTAAACCACCCCTGCATGCCTGGGATGAAGTCTACTTGGTCATGGTGGATGATATCTTTGCTGTGCTCTTGGATTCAGTTTGCAAGTATTTTCTTGAGTTTTTTTTTTTTTTTTCCACATCAGTGTGCATAATAGAAATTGCTCTAGATTCTCTTTCTTTGTTGGGTCTTTGTGAGGTTTAAGGATCAAGGTGACTATGGCCTCATAAAACAAATTTGGTAATATACCTTATTTTCTACTTTGTAAAATAGTTTGAAGAGAATGTTCTATGATAGCCATAATTTCTGTTTCAATGAGTGAGTTTATTAAGGATATCAAAAGCAAAAGCACAAAGATAGAGTAGCAGCTAGATTGATAACAATCCATTAGTTAAATCCATTAGTTTGATAGTAATCCACTATCAAATCAGGAGTTTACAGCATGCAGCACAGACAAGTGGAGTATGCCAATTCAAAGCTTACAAAGACATCATCAAATCTGGGTCTTGCAAACATCTAACAGAAATTGACTAGGAAGTTGAGGCAGTCAGCTAGAATTTCTAATTAAGATTTCCCTTCATGGATGAGCACTTGAATTCTTGTTCTCTTGCAGGCATTCTTTAATATCATAGACTAAGTAATAGTTACATCTACTCTAAACAGTTTGCATTTAGAATGTCTCCAAACCACCCAAATTACTCGATCACTTTTGTTGTTTTCCTTTCTCCTTGGCAAAGTTAGGGAAGCATCCTGCCCAAGAAAAGAAAGTTCTGGAGAACATTCAAAATAAGCATCCTGAAATTTGGCAAAGGAGTGTCTCCTGTCCCCCAGCGTCCGCTTTTAATAAGCTCAAACAGCACACAACAATTTACCAATTTGTATAGTACAAATGGTGACCATGCAATGGACTTCCTTCTTCTGTGCTAGTTACTAGAACTGTAACTGGAGTGTCAGAGCTTAAAGTCCCAGATCAGGAGACTCCTATAACCTAGGATTATATTCCTCTTCCGATATCAGCTAAAGAAACAAGCACTGATGAAAAGCAGAGAAAGGGGATCTAATCAATGTGCACTAGGAAGAGGGGCAAATAAATGGGCTCAGTGACTCCGGTTTATATGCAAGGCACTAATATGAGCTTTAGCTTTAGGTAAAGGAGAAAGCAGAGGCAGAGAGATCAGGGATGGCAATACACCGTTCTGGTGAAGAGTGAACTGATTGCAACTCACATCTATTACGATTTGACAAAGGGACCCAAAGATGTTTTCACTGCCATTGTAAATCAAGAAAATCATTCTGGTCAATACAATAAGATTACTGGAATCCAAGTGAAGAGGAGAGACAGAAGGATACCTGGGCATCTTGTAAGCCAGTGTAACTAAAGTGATCCACAACATTTCACAAGAGACCTTGACTACCCAAAGTCAACCTCTGGCCTCTATATGCACATGTACACGGACACATGAACAAGTATACACGAGTAAGTGCACACACACACATAAGAGAAAGGAATCACTCATAGTCACTGTAGATTTAGCATAGTGACTTATCTTTGTGCTTTCAGACTTGAATAAGGATGAACTAAATGCCTATGACAAAAGCTAAGAAAAGCTATCTTAAAAAAAATAGGGAGGACAGAAAGAAAAGTAAGGTGGGAGTAGGCAAGAGTCCTTTTCAGATGACCCTAGTTTTCTGACTCACGGCTGTGAAGAACCATTGTAAAGCTGAAGCCTTAGTCTGTTGGCTGCATCCTGATGCAGCAACATACCATTTAATAAATTCCAAAAGTAAGTTGAAATAAGTTTTTATGTCATCATCACTGAGTACTTGTCACCATTAGATCAAAATGATTGGGAGTACTCTGGTCAGTCATGCATTTATTTTTGCTCTCAAGTTGACCATCAGCCTCAAAGTCTTTGCTTTATATTAGAAAAAAAAAAACCATAACATTTGAAAAAATGTTAGATCACAGAGCTGCCTTTCTGTGTCTTTGAGACATACTCCCACAAATACATACTTGCCTTCTCTCTCCCTGGACAGAGAACTGATAAAGCACACTGACACCCTGCAGTCTACCTCCTCCTCACAGCTGTGAGCTAGGTAAAGATACCCTTGCAGTATAACTTTAATGTTATGAAGGCCTTTTATAATTTTTTAATTAATTTATTTATTTACTATGTATACAGTATTCTACCTGCATGTATACCTTCACATCAGAAGAGGACACCAGATCACATTATAGATGGTTGTGAGCCACCATGTGGTTGTGGAAATTGAACTCAGCACCTTTGGAAGAACAGCCAGTGCTCTTAACCTCTGAACCATCTCTCCAACCCTATGAAGGCCTTTTAACTTCTGGCAGAGGATGGAGCTTGACTTATCCCTGAAATCTATATAAATCAGAAACTTGCTTTGTCCTATGGAATGGACAGGTCCACCTCCTTTCAAGACTACTGTCTACAATTCTATGTCCTAACTCTTCAAGGCTCAATAGGTCTGCCTACGGTCCTGAACCTACAGTTCTCCCGTGTTGGGGATTCATCATGGCAGCCTGTTGCCATGAGCTTATGAGTGTCCTAAATAACACTCTTCTGGGGGGCAATTTTTGTCAGCTCCCTCTCTGTGAACCTGCCATTATGTTTAATGAATAACAGAAACTATTGACATTGGTTTACGTATAGCTGGTATCAGTGCGCTACAGTAACAGAAGCCCAATGTAAAATGGGTGACTATCATAGATTCTGGGAAGCAGGCTTTGTTCTTTCCTTTAATCCCAAGTTTCTTCCAAATGCAAGTCATGATATCAGCTAATGAAGGTAGGTTAAAGATGGCCAAAATACAATGATGAAAGGCTTCTTAATGTTTACACAGTGATTATTAATTGCTATTTTTTTGGCAGACATCTTCGCTAAAGGATGATCCATAAAATTCCCAAGGCCGGCATTCAGAGAGAAGAGTGTGTGCACCACGTTCCGGACTGCCAGCTTCAAAGAGCTTGTCCCACCCCTTGCCACAAATCAGGGATTTGCATAACAAAAGAATAAGCGAATCAGTAATGCAAGAGTATACAACATAGATCACCATTTTGTAACAGGTGATTTAAGTCATGAATAACAGATTTTCTCTGGGTAATTTATGGTCCTGGCACTCAGGAAAGCAAGCTCAATAAGTGTGCCAATTCACCCTACCTCTGACCCAGGAGAGCTCAGGGAAGTCCTGCAGCTCATTTACATCCCTTTCTTTGTGACTTTCAATTAGGGTAGACAGGAAGGTGGCAGGTGTGAAGAAGGAGGATGCTTTTGTTTCATTATAGTTTTTCTTTCCACGTTTTGTGGCATCTGGCCATAAGAGTAAAGTAGAGGTTTACTAAGGCAGCTTAATATTGAAAACTGCCGAGAAACCATAGCTTCTGATAACTGTGACCTCTATTGAATTTGCGTCATTACTTCTGGTCACATTGCAGAATACAAACTAAATAATAGCTAGTGTTTCTGACAGATTTGTTGTTCAGAAGCCAATGTGTAGAAAAATGGCATCCATTCACTTCCAGGTATTTACAAAACTGTCTTTACTCATCTATAAACCATGTTTCTCAACAGTATGTACCAGCGATGCCCTCTGCATACAAGAAGAACATCCTGAAGAATTGCTGTTGACTCTAACATCAAAAGAGATGTCATCATAGAAGAGTGCAGTCATAAAAGAGTAGCAAAAAGGAAGAGGAGAGGGTGATGGCAGTTTGTGAAAGAATAGACACCAAGCAAGAAAGTTTAAGAAAAAGTCTATGAAATATTTTCCAAAAAATATTTTCCAAAATATTATACAAAAATATTGTATTCGTATCAATAATTATAGAAAAGTATATTAAACAGAAGGATCATGGGTGTGGCTGGATAGATAACTCAGTGATTAGGAACACGTGCTGCTCTCTCCGAAGACCTGAGTTCCATTCTCAGCACTTACTTCTGGCAGCTCAGAACTACCTAGAACTCTAACTCCCTTTTCTGCCGCCTCCATGAGCACGGCATTCATGTGTGCACTGACCCACCCAGAGACAAACATTAAAAAATAATAAAATGATTTTTTAAAAAGAATTATAAATATCATGTACAGAAGTAACAATGGCTGCTGTTTACTCAGTTGTTGATTTGTCTCAGGTTCTGCACTTAGAACTTTGTAATAATATTCTTATGCAATTTTACCAATCACTTCACAGGGTTGTTAGTAGGTATGTCTCCACCTACTAGATAAGAGCCAGAGAATAAGAAATGTTAAGTGAACTTGTTATCTTTCTCTTTCTCATTGCTATGAAAATAAATACTACAATTGTATTAAGTCATAGTGGTTACCTTTAAAATTAGCCAAGGCCTGGGCGTGCCCAGATTATAAATTCCTTAAATAACAAGTACTTGCTGAAAGTTTTTACTTTCTTGTTTGATTTTCAGACATGATCTCATGGAGCCAATAGGAAGTTTGAACCAGCTGGTAGCAGAGAATGACTTTGTCTTCCTGATCTTTCTGTTTCCACCTCCCTAGCCATAGACCCATGGTGTGTCCCACCTTGCCTGGCTTACTTAGTGCTGTAAAGAGAACTCTGGCTTACACATATCAGAGAAGCACTCTATCCACTGAGCACAGCCAGAGCCCAACAGGGTGCTTAAGTCTTCTTTCAGGAAAAATCTCTCTTGAGTTTTAAAGATGGACCTGAGCAGAAGGCATTTCCTTCAGTCATTGGCATCAGGAGCATAAAATCCCCTACACAGAACTTAGTACCCACTGAACAAAAGCATCCTTTGAAGAGGTATGCATTTGAACAAGCAGACCCCCTCTCCTGCCCACTCACTCATACTTCCACACATCTCCTTCTGCTCACCCAGTTCCCACTGTCTAAGGACTATTTGTCACCTAGGTCCCTAAACACATTGCCTTGTTTTCCTTGTCTTCCAAAACACAGTGGGAAACAGAAATGGAAGGAAATGGATTTATTTACACTTCATCAAACCCTGTCAGTGGGCATCTTAGAATTTATACAAAAGATATAAAACAAAGACTAGAATGCATTTAAGTATTTTAGTAGTGAGACAGGTTAACTAATGTCTCTATATAAACATATGTGTGTACATTGTTATTTGAGAATTCACTGTATATAGTGAAATACAGTCATATCTATTCCCCATTTCTCCTTCCAATTTGCCTAGATCCCCTAACCTGTTTCTAAGTCCCTAGGCAAAATCCATGTATTTTCTTGGTTAAATATACAAATTACTGGCTTTGATTAGTGCTACTGACATGTACATGAATTTAGGGTCACCCACTGGAGCATGTGCAACCTACTAACAGTCACACCCCCAGAGAAAAGTAATTCTCTTCCTGAGAGCACCTGGCAACTTCCAATATCTTCTCAGTTATATACGGGGTCTTATGAGCTTCTTCCTTCAATCCAAGTTGAAATTTTGGCTGCCTCGGTCTTCTGCAGGGAAACAATGCTGCTGTGAGTTCTTGAATGTAATAGCCATGAAATAGCCATAAAACAGCATTTCAGAGCATCCTTCCCTATCCTTTAGCTCTTGCAATCTTCCCCACTTTTATACTAAGTTGGTGTTTTTCTAGGGAGAAAGGAAGCCCTGAGACCCACATTGCTTCTACTCTCTGTTAAAGGTAGTTTTGTTGTTGTTGTTTGTTTTGCTTTTTAATTCAATTTCAGGCTCAGGAAAATGAGGTCTTGGAGATCCTTTGAATTTAAAGAGCCTCTGTGTTTTGTTTGCTTATTTATTTCAGAATGCACCCTCCCTCCCACCTACACACATCAACTAATTCTGAGCCTGGTAGAGTTCTTTGTCCAGGTCCATTTCTTTGATGAATACATAATCTGCTGTACTCTGATGCATCTTTTGAGGTTGACATCACTGCTACTCCTGCATTCCTGTTAAGTACGCTAATCTGACATGTGAAAAGAAGACAAAACACAAGTGTCTCTCTTTATACTATTTCTGATGCTGCCAGAATTTCAGCACAGAGTAAGTACTAACTCCTCGAAGACACTACCAGCTGATTGGGGAAACAGATGCAGTTTTCTTTTTTGTTTTCTGTTTTCCTCTTGCCTCCTAGCCAGTAGATCATATATTTAAGCTTTGATTCTTCTCACATTAAAAAGGGGAAAATACACATCAATAAACCCATTCAAATGTGTCTAAACTAGAATGTTTAGCACCACACATTCAACAGACCTGGAATGAAAAGATTTACTGTGTGGGGTGGGGAGAGAGACAGACAGACAGACACAGAGAGGCAGAGAGAGAAAGAGCATAGGAGAAGAGAAAGAGGGGGCTGGGGGGAGTCTCCTGAAAGAGAAAGTCAGAGAGTAGAGAAGAGAAGAGGAACTGAGGCAGAGGGAGCTTGCAGTGAGCAGTCAGTTCTTTATATCTGGTGTGCGACTGAAAGGCATCTGTCAGCTGCATCTGCCACACACCTGGTGGTGGCACATAGTGACATCAGGTTGATGGACCACCTAGAGGCAGGTTTAAGAACTAACAATCACAATGACCAAGATATGTTATCAGCTTCTTATGATGGCTTCCAAGTCTGCAATTATAAAATAAGATCTGAATGGGTATTGAGCGTCTTAGCCAGAGGCCTCCTTCCTAGGAAACCCTCTTGGACACTGAGCTGCCATGGGCTACATCTGTGCAGGGGTTCTAGGTTATCTCCATGCATGATCCTTGGTTGGAGTATCAGTCTCAGAAAAGACCCCTGGGCCCAGATTTTTTGGTTCTGTTGCTCTCCTTGTGGAGCTCCTGTCCCCCTCAGGTCTTACTATCTCCCACTTCTTTCATAAGATTCCCTGCACTCTGCCCAAAGTTTGGCTATGAGTCTCAACATCTGCCTAGATACACTGCAGGGTAGATCCTTTCAGAGGCCCTCTGTGGTAGGCTCCAGTCCTGTTCCCTGTTTTCTCCCTCCTCTGATATCCATCCTCTTTGCCTTTCTGAATGGGGATTGAACAGCTTAGCCAGAGTCCTCCTTCTTGATCAGCTTCCTTAGGTGTACAGATGTTAGTATGTTTATCCTATACTTTATGTCTAGTATCCACTTATGAGTGAGTAAATACCCTGTGTGTCTTTCTGCTTCTGGGATACCTCACTCAGGATGATCTTTTCCAGTTCCCACCATTTACCTGAAATTTCATGATTTCCTTGCTTTTTATTGCTGAGTAATATTTCATTGTTTAGATGTACCACAATTTTTGTATCCATTCCTCAACTGAGGGGCATTTGGGCTGTTTCCAGCTTCTGGCTATTACAAATAAAGCTGCTACCAACATGGTTGAGCAGATGCCCTTGTTGAATACTTGAGCATCTTTTGGATATATGCCTAGGAGTGGTATAGCTGGATCTTGAGTATGCTCAATATCCATTCAGAAAGGCAAAGAGGATGGACATCGGAGGAGGGAGAAAACAGGGAACAGGACAGGAGCCTACCACAGAGGGCCTCTGAAAGACTCTCCCCTGCAGGGTATTGAGGCCGATGCTGAGACTTATAGCCAAACTTTGGGTAGAGTGCAAGGAATCGTATGAAAGAAGTGGGAGACAGTAAGATCTGCAGAGGATCGGAGCTCCACAAGGACAGCAACGGATCCAAAAAGTCTGTGCAAAGGGGTCTTTTCTGAGACTGATACTCCAGCCAAGGACCACTCATGGAGATGGCCTGAAACCCCTGCACAGAGGTAGCCTATCGTAGTTCAATATCCAAGTGGGCTCCATAGTAATGGGAACAGGGACTGTCTCTAACAGGAGCTGATTGGGCTGCTCTTTGATCACCTCCCCCTGAGTGGGGAGCAGCCTTACCAGGCCACCGAAGAAGACAATGCAGCCACTCCTGATGAGACCTGCTAGACCAGGATCAGAGGGGAGGGGAGGAGGACCTCCCTTATCAGTGGACTGGGAGAGGGATAAGGGTGGGGAAGAGGGAGGATGGGATTGGGAGGAGAGAAGGGAGGGAGGTATGGGGGATACAAAGTGAATAAACTGTAACTAATAAAAAAAAAATAAGATCTGTTGACATTTATATTTCAAGCAGAAAGCCTTAGTTTATCCATCTGTGTTGAAACCTAAGACAAATGTGAGCATAGCTTCTAACAGACATGGAGTTGAAAAGCACAGTATAGGAGAGTACATGTGGCCTTGCTATTAGAAGTGTGAACTGGAGTCTGGAAAATTGATAAAACTTAGTTATTTCAGGAAAGAAGTCACTCTCTCAAGTGGGGAAGTGGCTGAGGAGCTGGGAAAGGTTACAAGCTATAATACTATTCAGCCCATATTATACGGCCCGTATCTGCTTATAAGTGAATGTATACCATGCATGTCTATATGTTTCTGGGTTACCTCACTCAAGATGATCTTTTCTAGTTCCATCCGTTTGCCTGCGAATTTCATGATTTCCTTGCCCCTGGTGATGCAGCCTTTCCAGGCCACAGAAGAAGAGGATCCAGGCAGTCCTGATGAGACTTGATAAGCTATGGGCAGGTGGCAGATGATGAGAATTCCCCTTTTCAGTGTACTAGGGGAAGGGGATAAGGGGGAAGTGGGGCAGAGGGAGAAACTGGGAAGATTTGATGGAATGGGCTTCAATTAGGATGTATAATGAATAAATTGTTTAAAAAAATAAACAAACAAACCCGATTCAGCCAGGAGAGTGGAGAACCCATAAGGGTCATTTACATAGCACCTACATTTTCCTGATCTGGTCATAGAGGGTTTTCTCACTCAAATTCTGTTTTTTAATTACAGCCCAGGTGAGAAGGCATTGCCCAGCCTCATTCAAATAGCTTCTTTTATATGTTACTCAGATTCTTCTGTTTTCTAGCCCTCCTTTTCTGACTTCGTTTGGATTGAAAATATAAGAGCTCCTGCAAATTTCATGATTTCCTTGTTTTTAATAGCTGAGTAGTATTCCATTGTATAAATGTACCACAATTTCTGTATTCATTCTTCCATTGAGGGGCATCTAGGTGGTTTCCAGATTCTGGCTATTACAAATAAAGCTGCTATAAACATAGTTATAGTTGAGCAAATGTACTTGTTGAATGGCGGAGCATTTTTTGGGTATATGCCCAGGAGTGGTGTACCTGGATTTTGAGGTAGCACTATTCCCAGTTTTCTGAGAAAGAGGCAGATTGATTTCTATAGTGGCTGTACAACTTTGCACTCCCACCAGCAATGGAGGAGGCTTCCCCTTTCTCCAATCCTCTCCAGCATATGTTGTCACTTGAGGTTTTTATCTTAGCCTTTCTGATTGGTGAAAGATGGAATCTCAAAGTCATTTTGATTTGTATTTCCTTGATGACTAAGGATGTTGAATATTTCTTTAAGTGTTTCTGCCACCATTCAATATTCCTCTGTTGGGAATTCTCTGTTTAGCTCTGTACTCTTTTTTTTTTTTTTAATTGGAACAAGAAAAGATCATCCTGAGTGCTGTAACCCATAACGAGAAAGGCAAGCGTGGATAAATGGCTATTAACTGTATAATATGGGATAACCATACTACAGACCTAAAGAAGCTAAACAACAGGAGGACTCTAGGGAGGTTGATTAAATCTCATTCAGAACGGCAAACGGGATAGACACCAAAAGCAATGGAAGAGAGAGAACAGGACTGGAACCTACCATAGATGTCTTCTGAAGGCTCCACCCTACAGGGTATAGAAGCAGATGCTGAGACTCACAATCAAACTTTGGGCAGAGCACAGGGAGGCTTATGGAAAAAGCAGAGTACAGAAGGATTTTGAGGGGACAGGAACTCCACAAGGAGGCAAACAAATCTGAAAAATATGAGCCCAGGGGTCCCTGCAGAGACTGATGTGCCAACCAAGGACCATGTATGGAGAGGACATAGACCACTGCTCAGACGTAGCCAATAGGCTGCTGCTCAGTCTCCATGTGGGTTCTAGAGTAAGGGGATCAGGGGCTGCCTCTTTCTTGACCCAGTTGCTCCTCTTTGATTACTTCCCCATGGCAATATGGCCTTTCCATGCCAGAGAGGAAGAGGATCCAGGCAGTTCTGATGAGACTTGATAAGCTAGGGTCAGATGGCAGGAGAAAAAGTTCCTCTTTCAGTGGACTAGTGGAAGAGAATAGGGGGAAGAATGAAGGAGGTTAGAACAGGAAGGAGATGAGGGAGGAGGATACAACTGAGATATAAAATGAACAAATTGTAAAAAAAAATAATAAAAATGATAAAAGGGTTCCTGCCTCTGCCTCCTAGATACCTGCCACTGGTCACGACCTCTACCAGGTAGTAATTGTTATTATGGTAGCAGTAACTGATGCTATGACTTCAGTAATAATTCACTGAAATCAGAGCAAATCAATTTGCCAGCATTTAGTTTGAAATGAAATTTCAAAGTGTCTTAATGGCCCTTGCTAATTGCATAGGCACAGTTAATAGAGACTAGTTTTGAACTAGGTCTCATAAACAGGAAAAGATAATGATGAATCAGCCTATTTAGCCCAAGGAACATAAAACAAAGTGTCTACTAAATGGTTATCATTTGATCAGGATATATCTCAGTTCAGAGAGAAGAAGAAAAGCAAATATAGGCTGTGTGACTTAAACAAGTTAGTCAGGAGGACAAAATTGAAACAATTGCTAATCAGATCACAGAACTAAGAAGAAAAACAACACAAAATGAGGAGCTTGCAAGATGGTTCTTGCCCTGAAAGACTGATGGCCTGAGATGGGGACAAAGCAGACTAGTGTAGTCCACAGCCTCTGATTTGAACCTTGAAGTTTGGTTAATTTTGGAACTCAGAACTGTGTGTGTGTGTGTGTGTGTGTGTGTGTGTGTGTGTGCGTGCGCGCGCGCGCAGTCCACATGTGTATATCCAATGTCTGGTGTCTTCAATTGCTCTCAATATTATATGAATGCAAAATGTGACTAAGCAAGATTTGTTTGTGTATATGTGGTGTATATGCGCATGTATACGTATTTGTGTGATGTCTATGCCCAGGCCTGAATGTTAAGGGTAGAGGAGGCCATTCATTGCCCTGCTCAGTTACTCTCAATCTCATGTCGTTAAGGCAATGTTTGTCACTGAACCTGAAACTAGACTGGTAGCCAATAAGCCTCAGTGATCTTCCTGGTTCTATTCCTCATAGATCTGGGGTTACAGCTGGGTAGGGAGCCACTTACAACTATTTTTAAGTGGGCACTAAGAATTTAATTTTATGTCCTCATGTTTCTTCATTAAGATCTTTTAGCCACTGAACCATTTTCTCAGCCCATGTAGGGTTTCTCACTGGCTTGGGAGGCTACCAATTTAGCTAGACTAACTGTCTAGGAATTCCCAAAAATGTCCTTATCTCTGCCTCCTAATCCTACCACTACAGGTGCATGCCATGCCTGGCTTTTTACAGTGGCTTTTGTAGATCTGATGTTTATGCAGTGAGCACCTTACCAACTCATCCATCTTCTCAGCCAAGAACTTTTCAATTTTAAGAGAAAGTAATGAGCATATGAAGCATCAAGTCCTCAGTGTAAGGCCGCACCCAGAAATCAGAACAATGATGTTTCTTGAGGGAGTGTTTGCATATTCACAATGACTATGCTGGAGTCAATAAGTAACCTCACATCTGTTCAGATCATATTCACTTCCAAATCAATTCATGTGGGCTCAGATCTCACTACCAATTCAGTTAAGAGATTTTGAATATTTGGGGACAGAAGGAGAAAAGGATGCATTACTGAATTAGCAAGAAGAATGGGGGGCTGGCTAACCCCTTGTAGAAGTATGAAAGACTTCTATCTTCTGCAAACTCCCTCTTGCATTTGTATATTCATCTGTTCATTTAAATTGCAAATTCAATCCTAGTTTTTTACTTCTACCTTTCTCACCATGTGAAATGGTTTGGAACAGATTAGGTGTGTTGGTTTGAATGACTAATGTCTCCTATAGGTTCACATATTTGAACATTAGTTCCCCAATTGCTGGTGATGTTTGTCAGGTTATGAGATCTTTAAGGGGTGGAGCCTTGATGTTGGAAGTACAGGACTAAGGACAGGTTTTGAAAGTTTACAGCTTCATTTCACCTCCAGCTTACTGTCTGTGGTTTGTGAGTATCTGGAGATGTGATCACTCAGCTTCCTGCTCCAGTCACTTCTTACCATGCCTCTCCCACCGTTATGAACACCCTCTGAAAATATAAGTTAGTGTCAACTCTTTCACAGGTTGCTTTGGTTATGGTGTTTTATCACAGCACCAAAAAGTAACTAAGATATGGATGTGATATATAGATAGGTGATATGTAGATAGATAGATAGATAGATAGATAGATAGATAGATAGATAGATAATGATGATTGATAGGGAAGTTAGCTAGATAAAGAAAATTGATAGATGATAGATAAAGAGATATAGATGATAGATAGATAGATAGATAGATAGATAGATAGATAGATAGATAGATAGACGGATAGACAGACAGATACATGGATACAGGAATGAGTGGGTAACTGAATGAATAGAACAATGAATAGACAGATAAATAATAGTGGGTACATGGATGATAACTAACCAATAGTCATTAGTCCTCAAAGGCCATAAGCTCTATGAGAACCATATATGCCCCAGTAGAAATCACAGGTCACTGGGAGTTTGTATATAACACACTGGAATGTGGACAAGTGGCACTCAGGTGTTATTTGAAAATGTTATTTTTCATGTCTAAAGTATTCCAAATATTTCTTAAAGCAGCTTGTTCTTTATGTTTGTAAATGACTCATTTAGGTTTCCTTTCTATATTTATTAATATAAATACAACAGTGATTTTGTTTGAATAAATAAAACTATAAATTTTTCTTGCTTTTTAATCTTCGAAATATGTTTTCTATTTTTGTTTTGTTTTTAATGAATACAAATTTTTGAAAAGAATCTGGAACCTTTCTGAGCATTGAAGATTGCTTAAATTATATATCTTCCACCAAAATTTTCTAGAATTCATTGGTGATATAACTTTTTTGAGGTATTTCATAGTTTCAATAAAATTACTGACAGTTCTCAAATCTCTCACAAGATTCTTAGCTTCAATATTAAAAAGGTTTTTCACACAGTACTTCATTCACGTTAGAATGCACCTGGTTATCTTAAACTAGTATAAAGGACTTAATCAAAATCCCTACCTCTAGGTCCCAACTGTAAGACTATGCATACAACTCCAATGTTTTTGTTTGTTTCTTTCTCCTGTTTTATTTATTTTGAGATGAGGTATTTTATAGCTCAGACTGGCCTCAAACTCTTTATGTAGCCAAGGATGACTTTGTGTTTCTGATTCTGGTTTCTCCATAGGAAAAATATAAAGATAATAAAGTATTATTATCTGGGATAGTTGGTGCATGTCTTTAGTCACTGCATGCAGAAAGCAGAGGCAGAGGCAGACAGATATCTGAGAGCCCAGCCTGGTCAACATAACAAGTTCAAGGCAGTCAGAGCTATACAGTGAAAACCTGTCTCAAAAACAGTGAAAATCATAGGTCAAAAGTTTCAGCATTGGCTGTAGCTCTTTTGGCTAATTTTCTTAGGTCTTTACAAAGCCCTGGGCAATACCCACAGTAATGCAGAAAAGAAACAAAATAGAAATGCAAATAAGGGACTGTCTGATTTCACAGTGGGTAAAGGAGCTTGCACAATTTAAATCCCTGAACCCACAGTGCAAGGAGAGAACCAACTCCCAAAAGTTACCCTCTGGCAAACGCACCCAAACCATGGCGTATGTACTTCTACAACCACACACACATACTCACTGATTAGTAAATAATAAATGCAAGAAACGCAAATAAGGCATTTACAAACATGAAGAACAAATTGTTCTGGTTAAAAAAAGAATTCAAAATTTTTTGACATAGCACTTGAGAAATAACAAACTTTTATCTATCTAGGCATGGAACCTACAATGCTATGATTTCTTTGAGTACTTGTGGGACACAAACATTTCCAAATTGCTCCAGAGGATGAAATGGGACACTTAAAACTATTCTTCTACTGCAATGTCTGAATGTAGGTCTGTCCATAAAGTTTAAAATCAGGCCATGTGCATACTATAGCTAAAGGCTGCTTACGGATACTGTTAACTTCCTTTTCATCCTTAAAATAAGACTGAGTTGTCTTATGTTTTCAAAATACATAATTAAACTGGCAATAATAAGTTAAGATATTGTTGTGTAACACCCTTCACAATAGCCACTACCCACATAAAGTACCTTGGGGTGACACTAACCAAGCAAGTGAAAGACCTGTTTGAGAAAAACTTCAAGTCTCTGAAGAAAGAAATTGAAGAGATATCAGAAGATGGAAAGATCTCCCGTACTCATGGATTGGTAGGATAACCATTGTGAAAATGGCCATCCTGCCAAAAGCAATCTACAGATTCAATGCAATTCCCATCAAAATACCAACTCAATTCTTTACGGACCTTGAAAAAAAAAGATTCTCAGCTTCATATGGAGAAACAAAAACCCCAGAATCTCTAAAACAATCCTGTATAACAACAGATCATGTGGAGGAATCTCCATCCCCAATCTCAAGCTGTACTACAGAGCAATAGTAGTAAAAACTGCATGGTATTGGCATAGAAACAGAAAGGAGGATCGATGGAACCGCATAGAAGATCCAGAAATAAACCCACACACCTATGAATACTTGATTTTTGACAAAGCAGCCAAATCCATAAAATGGAAAAAAGACCGCATCTTCAACAAATGGTGCTGGTCCAACTGGATGTCTACATGCAGGAAAATGAAAACAGATACATATTTATCACCCTGCACAAAACTAAAGTCCAAGTGGATCAAAGACCTCAACATTAAACCAGATACTCTAAATCGGTTAGAAAAAAAAGTGGGGAACAGCCTAGAACTCATTGGCACAGAAGACAACTTCCTGAACAGAAGACCAACAGCACAGGCTCTAAGAGCAACAATCAATAAATGGGACCCCATGAAACTGAAAAGCTTCTGTAAAGCAAAAGACACTGTCATCAAAACAAAGCGACTGCCTACAGATTGGGAAAGAATCTTCACCAACCCTTTATCTGACAGAGGGCTAATATCCAGTATATATAAAGAACTAAAGAAGGAGAAAAGCAACAAACCAAGTAATCCAATTAAAAAATGGGGAACAGAGCTAAACAGAGAATTCTCCATAGAGGAATATCGAATGGCAGAGAAACACTTAAAGAAATGCTCAACCTCATTAGCCATTAGGGAAATGCAAATCAAAACAACCCTGAGATTTCACCTTACACCCATCAGAATGGCCAAGATGAAAAACTCAAGTGACAACACATGCTGGAGAGGTTGTGGAGAAAGGGGAACCCTCCTCCATTGCTGGTGGGAGTGTAAACTGGTACAACCACTTTGGAAGTCAATCTGGCACTTAGTCAGACACTTAGGAATAATGCTTCCTCAAGACCCAGCTATACCACTGCTAGGTATATTCCCAAAATTTGCTCAATTACACAACAAGGACATTTGCTCAACCATGTTTGTAGCAGTTTTATTTGTAATATCCAGAACCTGGAAACAACCCAGATGTCCATCATCAGAGGAATGGATACAGAAATTGTGGTATTTTTACACAATGGAATACTACTCAGCAATCAAAAATGAGGAAATCATGAAATTTGCAGGCAAATGGGATCTAGAAAAGATCCTTCTGAGTGAAGTATCCCAAAAGGAGGAAGACAAACATGGTATATACTCACTTATATAAACCTACAAGATATAATAAACTTATGAAGTCTATACACCTAAAGGAGATAAACAAGAAAGCAGACATGAGGTAAGATGATCAATCCTCACTTAGAAAGACAAATGAGATGTGCATTGGACGTATGACAGGAGTCTATCGCAGAAGGCATCTGAAAGATCCTACCAAGCAGCGTTTCAAAACAGATACTAAGACTTATAATCAAACCTTCAGCAGAAGGGGAGTTAGTATGACAGGGAAAGGATACGAGCCCCACAAGGACCAAATGTATCTGGGCACAGGGGTTCTTTCTGAAACTGTTTCTCCAACCAAAAACCATGTATGGATATAACTTAGAAACTTTAGTCGGACGAAGCTCGTGGTAGCTCAATAACCAATTGGTTTCCCATAGTAGGGGGAACAGGGACTATCTCTGACAGGAACTCAATGGCAGGCTCTTTGACTCCCCACCCCCCAAGGGAGGAGCAGTTCTTCTAGGCCACAGAGTAGGACTTCGAAGCCAGCCCTGAAGATACCTGATGAAACAGGGCCAGACGAAAGGGGAGGAGGTCCTCCCCAGTCCGTGGACTTGGAAAGGGGCAGGGAGAAGCTGAGAGAGGGAGAGTGGGATTGGGAGGGAATAAGAGAGAGGGATAGAGCTGGGATACAGAGTTAATAAAATATAACTAATAATAACAAACAATTAAAAAAAAAGATATTTTTGTGTAACACTATTCCTGGCCAAGACAAGACTAACTCAGTAGTAATTTTGGAGCGTTTTGTTTCTGTTGGGAGGAGTGCCTCATAATGATTTGCCAATTTTTTTTTCTGTTTGTTTTTCCCTACAGGTATCTTGCTTATATATTATGGTGTTTGATTTTTGTGGTCATAAAATTTTTATATTTGCTAACATGTGTGTCCCTAAGTCTATATGTATTCCTTGTGCTTTTTTCTTTGGATCCTTTATGTCTGTTTATTCGTTTAGTTCTATTAGTGTTTGTTTTCTTTATTTTTATCTATTATTATTATCCTTATTTTAGGTCTCTGTTTGTTTTCTAATGAAAGCAAGAAAGGATTTAGGTTTGAGTGGGTAGGGAGGTGGAAGCATATAGGAGGAGCTGGGGGAGGAAAAACTGAAATCATAATCTACTGTATGAAAAAATTATATTTTCAATTTAAAAATCATATTTTTTCCAAAGTATATGAAATAATGAAATATACCACAGAGGATATTTCAATATATTTAGCATCGAGATAAGCATAAGTCTTATCTCTAACCACAAGATAATAAATTTTAAATTAATATATAATAGATAATTACAAATATCCCCAAGTTAATAAAATTTAAAGATAATTTATAATATTTCTAATTCAAAAAATTAAGGATGGCTTAAATATTTTGAAATTTATAAAATGTGAAAGCATGATGCCACTTAAGCACTGGATTAAAGGTGAAATTAAAAGAAATTTATGAAGCATTTGATGACGTGATAACAGTTGAATTTTACAGTGTCAGAATGTATACTTAAAGCAAAAACAGTACTCTTAAACATGTTTGTCAGAAACATCAGAATGAATGAATTGAAGAAATGTTTGTCCCGAGAAACTTGATAAACCTCAAGCAATTTTTTTTTAAAAAAAGGAAATAAATTAAGAAAGATATCATGAGTCCTCAAATTACAGCAAGAGACACTGCTAAACCTAGTTTAAAAGGACACTGGCAACTATAACAGGAACCTGCTTTCTTACGCAACTCAGGACCAGGAGTAGCACTACCCACACTAATCATTAATCAAGAAAATGTCCTGTAGACATGTCCACATGTCAATCTGATGGAGGCAGTTCTTAAATTGACATTCCCTCTTTCCACATTAATCTAGTTTATGTCAAGTTGACAAAACCTAACTAGTATAACTGACCCCTTTTCAACTTGATACAGAGTTATCACCATTAAACAGTAACTGTCCTTCTTTGATTATCCCCAAGATCTCATGTAAAAATCACAATATAAAACATTATAATTTTTAAAGTGCCAGTCTGTTGTCAAAGGTTCACATACTTTAAATTTTCAGTAATTTTGTAATATCCAAAGTCTCTTAACTGTGGACTCCTGAAATTTCAAAATAAATTACATACTTTCTTGCTTCTTTAAGAACTCCAACTCTCCAAAATGCCAAGTTTCAGCTTCTCCCCATGACTCCTTCAATCCTATAGGTTCCATGATGCCCAAACCATTACCATGTAGAAGACTCTTACAAATAACTAAATCTGACTGCCAACTTGAGAAATAGCCGTGGCCCCTTCTAGACTGAAGATCCTGTGTATTTTCCTTGAGGAAATACTTGGCAGAAGTTTTCTCTTCTGTGATATTAATCTCTTATTAGTCACAGGAAACAAAGGGGAAAAATGGCAGTGTTTCTATTGCTTATCCTTTTTATTCTGCTTGGTACTCTAGCTCATGGATCCATGCTTTGAACATTACAGTAGGTCTCACCTCAATTAACATAATTTAGATAATCTCTCACAACAGACAAAGATGTTTGGTTCCATGATGATCCTCAATCTCTTCAAGTTGACAATCAAAACTAATCATCTATAGTGGTTTAAATAAGAATGGTCCCCATAGGCACATAGGTTTGAATTTATTAGTGCCAGTTGGTAGAACTATTTGGGAGGATTAGGTTTGGCCACGTTAGAGGCAGTGAGTCACTAAGAGTAGATTTTGAGGTTTCAGAAGCACCTGCCATTTTTGGTTCTCAATATCGAAATCTCTGTCTCTCTGTCTCTCCTCCCTCTTCTGAGTTACACTGTGGATTAGATGTAAACTCTCAGCTACAGTTCCAGAGCTATATCTCCCTCTCTGTTGCCATGCTTCCTACCATGAAGGTTGGGGACTAACTTTCTGAAACTATAAACAAGCTCCCAATTAAATGGTTTCTTTTAAAAGTGGCCTTGGTCATGGTGTTTTGTCATGACAAAATAGAGAAGCAACTAAGGCACCCTGTGAGTGGAGAGCTGGAGAGATGGCTCAGAAATGACTGTTCTGTTTTTCTATAGGTCCTGATTTCTATTTCCAGAGCCATATGGTGTCTCACAACTATATATAATGGGATCTGATGCCCTCTTCTGGTGTGTAGGCATGCATTAAAAAAAAGTACAAATATAGAAAATAGAAAAACTTAAAAACAAACCTTGAAAAACAGAAAAAGAATAATCTCAAATAAAAATATGCATCAGGTTGAAAAGTAAATATGGTTTCTTTTTTACAGCAGAAGTTGCATATGTTTGGAGTAAAAGATGAGATAGGATAACTTTTATGCTGTATGGATCATGTGATGCTGTCACAACTCAGTTTTGCTATTTTGCATATAGATGTTACATATACAACAAACAAGCTTTGCAGTCCAACTTTAGTTTGCATAGTGAATCTGAAACTTGCAGATTTTTTTATGTGTTAGGGAATTGGATTTTCCTTTTGATTTTTAAAAACCACCTAAGATTGTAGAATTCATTCCGAGCTCCAGATCTAAGAAAAATAGAAGCGTATCAGGCCAGTATAACCATATATTATAAGTGGTTGACCCCTGCTGTGTCTCTCACAGTGGCCACCCAGTCTACCAACTGTCAGTTACTTTCCTTCTTGACTCAGTTAAGTCTCTGTCTTTCTATAAGTTAGTTTTCACTTCCCTTACATACAAATAATCGAGTCATCCTGTTTTTAAACCCTCTCCATTCTTTCTCTTTCCCTGAGTTCCTGTCTCTCATTGCTCAGATACTTCCTACATCTTGGCTTCTCTGGATGCACAGAACCTTTGGCAGCTGATTTTCACATCCTATCACAGCGGCTTCCACCTGGACAAAGGTCTTTTCACATGCCATCTATTTACTTTGGTTTTGCTAGGAAAGCTACTGCTTTCACATATTAAAATACCTTTCCTTTGTACATCCCTAGTTACACAATTCAAAGAAGGAGCAAGTCTGTGATTATTTCATGCCTAACCCATCTAAACCAGCCTTTTGATTTCAGAGGTTCATTTGTCATGCTGAAAGTAGATGGAAAGGTGTGGCCACTGTACTGACACTTTGATAGATCTTAGAAGCCAGAATTCTTCTTGAAGCCTCTGTTATCTGAAGCATATGACTGAATTAATCCACAGGATATACTGTAATTTTCTTTTGACACCTAGGTATAAAAAAGGAAGACAAATTTAAAAACAACTTTCTCCTGAGACTTGGTACTCTCTGACAAGTGGTTCTACTCTGTACCTCTGTATCTCGTGCCCTGAATAGGGTCTTTCACAGTAGAAACTCTTCGTTATCTTTCTACTGAGCTATGAATTCATTAATAATCTGTTAGTTTATCTAGTCACTTAATCATCTAAGATTTATCTCCTTAAAAATGCAAACTGAATACCTTAGATATAACAATGTCTATGAGAGTAAATGATGCCAAGTTACAGGAAAAAGATACACAATCATCCCTGGAAATACACCCATCGTCCTACATCTCTTAGTTGATTCCAGATTAAATCAAGTTGACAGTGAGGATTAGCTATCAGAACATGAAACAGTTCATCGGACTGAAACTTTATTCATGGCAGATATTTTCATGCAGTTTTTAACTTAAGAGTGCATTCGTTGAATGTCAGTTTCAGAAAAGACCCTGTGCCCAGATATATTTGGTCTTTGTGGAGCTCCTATCCTTTCCCCATCAGACTAACTCCCCTTCTTTCTTATGATTCCCTGTACTCTGCCAAAGGTTTGGTCATGAGTCTTTGCTTTGAAAACACTGCTAGTTAGAGGCTTTCAGATGCGCTCAGTAGACCCCTGTCATGCGTTCAAAACCTCCGCTCAGATGTAGCCTGTGGTAGCTCAGTAACCAATTGGTTTCCCAAAGTGAGGGGAACAAGGACTATTTCTAACAGGAACTCAATGAAGATACCTGATAAAACAGGATCAGATGAATGGGGGGAGGTCCCCCCCTATCAGTGGACTTGGAAAGGGGCACAGTGGTGATGAGGGAGGGAGGGAGGGACTGGGAGGGAACGAGGGTTCGGGGCACGGCTGGGATACAGAATTAATAAAATGTAACTGATAAAAATTAAAAAAAAAAAAGAGTGCATTCGTTGTTCCACTTCCCCTCTTTGAGCTTCTCACAGCTAAGTTTGCTCTATGACGAGCGATCGCTCTTCAGTGGCTGGCCCTTAGATGGGTTGGCTTGCAGGAACAAAGTCTTTCTCTTCTTCTTGAAGAGCTGTCCTTCTGCTAAATTTGAATAGGTTTTCATACATACGGTCAAAACACTTTAGTGAATTCCAGGTAACTAAAAAAGATGCTTACTACTTACCCTCTGTGCTTCATTTCCTAAAAAGGGGGAAAAAATAGTCTAATAGAGAAAAGATCAGAAAAGATGTTTTGGGGGCTGTTTCTTGGTGTTTCTGTTCTCCTTCAGCAGAAGTTTCTTTTTTTAAGTTGTTTTTTTTAAATTACATTTATTTACTTCTTTATGTGTCTGTGTATAGTGTTTGCAGGTCTGTACACAGATACTTACAATCAATGCCAGAAGTAGGTCAAGGCTAAGCATCTTCCCCTGTATCACTCTCCACTCTCTCTCACTGAAGCTTGAACTCGATTTTTTGATTAGAGTAGCTGGCAGGCAGGTTTCAGGGATCCACCTGTCTCTGTCCCACCCAGCCCTGAGTTACAGACTTGTGTACAGACTGTGGCTCTCAGCTTCTACATGGGTGTTTGGGGATCTGAACTCAGATCCTAACGATTAAGTATCATTACTTCACCCTTTGAGCCATCTTTCCAGCTCCCCTTTTAAAAGCACTTTAAAATTAAAAGAAAATTAAAGTGTCCTTCATTGCAATCATAGAAACAATTATATTGGCTAGTATTATTTTCTAGTATTTTATTTATTTTGATACTTTAATAAATAAAATGACCTACCAATGCATTTCATTCACACACACACAGCCCTCAATTGGCTCAAATAATGGCATTAGCCTGGATGATAGAGCATGTGTCTTTAGACTACTCAACAACATGTCTGAGGCCCACCCTTGTGGTGCCCTCCTCCTACAGCTGTAGTGAAGAGTCGCTGCCACTTCACAAACAGCTTCAGTTCTCATATCCTCTCCCCCCAGATGTTGGCAAAAACACCCCATGCTCCAATCATGATTTCAGTCACCCTGCTTTCAGAGCAAAGTTTGGCTTCTTCTCTGTGTTACCTCTGCCTTGGCTACAATTTGAGGCAGATGGGTAGGAGTGGGTCTTCTAAACACAGAAGAAAGAATAAATAAACCTGTCACAGAGAACAAAAAAACAATGCAATCTATTAGAGGTTTTGATAGTCCTATTTGTCACAGAGAATAACAGATGCATTAGTGTGCACAGCACTTAGAATTCAGAGGCAGTCACTACACAAATGACAAATGATGCTCCTATAATTTATCATTTGTCTTTTTTCACTTAGTTAAAAAACCACCACTACGAAAAATCATGACAACTTGCCAATTAAACAAATCCACTCACCCACAGATGAAGCATGTATCTTTTTATTTTGCAAATTATGTTTGGATGGTAGGGAAAATTGGAAATGAAAAGTGTGGTGTGGTGATATACTGGAAAACCTTAAGAGACACATATTAAAGTAAAACACCCCACCTCCTGTCTAATGCATTGGAACCATGCAGAAGCCAATTTCAAAACACTGAAACCTTTCTGCTTTCTTCTTTACAACAATCTCACTTGAAATACTAATTAATTTCTTTTTTCTTTACTATTATGTCAGAGGACAACTGAACTAAGCCACTTATAGTGAGTATATTAATCTTATACTGTATGTAGAGGTAACTGAATCGTAAATGTGAATAAAAACAGTAGTTGTAGGATGGTGAAAATGGGAGGGAGAAGAAGTATTTTCTCAAGAGAGACTGTAGCATAAAAAGCAATGAGCATGCATTCCTGGAAGATGGCTCAGGAGTTAAAGTGTAGCATAAGGGCCTGAGTTAAACTCTCCAGAATCAACATGAAAAGCCACATATGGCAGAACTGTGGATTTGGGAATGGAGACAGGCAGATACTAGAGCTGATTGGCTGGCTGGATAGCCAAATACATGAGAGCCAGGTTCAGTGAGATGCCTAAATCCAAACAACAGGTGAAGAGTGATGGAGCAAGAACTGGAAATTGACCTCTGGGCTCCACATGCCTATACCTGTACCTTCAGGAACACTCACCTGCACTGCACAAACACGCCCATGAAAAAGAAGAACATTCCACAATGTGATACAGATGGCCAACTGGGAGCAGGCAAAGACCTGAGAGAAGGCCTGATCAGAGGCCACATGACAACCAGCCCTGAGAAGAAAACAGGTGACAAGTGCAGTGGGAACTTTGGTCTAGGTGCCTTGAGGAACCAAGACATTGAAAACAGCCCCCTTAAAAGATGCAGCTCAGCTTTGTTCATGTGTTACAAGGGGTTGTGAATAAGCCCATATATCAGTCTTGGAAACTGTCAGGTCCAAAGGAAACTCCATTTCTCCAAATTCAGGCAGCTAGACAAAAGCCAACATCCCTTGGGAACTTGTGAGGTTGGTTCCCCTCTACCAAAACAGCCATCTCCCTTACCATTGGCAGAAAGGACAAAAGGTTATCTGTGGTGCCTCTTAGCATACTAAAGCACATGCTGGCCCCTAGGCTTCCTAGGTTCACAGTGACATATAACACACATAAGGCATTTCAGAGTCCATGCTGGTTCTTCTCAGCTCTTCTCACCCTCACTCCCACCATAAACTTCCTTCAGCTCAGGGGCTTCTTTTCCCCTAGTTTCACATTCTCCTTCTAACTTACAATCAGAGGTAGGCTTTCTCTTGGTTTTCTCTTTCTTGATTGTTCTCTCTCTCTCTCTCTCTCTCTCTCTCTCTCTCCCTCTCCCTCTCCCTCTCCCTCTCTCCCTCTCTCCCTCTCTCCCTCTCTCCCTCTCTCCCTCTCTTTCTCTCCCTACAGGTTCAGGACACCCTGGCCTTGGCGTCTGCTGCCCCATGGGTCCTCACCATGTCCTGCCCGACCTTCAGGGACTGGGCACTGCTGGGCCCCGCACCTGGGCTGTGGCTGTGGCTGAACCCGCCCCCATGGCTGCCAGCCTGCATGCCTTCCTGGAGTATGTGGCTGAGTCCCTGGAGCCACAGTCACCCTTTGAGCTGCTGGGCAGGCGGCTTCCTGCGCCTGGCACAGCCCTGCTGCTATTTGTTCCCAGGCGGCCTGGGTGATGCTGCCTTCTTCGCGGTCAATGGCTTTATGGTGCTGGTGAAAGGCAGCTCCAACCCCAAATCGAGCTTCTGGAAGTTGATGCACCATCTGGACCGCGTGGACGGGGTTTCTCTTTCTTGATTGCCCTCTCATTCTCTTTTCTTCCCTCTCTGCCTCTGTCTCTCTCTCTCCATCTCTCTCTCTCTCTCTTTCCTTTTCCCTCTTACCCTCATGGCCAAGTTTGATCTGCTGGCCATATTCAGTCTATTTATTTTTCTCTCTGCTCTAGATTCTCCCAGATGCCTCTACCAGCATCTTCCAGATGCTATTCTCTACCTCATATATACAACCCAAACCTTCCCCTTCACCGGTCATGGAGTGTTCATGGCATCAGTTAATACAGAAACTCACACCCTTTTCTTGGAACACAGCTCTTAATTTTAAAGAAACCACAAATTTGAGCCATACATAATAAAGCAAAGATCATTTGTGAAAAGGGGACACTGGGAGAGATTGTCCTTTCGGGTAAGTGATTTGATTGGATGGTTATAAAAAGACAATTTTGGTAAGGATCCTCTCAGGAGAATTCAGGCGCCAACACTAGAAACAGAAACCATGACAAGATCTCGGAGAAGAGGTTCAGGAGGCAGAATGTGGAGTACCTTCTTGTATGTTTTAGAGGAAGGTGGGCCTTCAGGTTACCTACTTGAATTTTACAGTCCCTGCAGGGGGTCAAGCTATACCTAAGGCTTATGCGGTAAGCGAAGTGTGGGAGGTTTGCATTTTAAGAAGATAGTAAACAATTTTGTAATGAAGATGGGAAAAAGCGGGGTAGGGGCACATTCGGCATTAGCTACATAGAGGCTGTGCCACCAGGAGCCTGGCCCTGTAAACTTCGTTGGGGAATGGGAATTAGAGTGTCTATCATTCTGGAATTAAGGCACATGAGGGACTATGTTAGTTTCCATTAGAAAGAAAGAGTCACATTTGTGATTTGGGTAGGAGGCTTGGCATTTCCTTTATAGCAACAGTGACAGTACAGGCTGTTGCAGATAGGCTTGATCTGAGTTGCCCCTACCCCCAAACCTAGCAATTTAGTTGTCCATTTCCATCTTTCTTTCTCTGACTTTCTTTTGTTCTTTCTTTGTTTCTTTTCTTTTTTCTTCTCTTCTTCCTTTTTTCCCCTCCTCTTCCTCTATTACTTTATCCTCATCCTCCTCCTCATCTGCCTTCATCTCCCACTCTCCCTCTCTTTTTTGGTGGGTATGTGTTTCCGAGCTCAGACAAGATCAGGCACATTCAGTGTGATATGGCTGTAGACTTTGGTGGGTGTGTGTATAGACTCTTACTTATGTTTCTTGGCTGGCTTGGATCTCACTATTTGGACTAGGCTTGCATGAAACTCATATAGATCTATCTATAGGGTCTAAGTCATAGAGCTATTGTGGGGCATTATGAGGTATATCCTGCTTCCAAGGTAGATTCTCAGCTTCCAATTTTTGCTGCATGATGAGTTGGGAGAAAGATTTATTTTCCTTCTTTGTGTTTAGATGGCGGAATGCCCAAACTGATGCCCAGCCTCTTGGAAATGGATGTGATCCACACATACCAAAGTAATGTGATTGTTAGCAAAAATGTGTCCTTACCGTCTGTTGGAATACAAGATGTGCCAGCTATGCATATCATAAAGGGCTAATTAATTTGAGAGTGGACAAAGTCCAGAAATTGCAAACAATTGTGTTACAGCCAGTGCTTTAACAACAATAAAATCCAAAATTCTCCAAACCTTGTTTGTATTTTGTGACGATGGAGTGATCATGTAAGTGAAAATGCCTTCAACATGGAAGAAGCTAGACACTGACACTTAAGTAGATACCTCAGCAAACTGCACTGTAAAGTTCCCATAGTTGCAGAACACCTCTTTCATGGGGCTGTTTCAGTCTCCTCTGAGAACTTACACAATGCAGATACGATTTGAAACTTGGCAAACCTTGCCCAAAGCACACATTTGTTTCCTTTCAATTTGTTTGAATTCGTCATCAACACAATCAGAATCCCTGAGCAGTTGCTACTGGACTAGTTAATTATCGAGCATAAATAAATATGAAAAGAGAAAATAAATGTGCTTGTTTAAAATGAATTCTGTCAGTTTGGAGCAAATATTCTGTGATAAAATTTTCCATTCCTGAACAAAAAGAAGGTGATGCATGATTTGAATGCTGTATGATTTTAATGTCCATGTTTTTTTTTAATATTTTTTTTATTTTTTTATTCTTTTTATCAGTTACATTTTATTAATTCTGTATCCCAGCCATGCCCCGAACCCTCATTCCCTCCCAGTCCCTCCCTCCATCACTCATCACCACTGTGCCCCTTTCCAAGTCCACTGATAGGGGGGAACCTCCCCCCATTCATCTGATCCTGTTTTATCAGGTATCTTCATTGAGTTCCTGTTAGAAATAGTCCTTGTTCCCCTCACTTTGGGAAACCAATTGGTTACTGAGCTACCACAGGCTACATCTGAGCGGAGGTTCTAGGTTATATCCATACATGGTCCTTGGTTGAATGTCAGTTTCCATGTTTTTAACCATGTTTTACAAAGGGCTCAGACTCTGCTTTAACTTCGAATGCATATGGCCATTTTGTCCCCTCTCCTTTTCCCATTCTATTTCTTGTATCTGCAGGAGTGAAGGTTCAGGCTCTTGAAGACTTGGCCTGTGTTCTTTCCAGTTTCTCTGTGCCATCGTCTCCTTGGATGATTTATTCGCTATTTAAATCCTTTATATTTAATCTCTCTTTCCAGGACACTTGTGTGACTAAGTTTGCAAGTACCCAAGCCAGGGAGCAGAAATAAGAATAATGCCAAATATCTCACACCTAATCAAGTCAAAGGAAGCATAAATACTCTCTGTTCTTCCTGTGACACTATGAGGACTATCAGATTTAAATAGTTGTGTTTAAAATAATTACATATAGAGTCAGGGCAGAGACTCTGGGTAAGGTGGGTAAAGTGCTTGTTGTTCAAGCATGAGGATCTGAGTTAAAATTCTAAGTACAGACATAAAAGCTCAGCATGGTAGTGTGCCCTTGTGACATGGTGTGAAGCAACAACAGGAGAGTTCCTGGAAGCTTGCATGCTGGCTAACCTGGTACATGCAGAGGCAAACAACAACAACATCAACATGCTTTTGTCAAGGAAGGTAGAAAGTAGGACCACACTCAAAGCTGTTTTCTAACCTCCACACTCATACCATGACATATGCCTGCATTCAACACAAGAACATGCACATACATGTATATCATACACATGAAAGGGCAATAAAATAGTTGTGTGTGAAATGTGTAATTTTATCAGCAATAAGAAAAAACGAGAAAAATATTTAAATAGAATACAGGAAGAAAATTTTTAATTTTGTTACCAACCGCATCTTTACATTGAGAGCTGAGTGAGGGAACAAGTGAGTCACATTGTCTCTGACTGTAGCAGGAAGTCATTGGGCTTGTACTGAAGCCAAGAATGAGAACCACTGGGCTAGAAAGACACATAGCTGGCAAGCACAGTCAGTGAGGCTGCCTACTGAGCACCTGGAGGAGATTGCATTTGTGTGTGACAGGACATAATTTTAAGGACATACAGAAAGGGAGAATTACAGTCTGCATGACTGTGGAGTCTGATACTGCCTGAAACACAGGAGTCAGCACCCATCCATTTTGACTTTCATTACAGTGGTCCTTATCATAACTGGTATTTGTCTACGTTCCCAAATTCAGGTAGAATGTACCAGTTTATGCCTCCATGGCAAGCAATTCCTAAGAAAATTTCTCCTTGAAACATGCATTTCTCCCTCATAAATTGTCCTCCTAGATCAGCCAGGGACAATCCTTCAGGCTAATGGAGCTTATCTCCCTGCATAAGCTTATGTGGAGAAGGAGAAGGAATTATAGGAAAACAGACACTAGTTTTCAAGCTCTCATCTAGAGATAACACAGCATACTTCTTTTCTTTAAGTTTTTTTAATTTTTTATTAATTACACTTTATTAATTTTGTATCCCCCATAAGCCCCTCTCTCCTCCCCTCCCAATCCCACCCTCCCTCCCCTTTCTGCATGCATGACCCTCCCCAAGTCCACTGATAGGGGAGGTTCTCCTCTCCTTCTTTCTGATCTTAGTCTATCAGTTCTCATCAAAAATGGCTGCATTGTCCTCTACTGTGGCCTGGTAAGGCTGCTCTCCCATCAGGGGGAGGTGATCAAAGAGCACGCCAATCAGATTATGTCAGAGGCAGTCCCTCTTCACATTACTATGTAACCCACTTGGACACTGAACTGCCATGGGCTACATCTGTGCAGGGGTTCTAGGTTATCTCCATGAATAGTCCTTGGTTGGAGTATGAGTCTTTGGGAAGTTCCCTGTGTTCAAATTTTCTTGTTCTGTTGCTCTCCTTGTGGAGTCCCTGTCCTCTCCAGCTCTTACTATTTCCCACTTCTTACATAAAATTCCATTCACTCTGCCTGACAGTTGGCCATCAGGCTCAGCATCTGCTTTAATAGTCTGCACAGCAGAGGCTTTCAGAGGCCCTCTGTAACAGGATCCTAGGTTGTTTCCTGTTTTCTTCTTCTGATGTCCATCCTCTTTGCCTTTCAGGATGGGGATTGAGTGTTTTAGTTAGGGTACCTCTCTCTTGCTTAGTTTCTTTAGATGTACAGATTTTAGTGGGTTTGTCCTATGTTGTATGTCTATATGAGTGAGTATATACCTTGTGTGTCTTTTTGCTTCTGGGACAACTCACTCAGGATGATCCTTTCCAGGTCCCACCATTTACGTGCAAATTTCATGATTTCCTTATTTTTCATTGCTGAGTAATATTCCATTGTATAGATGTACCACAATTTCTGCTTCCATACTTCAGTTGAGGGGCATCTGGGTTGTTTCCAGCTTCTGGCTATTACAAATAAAGCTGCTACTATCATGGTTGCTGAACAGAACACCAACAGCACAGGCCCACTGCTGGTGGGAATGTAAACTTGTACAAACACTCTGGAAATCAATCTGGCACTTTTTCAGATAACTAGGAATAGCGCTTCCCCAAGATCCAGCCATACCACTCCTAGGCATATATCCAGAAGAGGCTCAAGTACACAAAAAGGACATTTGCTCAACCACAGCATACTTCTAATAAAATGTCACCTGTCAATGTAAGGTACATGGTCAGCTATCATTTCAAATGGGGAAGATATTTCAGTTCTCCCATGCAAGCAGGAAGACATGGACCAGAACCCAGTGTGTATCAACAATCTCAACAACACCACGAACTCCAGATATTAACACATTTGGGAAACAGACTTTATTTTTCCTAAAATTGGTGTGGTAGACTTTCTGAAAGGCACTTAACTAAAATGTGCATTTAAAGACCAGCTTGGATACAGATGCTTATAGATGTTTATATTGGTGGGCTAGAACATTAAATGGTCAAACCATGAAAGGCCTTAGCCTTTGCAACCCACCTTCATCTTTAATGTCCTACAACTATTTGAGGTCATCAGACCACTACAATAACAGTTCAATGTTAAGAAGATATTTATTCTTTTACTTTGACTTTTCCTGAAGAGATAATAACAAATGTCTGTCTACCTGTCCCAGATAGGTTATAGACTATTGTACCAAAGTCTGGCTTAATGAACTGGTAAATTTATTGAAGTTATTTACAGGAGCACAGGTACAAAGGCACAGCATTATCAGAAAGCCCACGTGACAACTTAATAAAGCTACATCCCTGAAGTTCCTTGCACAATCTGTAGGTTACTCATCCAAATAAGCTCCAAATGTGTAAGGGAATCATGTAAATCCTGTAGCTCTCTGAGATGCCTCAACTTCTCAAGTTCCCTTGGCTTCTCTGGTGGATCCCTCCTGCTTCAGGCCAGGGAAGGGGAGTATGTTTTAACTAGAAGAAACAGTTACTCAACACACTCTTTAGTAACTCTCTGTTAAATTATGTTGTTAAATTAGTACATCCAAGTAATCAGTTCTTCTCCTCTACAGTGGTCCACAAAATGGCTGGACCAAGGCAGGGCAGGAGCACTCACACTATGAGCCTTTGACCACTAAGAACTAACTTAAAAGTGATAGAGAGGTGATAGACAGGTATAGAAAGACAAACAGATAGACACACACATAGATACATAAATTATGAATAGATGATAGATTGATAAATGAGATATAAGTGATTTATAGATTGGTTAAAGATGATTGGTAGACAATCGATAAATGATAGATGATTGATAGATGGATAGATAGATAGATAATATATGCATATGCTGATAGATACATAAATAATCATGTAGATTCGTTAAATGGATAGATACAGATAGATGACATATGAATAAATGATAAATAGATAAATGAATAGATCTCAAACAAATGCATGTGAGCTGAACCCCTCATGTAGATTTATCTATCAAGGGCATGTCACTCACTTGTCTCATTCAGCCTGGCCACACAGAGTGAGGTGGAAGACCTCTGAATAGAAATGACATTTGTATGAGCCCATTTGAGGACAGTCATTAATATTGCTAACGAGCCAATGTGTTAAATTTGGCCCCAAAATGCCACCAGATGCATCCTCCCAGGCAACCTGGAGGCCTTTCTAATGATGCATTTAGGCCAAGAACACTGCAACAGCTTCTATTCAGGCAGCCTGGCCACTTGGCTAGAAACAGAGCATCATGGCAAAAACTATGTCCTAGGGAGGCTTCATTTCATGGAAAATGAATGTAGCTGGGGGCTGAATCCTACAGCCAGATTTGGCCTACAGATGGTATGTTTCTTCTAATGGCAGGGGAAGCTATTTGAAGGGTAATCTAGACCAGCTTCTGAGTTAACTAAATTCAACAAGGTTGTGTATATGGTCATATGTCCACCTTGTGTCTAGCTTTGTACCATGGCTAATCTTGATTATTAATTTGAGATTTAGATTTGCAATGAAAACAAACATACAGGTGTGAAAGTTTCTAGGCTGTGCTACCTGAGATGGGAAATCTCACCCTAACTGTAATAGGTTCATCCCATGGGCTGAGGACCCGACTCAATAAAAAGGAGAAAGTCAGCTGGTCAGCAGCATTCTCCTGTATGTGGATACGATATGACCAGATACTTCATTCTCCTGCTGCTACCACTTCCCCACCTATGATAGACAGCACCCTTAGACTAGGGACAAAAATAAAGCTCTTTCCTTCTTTAAGTTTATTTTGTTAGGTATATTGTCTTGACATTTAGAGGAATAACTCACACACTTTGAAATAAGGAACATGAGACATCAGAGATTCAGAACAGTGATAAAACAAGGTTCCCTTTGGAAATAGTACTATAATAGAATCAGACTGCATAAAATCAGAAAAAGAAGTAGACACTTCTAAGACTTCCCAAGCTTTTAGTAAGTAATTAAAAGACGTTCCGATTCCCTGCATTCTGTCAGAGGTTTGGTTATGAGTCTTAATATCTGCTTTGATACACTGCCAGGTAGAGTCTTTCAGAGGCCCTCTGCGGTAGGCTCCTGTCCTGTTACTTGTTTGCTCCTACATCCAATGTCCATCCCATTTGTCTTTCTAAGTGAGGATTGATCACTGTACCCTGGGTCCTCTTTCTTGTTTATCTTCTTTAGGTGGATGGATTTCAGTATATTTATCCTATCTTATAGGTCTATATAAGTGAGTATATACCATTTGTGTCTTTCTGCTTTTGGGATACCTCACTCAGGATGATCATTTCTAGGTCCCACCATTTGCCTGCAAATTTCATGATTTCCTCATTTTTAATTACTGAGTAGTATTCCATTGTGTAAAAGTACCACAATTTCTGTATCCATTCCTCAACTGAGGGACATCTGGGTTGTTTCCAGGTTCTGGCTATTATGAATAAAGCTGCTACAAACATGGTTGAGCAAATGTCCTTGTTGTGTACTTTAGCCTCTTTTGGATATATGCCTAGGAGTGATATAGCTGGATCTTGAGGAAGCACTATTTCTAATTGTCTGAGAAAGCACCAGATTGATTTCCAAAGTGGTTGGGAGTTAATACGACCTGGAGAGGACAGGAGTGCCACAAGGACCAAATATATCTGGTCACAGGGGTCTTTTACGAGACTGTTTCTCCAAACAGGGACCATGTATGGATGCAACCTAACGCCCCTGCTCAGATGTAGCCCTTGGTAGCTCAGTATCCAAGTGGGTACCCTAATAAGGGGAACAGAGACTGTTTCTGACATGAACTTGATGGTGGGCTCTTTGACACACACACACACACACACACACACACACGCACACACACACACACCAGTGAGGAGCAGCCTTGCTAGGCCACAGAGGAGAACTTTGCAGCCAGTCCTGAAGACACCTGATAAACCAGTATCAGATCTAAGGGGAGAAGGTTCTCCCCTTATCAGTGGACTTGGAAAGGGGCAGAGAGGAGATGAGGGTGGGAGGATGAGATTGGGAGGGAAAGAGGGAGTGGAATACAGCAGGGATACAAAGTTAACAAACTGTAACTAATATTAAAAAAAATAAAAATAAAAAAAGACATTGTTCCCTATAACACCTGCAATCTATCATCCTGTCGGTGGTGAAGACACCAGTGCTGGAAGGTTTTATGGCTTTTCCCATAGTGCAGCAGTTGACAGAATCAAGATTAGAACCTCTAATTCTGAAGACCATATTGCTAGATTTTCTATCAGGCAGTGAGAGTTGATTTCCACAGATAGGTTTAGAATATGACTAATAAATATGAAACATTACTACAGAGCATGACGGGAGGTACCTGACAACTTTCTCAGACCTTCCAGAGGATAATTCATATAGCCTTCATAGCAATATGCAAGTTAGTTGCTAAGATAGCATTTATTTACAAATATGAATACATACATACAGAATCTGAGTAAGTAATTAGACTACAGTTACACACACACACACACACACATACACACACACATACTAACAGAGGAGGAGTAAGAATGTGAACTCTGTGAAGGTCCCTGTTCCTTTCCTGCGACACTGCATTAAGTAATATGAGGTGATATCACGTCATAAATCATGACCAGACCTTTTTTTAAAGGTGTCATTGGTTTTTATGTTCTGGCTCAAATCAGGAGTTTTCCAACTCAGCCATCCCTGTTTTTTGTTCTCTGTATCTAAAAGAGAAAATCTTAAAAGCTTAGGTGTGGAAAAAGTTCAGGTAGATAAGTAGAAATGAGAGAGCCATGAGAGACAGGGAAAAAGATAATGATAGAGGAAATGATGATGATATATAGATGATAAAGATAATACATATACAGAGACATTTAAATTGCTGTGTACATTGATAAACACATAGATATATAAATACAGGAATACATATATCCATTTATAATATATACATATAGAAATGCGTAGGTCAATACATAGACGCAAATAATTAGCATCAATATTTCTAAAACATCTGCTCAAATAGGGGCCCTCAGAGGTGAGAGTGTCAGTTGCTCTATTCCCAATTCTACACCTCAGAAAAGAGGCAGGTATTCATCTAGTAAGATTGCCTCACACTGTGCAAGTTTGATACAGAAATAACAATGCTGTTAGCATCAAGAAATCTGTAATTTAGACAGATTCACTCCTGCTGACCACTGTGGGGAGACCAGAGAGCCTGAGCTGAAAGCTGCAGATCATGGCAGCCATTAGGAAGTCTGAAGTGATCCCTGAGAGGGTGAGATTTCTCCAACACAGAAGGAATTCGTTTCTCTTTAACTCTAACAAATACCGTGGAGTTGGTTTTAATTTAATTTGGAATAAATAACAAAATATGTTGGATAGAAAATAAAACTTATGTCCAAATTGAAATACCTGGTAGTTTTAGTCGGAGTATCTGAATAATAATAGCCTTCTTTTTTGACTCTCACTCCCTCAATAGAAAAGAAAGGAAAAGGGGAGAAAATAAGAAAACCACAGAGATTTTCAGAGGAGGATGCAAAAACAGGGGGAAGATCAACTGTTTCTCCAAGCAATGAAATCAAGATATTTTGCTTCTTGGAGGTGTGTTCTATGTCTAATATTTCCATTAAGGCTTTCATGGCAGAGACCAAACTATCACTTCTGCAGTGAGTGCTGATTGGGTCTACTTGTTTGGTTGAAAGGGAGGAAAATTAATATGTGTATTTTATACTTTTATGATTATACTTTCTGGCAGTGAGATGAGGGTAGCTATAGCTTTGTAATGGCTTAAGGCAATTAGTTCCACTGAGAGGAGATGGCATGTTGAAATGGAAGAAGCAGGAGAGCAGAGAATGATTTCCCAGTAATTGGAATCCAGGCAACAATAACACGGCATTATCAAATGCTTGTTGCTTCTTTTAAAAAGGTCGCCTTTTTTCTTTCTGGAAAATAAAAACTCACTTTCTGTAGAGCATCATGACCTTATCCAAGAGAAAAGGGGGAAATTAAAAATTATTTTGCCTGAGTGCATTGCCTTTGAATCAAGCATGTGCTAAAGTCTGTGCAACTTCTAGCTGCAGTTTCTCTTCTTCTTCTGATAAAAATCACAAGATTTTATAGTTGAGGGGTGAGATTTAGGGGTAACTTTGCATCTAATTTTCATTTTGTGGATGAGGAAATAAAACACAATAAAGTAAAATAAAGTCTGGCAAGTTGGCTCAGCAAATATAAAGGCACTTACCACCAAGTCTGCAACCTGAAACCATATGGTGGATGGACAGACTATTGCAAGTCATCCTCTGAGTACCATTCACATTTCATGGCTTGAATACACGCACACATGTATGCAAGTGCATGTAAATGTACATATACATTCACAAACATACACACAGAAAATAAACATAACAAGGAAGTAAAGTTGATATAGTCAACTTACAATTGTTCTTATTCTTGTATGGCCAGAAAGAAGAGAGTCTGAGAACTGGGGGGAAGGGGGGGAGATTAACACATACCAGGTCAGAAAGACTTCAGGAACTAGGGATCAATTATTCTGGGAAAGTGGAGGAAAATAAATCCACTAGGGCTGGGAAATGGCTTTAGTCAGTAAAGTGCCTCCACTCAAACACAAGAACCTGGGTTTATCTTCCTGAAGCCATATTAAAATCAAACAAACAAAAATGAAACATCTTTCAATCCCACAATGGAGACATAGAGACAAGAGTGTTCTTAGCATTACCAACAAGTATAGCCAAATCAGTGAGCTCTAGGTTCAATAAGAGATCTTGTGATAAAAAAGAAAAAGAAATAGATGGTGAATAATTTAAAAAGGCATCCTAACATTAACTTCTGGTCTCCATACACATGTACCTACTTTGGTAAGTCCAAAATCGCTGAACGGAGACCACCACTTACAAATGCAATATGCAAGAGTGTTTTTATTTCAAGAAAGCAAGAATCCTGCTTGCAGAGGGTCAGCCACTTTACAAAATTGTGATTATGAGAGGAGCCAGCAGGCTCCTTTTATTTTTATTTTTGTTTTTAACACACTAAACAAACCAATGTTTATTTTGAGATTACACTGGAAATTTTAATTAAATTTTTATTTTTTTAATATTAGTTACAGTTTATTAACTTTGTATCCCAGCTGTATCCTGCTCCCTCATTCCCTCCCAATTCCACCCTCCCTCTGTCATCTTCTCCCTACCCTTTTCCAAGTCCACTGATAGGGGAAGACCTCCTCCCCTTTCATCTGACCCTAGCTTTTAAAGCCAGTCACAATTAGGTAATCCTTAGGAAGACTGGATAGGTTCATTGTAAGAGATACTTGTATGTTCCTGATTGGTTCCCAGGCCAGATGTTGGGGCAGTTGTTGAGTGGAGGCCCATCTCTTGTGGATATTTTTCAGGAACTTATCAAGCAGGAAAGAAGGAAAGGTGGCAAAAGCTTTGGCCCAGCTTTGAACCCAGTCTCAAAATGGAGTTAGTCAAGTCCACTCAACATGTGCACATGGATCTACACATACACATGCACACACAAATGAACAAAAAAAGATCTATTGTCTATTGGTGATCTTTTGAGTTATGGCTTTGTTTAAAGTGTATTTAATAAAAGTTAAATAAAAAATTAAAAAAAAAAGAATATACGAACACTCTAAAACTAGCTTGAAGTAAGTCTTTTTTTTTAATTTTTATTTATATCAGTTACATTTTATTAATTCTGTATTCCAGCCGTGCCCCGAACCCTCGTTCCCTCCCAGTCCCTCCCTCCCTCCCTCATCACCACTGTGCCCCTTTCTAAGTCCACTGATAGGGGGGACCTCCCCCCATTCATCTGATCCTGTTTTATCAGGTATCTTCATTGAGTTCCTGTTAGAAATAGTCCTTGTTAATGGGACCAAAACACCTGGACTTGGGAGTGATTTCAAGCACAATTGCTGTTCAAATCACAACCAATGCTTTTGCTCCAAGCTCTATCTTTAGCTCTCTGTGTTGGTCTCCTCTCTGCAGCATGTAGCTCCAACTATAAAACAAGCAGAAAAACCATCCATGTCCTTATATCCCTATTATTCCACTTCAGCTTTGCCAACTTCAGTAAAAATGGGTGTGGGCCATTCAGGGCTTAAACAGCAGTTACAAGGTAGAAGATTAATTTGTTGTTTCAGTCATAAACTAAGTATTCTAGTTTTCTTTGTGTTGTTCTGATAAAACACTCTGCAACTTGGAAGGGAAAAGGGTTTAATTGGCTTGTCCTTCCAGGTCACAGTCCATCATTGAGGGAAGTTGGGTAGGAACTCCAGCAGAAACAACAGAGGAACACTTCTTATCCATTTGTTTGTAGGTTATTGCTTAGCTAGGTTTCTTCACTTGATCTTAGCCAAAAGGCCGAGAAGCGATAGCTAGGTTTCTTATATGAATCAGAATCACACACCCAGTGGATGGTGCTACCTCCAGTAGTCTGAACCCTTTTATAGCAATCACAGATCAAAACAATCCTCCATAGACACACATTCAGGCCAACCTGACCTGGTCAATCCTTCAACTCAGACTCCTGTTCACATAGCTCTAGGGTATGTTAAGTTAACAGTGGAAACTAACTAGGATATTAACCTTAACATGGAAATCCAGTTAACATGATTGGCTAAGTTTGAGTTATAATTCAATTCCATATCTGAAAGGACGCAAGAGGGTTTAGGAGGCTCAATGGCTCTGAGACATAAAAACAGAACTTCTTAAAGAAAAGAGAATGCATAGTAGGAAAAAAAGAACACTGAAAAATAAATAATAAAACAACAGCTTGAGTTATTTTTAGTTACCTGAAAGACCACGCACAATTTGTTATGGTTAATCTTATTTGCCAACTTGATGAGCTTTAGAATCACCATGGAAGCAAATCCCAGGTCATATTTTTTAACAATAATTTAGATTAGGTTAGCTGAGCTACAGGTGCAGTACTATTCCAACAGCTAAGGTCCTGGACTGAATATAAATGAGAAAACCAAACTAAGTAACTCTGGTATCTCTCAGATTTCATATCTCTCTGCTTACTATAGATACGATGTGAACAGTGGTTCCAAACTCTGGCACCCTCAAACCTGAGCTAAAATAAATCCTTTTTATGTGACTTTTGTCTGGTATTTTATCATGCAATGAGACACATGACCTATATGTCTTTATTCATGAGCATTCATTACATCACAAGTTACAAGTATCTACACATAGTTACAGTCATGCTCAACACTCCCCAGGCAGCAATACTCCAAGGTCAGAAGCAAAAGCTACATACTGACCTCATAGCATGAGTACTTTTCATCCTCAAGAAAAAAATAGATTTGAACCTCTGTGCCAGTTTAAAAAACAAAACAAAACAAAACAAACCAGGTTCAGTATTCTGTGATCTATGAACAGAACAAATGATCAATTTCATCATCATAACATGTAAATTGTAAAATAGAACTTGCAAGAATGCCAAATTCTTTGATCTATAGCATATGCAACACCATCCCAATAGCTAGAGTCCTTGAAGGAATAAAAATGAGAAACCCAAATTGAGTAGCTTTCATATCTCTCTGCTTACTCACTGTGGATACAATGTGATTAAATGCTCCAAACTCTCTACAATAACAGCAGGATTACAAGTCTTGGTCAGCGGATCTGTCCAGATCTCTACCACATGGGGAGATCATATCCTAGAGACACAATCATGGTGATCTTTTGATTTCTTTAGAAGACTAGAAAACATATTTCTATGTAAATAGATTATTTTCTCTAGCAATAGATCACTTTCTCTAGTCTCACTTTGAGACTAGTCTTTTGTGAATATAGTGAAGTGCCTACAAGAAGATTTGTGATAGATGGCAGTGTTAACAGACAATGTCTATCAGCTGGGTTTCTCTCTGAAACCTGACCTCATCATAAGAGGGCTTCATATTCCAAGCTTTATCCATCCTTTGGGTTTACAGTCACAACCAATGAACCTAACACATTTGCTTCTCTCCAAGTGATCTAAAGGGCTAACCCTGCTTTGTATTCCACATAGAATCTACTGATGCATTTATGGTTGTTTCCTCATCATCCACCCACTGAATGTTTTCCTCCATAGATGCAAAATTCGAAAGCCGTCTTACAATAATCTTCTTACTTGCAAAAATCTGTATCACTGTCTGCTTTCCACAGAGATATATGCTAGATAGACTAGCTTTGGTTGGATAAATAGAGAGATAGGTAGATGTATAAAGAGATGATAGATAATAAATGGTAGAAGAGAGATGCTAGATAAATGATAGATGGTTGGATAGACAGCAGATTTATATAATTGAAATATAATAAATAAGTAGATATTAGATATAAATGATAATAATAAACAGGTAAATAAATAATGGATGAATATAATATATATTCAGTAGAAAATCTGTCTTACAGCCCATCTTTATCATCCTGTTACACAACTTTCCATCTCTTAAAACAACTATTTGCATCCTTATTTACAAATCAAATAGATTCTGACTTATATCAGTTCAAAAGGACGATGGCTTTCAGATAATGAGGAAAAAAGATGACCCATGACTAACTTTTAGAGGAAACAGCCACTGAGACATGCTGAGACATGACAATATGATACCTATCCCATACTGACCTCCTTCACACTTCCTCTGGTTGCAATAATTCCCAGCACTAAAGAGTCATGAAGACAGGTAGTATCAAGGAAAATTGGATTTGCCTCTTTTATGCAACTACTTCTTTCAAAATACATCTTTTCAGAAGCCATGAATGGACTTTATACAGAATGCTGAGCCTCAAGGTCAATGTCACAGGTTGAGTTTCCTAGATACCTGCCTCAAAGACATAAATAGTGAGCTGAAGACAGCTTTTAAGTTCAAAGAGCAAAGGACATATACCTAAGCAGATGGAGAAACTGAAATACAACATCCTCGTAAAGATCTTAAGTACACAATCCTTGGGACACTATTGACACTAAGACTTCTTCAGAATTGTCTCACTCTGGACAAAGGAGACAAATGTGTTTACTATGCCTCAACATGTTGTTAGATGTACCTTTGGAAAAGAGGACACGACTTTGTCCAAGGTGTCTTTGGCAGCTAAGGCCCTCAAACAGAAACTGGACAGGAAACTGGAGGAAAGAGAAATACCTGGTTATTATTGAGCTTTTAAATTTCCTGTCTTTATTGTCATATCTTGTAACTCCTAGTCCCATCTCTGCCACTCTATAACCATCCAGGTAACAGTGAAGATATTCTAGGGAGTCACTTCTTCCCCTTCTTTGGCTCCAAAACAATTGAGACAACCAAACCTTCCACCACAAAATGGAATTTCCCCAGGAGTCTCATGCTTGGAGAAAGAAAATGCCGTGGTCCTGGTGCCAGCTAGAAGGAGCCTGTCTCCTGGGAACAGATTTCACACAGTACTGACAACATGTCAACCTGCCTTGGAGAAGATCTGGAAATAACACAAGGATGGGTTAGTGACGGGCGGGCCCACACCTGGCCCAGGGCTGCCAAACCATGCATACTTCGTGATCTCTACTGAAACTAAATTATTGAACTCAAAGACAGACTTGGGAATTCCTTGACCCCTTTGTTCCCCTTCACAATGTGGTCACATTAAACAAATCTCTGTTCTCTGATTTTTACTATTATTTTTTTTGAGACAGGGTTTCTCTCTGTAGCTGTGGCTATCCCAGACTTGCTTTGTAGACTATACTCACCTTGAATTCACAGAGATCTGCCTGCCTCCGCCTCCTCAAGTGCTAGGATTACAGGTGTGTACCACATGCCCGGCTCTATGACTTGTTTCTTTAATTGGCCTATTGGATGGAGGCAGAGTCTGGCCGTGAGGAGCTTCCAGGACCCAGGCACTGAAGCACAAGCTCTAGGAACAGCTGCGTACTCATTTTACTATATTCATTTAATCAGACTAATAATGACCAATCATTTTGCTGATATATTCAGATTTGTTCATGTTCTCTGTGCCTCTTTCATTAATACTCAGTAAACATATATGATTATCTTTATTAGAGCTTTCCTTTTTCTTTCACTGAATCTATTTATTTTCCTTTCTCCAAATTCTCCAAAGGGACATGTGGCTAACAAATTATAATTCTTTTTTATAAGACAATATCCTCTAATTTAAATATTTATTTGTTAGCACCATACTTTGAACATATGTTGGCTCTGATGATATAAAAACATTCACTAATTAGTCTAAGGCGATAGTTTTCATTATTTAATGTAATGATCTAGTTAGATTTTTTTATTTGTTTGCTTTTGTTTTTGTTTGTTTCTTTGTTTCTGATATAAGCTAGGATCATCTGCAAAGAGAGAACTTTAATTGAAAAATGCCTCCATTGGATTATCCTGTAGGCAGCTCTGTGGGGGGATTTTCTTGATTAAGGATTTATGTGGAAGGGCCTCACCTCCACTGTGGCTAACATCAGTGCAAAGTAGGTGGTCTTGGTGGTATAAGAAAACAGGCTGAGGAAGCAATTTGGGAGAAAACCAGCAAGCAGCATCCCTCCATAGTTTGTTTCAGTTTCTGTCTCCAGAAGACTTTCTGCCTTAGCTTCACAAAGGATAAACTGTTATCCAAACATGTAAAACGATAAAGGGTTGCATTTAGTCAGTGTTTTGTCACAGAAACAGTTGGCCAAAAAAAAAAAAAAAAGAGAGAGAGAGAGAGAGAGATGACAATTGAAGCATGGTCCTGGAGTTGAAGAAACAGCTCAATGCTTAGGATCTTTACTGCTCTTAGAGAGGACTGGTATTTGTTATCCTACACCCACATTAGACAGTTCCCAACCACCTGTAACCCCAGTTCCAGGGTATCAAATGCTATCTTCTGGGTTCCTTCCCACATGTGATGCAGGCACACTCACATACACATACACTTACACAAAAACATAAATTTGAACAATAAAATAAAACATGTTCTCAAATTCCTTGACAAGCCTTATTTTAAGACACTGAAGCTATTTTGCTTCTTAAAATTTTGGAAGCTTATGATGTCTTTAAAACAAAAAAGACAGTAGAAATGATATTGTATCTTCTATAGTAAAGCTGGCAAAGGGTCATAAAAACTTCTATGAAATAAACCCACAAACCTATGAATACTCGATTTTTGACAAAGAAGTCAAAACCATTCAATGGAAAAAAACAGCATCTTCAACAAATGGTGCTGGTCCAACTCGATGTCCACATGCAGAAAAATGAAAATAGATCTATATTTATCACCCTGCACAAAACTAAAGTCCAAGTGGATCAGAGACCTCATCATTAAACCAGATACTCTAAATCTGTTAGAAGAAAAAGTGAGGAACAGCCTAGAACTCATTGGCACAGGAGACAACTTCCTGAACACAACACCAACAGCACAGGCTCTAAGAGCAACAATCAATAAATGGGACCTCATGAAACTGAAAAGCTTCTGTAAAGCAAAGGACTGTCATCAAAACAAAACGACTGCCTACAGATTGGGAAAGAATCTTCACTAACCCTTTATCTGACAGAGGACTAATATCCAGTATATACAAAGAACTAAAGAAGCTGAAAAGCAACAAACCAAGTAACCCAATTAAAAAATGGGGAACAAAGCTAAACAGAGAATTCTCTGTAGAGGAATATCGAATGGCAGAGAAACTCTTAAAGAAATGCTCAACCTCATTAGCCATCAGGGAAATGCAAGTCAAAACGACCCTGAGATATCACCTTACACCCATGAGAATGGCCAAGATAAAAAACTCAAGTGACAGCACATGCTGGAGAGGTTGTGGAGAAAGGGGAACCCTCCTCCACTGCTGGTGGGAATGTAAACTGGTACAACCACTCTGGAAAGCTATCTGGCGCTTTCTAAGACAATTAGGAATAGTGCTTCCTCAAGACCCAGCTATATCACTGCTAGGTATATACCCAAAGTTTGCTCAAGTACACAAAAGGGATACTTGCTCAACCATGTTTATAGCAGCTTTATTTGTAATAGCCAGAACCTGGAAACAACCCAGATGTCCTTCAATGGAGGAATGGGTACAGAAACTGTGGTATTTTTACACAATGGAATACTACTCAGCAATCAAAAAGGAGGAAATCATGAAATTTGCAGGCAAATGGGATCTAGAAAAGATCATTCTGAGTTAAATATCCCAGAAGGAGAAAGACAAACACTGTATATACTCACTTATATAGACCTATAAGATATGATAAACATAATGAAATCTATACACCTAAAAAAGATAATCAAGAGAGCGGACATGGGGTAAGATGATCAATCCTCGTTTAGAAAGTCAGATGGGATGTGCATTGAACGCATGACAGGAGTCTACTAAGAGCATCTGAAAGACTCTAACTAGCAGTGTTTTCAAAGCAAAGACTCATGACCAAACCTTTGGCAGAGTACAGGGAATCATAAGAAAGAAGGGGAGTTAGTCTGATGGGGAAAGGATAGGAGCTCCACAAGGACCAAATATATCTGGGCACAGGGTCTTTTCTGAGACTGACATTCAACCAAGGACCATGTATGGATATAACCTAGAACGTCTGCTCAGATGTAGCCTGTGGTAGCTCAGTAACCAATTGGCTTCCCAAAGTGAGGGGAACAAGGACTATTTCTAACAGGAACTCAATGACTGGCTCTTTGGCCTCCCCAGCCCCCAAGGGAGGAGCAGTCCTGTTAGGCCACAGAGGAAGGCTTTGCAGGCAGTCCTGAAGATACCTGATAAAACAGGATCAGATGAATGGGGAGGAGGTCCCCCCCCCCATCAGTGTACTTGGAAAGGGACACGGTGGAGATGAGGGAGGGAGGGAGGGAGGGAGGGACTGGGAGGGAATGAGTGAGTGGGACACGGCTGGGATACAGAGTTAATAAAATGTAACTGATAAGAAAAAAATAAAATTAAAAAAAAAACAAAAACAAACAAACAAAAAAAACTTCTATGATTCACATAAACAGCCACTATGAGCAAAGCCAGCTACTCTGTAACTACAACTACACTGGCTGATAAAGAAGTCACCCTGGTCTGTTGAGGTGACAGGCCAGCTGACTGTTAACTGTCATCTGGCCATGTATATATCGCTTCTTAAATACACACCCAATTAAGGCTTCCAGTAACAGCCTTCCTACTGAGCTCTGACTGCAGCTTCCTAGGGCTTCGTAAGACCCATGACACACAACCTCAAAAATAAAATTATCTATTATACTTAATTACATGTGTAGCCATTAGCTACCTGGGAGCAGAAGAGAATTTAGTAACAGAAGAGGGCTGCTATTTTAAACAGAACCCAAATATGTAGTATAAGCTTCATAATTAGCAGGTACTAGACAGAAGCTGGGCATATACGGGAGCTCTTAGAGGAAGCATGATAAAGCGTAAGAAGGTAGTTGCTGAAGAATTACATGAACATGGTTTCAAAACCCAAGTGATTTCTCAATCTGTAAACTGCCCTGTTGGAGTTGATATGGGCAGGTGCTCCAGTAGGGAGGCTCTACTAAGTTGTCAGAAAACAGGCAGCAGGATGTCCTAAATGCCTGTGCAAACCCTCACAAGTATCCAGGAGTCCTACGTGGCACAACTTCAGCATAAGAAATTTAAATTGAACCTTTGCTTTGTTAATAGGTGAGTCTTCATGTTTTATACTAAACAAATAACACTTGAGAAAAATAATCTTATCACTTATGTTCATTAATCTTCTTGTGTTGACTAGAACAACATGGTGCAGATAATAGATACTCCCAGCATGTCTGACATTTGGGGCAATTTGAACTCTATTAAGCATCACATCAGCTATGCCTGATTACTACTATAAGATACATGGATAAGAGTGGTATAGTATAGTGCCTAAAGACTAAGATTCGGAATCCAGACTGTTGGGTTTTATTTTCTTCTCAGTTCTTCTTGTACACAATGAGAGAGCAAGCCATGTTAGCTACTGGAACTCAGTTTCCTCATCTACAAAATAGAGATAATTTCTCCTTGAAATTCTGTGATGAGTAAGTGAATCTACAACCTTACCATCTCTTACTTTATCTCTAAAGGTAAATGCCTGACCCTTAGGCAGTGCTGTGTAGGTGGCTGTTATTATTAAGTTTTATCAAATATCTCTGTTCAGTCTCCATGTTAGAAGAAAGCTTTATTTCAATCCCACTGTAGGGGTTGCAACATACATCTGAGATATACATTATTCTCACTATATCTTATAGAACAAACCCCCAGGATTATGTAACATGCTGCATTGATTGAATGTAAATCACACAGCAAGGATTGGAACTATGGGCTGATTCCCACATTGATCCTTTCTGTGATCTGTTGTTTCTAGTTCAATGCCAAGTTTTTTGACAAAAACATAAAGAAATATTATGCACAATTCCTGCCGTTATGAGTCCTAAAACTCCAGAAGTCATTCACAGCTTCCAGCAATGTATTCATCTTCCCTGATCACTAGGGAAAACAAGAGAGGAGCAGCTGCAGGGATTTTGGCTCAACAAGAAAAGCCAAACTCTGAATATGATGGAAAGTAGCTGCCCTGGGTTTCCCTGAAGAGCAGTGAGCTGTCAGGTGCAGAGATTCCATCCCACAAAAGTTCAGGCTCTCTCCCTTCAGAGGTCTGATATTTGATCTTAGTTCAGTTCCATTCTTCCAATAAAAGGTTGCAAGAAGGATTTCCATGGATGGTTGATTTCCCTAAATAACTTGCAGTCATTATGGAACAGATATTTTTAAAACTTCCAAAATAATGGTTTACAATTCAATAATACTTCATTGGAAATTAACTATTTCTTGAAGTTTGGCCTTCCCTCTGATATTCAATACTGTATTTTGAATGGTTTTCTATATAATATCTTTGAAAACTAAAGTAATACTGAAGTTCTCTTCCAAGCTTACTTCCTCAACAGATCTTATCATCAGCATTATTGTCAGAGGCCTTGCTTTTCCTTCCAGAAAACAGGTAGGTGCTGTTGAGGTCTCCTACCTCTCTGTCTCTCTTGTCTTTCCCTTTTCCTCTACTTCCCTCTTTTTTCTCCTCCTCCTATTTTCAACTCATTCTATCTCGTAATTACAACCATTTTAATGCACCACATTTTTTAAAGACAACACTCAGATTATAACTAATTTTTACGTGTGTGTATGAGTGTGACATATGGAGCACTGAAATGACACAAGGAAGTACACTGATGGCACAACAGGACAAAGTGATGGTACATGAAAGAATTGTGAAAGCATAATAGAAAACAGTCATGATGTAATAGGGCACTGAGAAACCAAACCAAACAAGAACAAAATAAACAAACTAGAAAAAACAAAGAGCACAGTGCTATTACCATAGGCCACAATCATGGCACAAGAGGGAACTGTGATGGCACAGAAGAACACAGTGATAACATAGTAGGGCACTGAGATGTCAAAAAAAGAGCCCAGTAATTATACGATAAGACACAGTGATAGCTAAACATGGCAATGTTATGACTCAATAGAGTACAAGAATTACTCAAGAAAGCACAGTGTTTAAAATGCCAGGTTTGTGGCAAAGTAACACACTGTGATGAGTCAGTAGTGCACTGTGATGATTCAATACTACACTGTAATAATACAATAAGACTCTGTGATGGCACAAGAAAGCAGAATGATGGCTCAAATGAGAGATTAACGCACCATAGAATACTACCATGACGTAATAGGGTATTGTGTTTGCTCACCACGACAAATAGTGACATAATAGACTGCTGTGATGGAAAAGCACAGCACTCTAAAGATTAATAGGGCACAGATATAGCCCAATATGACAAAATAATGGCACAAGTGGGCATTGTTATGGTATAATAATGCATAGTGATGGCACAAGAAGGCAGTGTGCTGAGCTAGTAGGACGCAAAGATGGGACAACATGCCATAGAGATGGCACAACAGGACACATTAATAATACAAGAAGGAATTGTGATGGCATAGTACATCACTATAATTGTGAGAGAAAGGTAGTGACTCAATAGTGCACACACATTGAACAATAAGACACAGTGACAGCAAACTAAGACACAGTGCTACAATAGGGAACAGGGATGGCACAACAAGCAACAAGAGGGCATATGAGGACCATGTAAGAACAAAAATAAGGCCCTGTGATATCTCAACAGGGTGCATTGGTGGATAATTGGATACAGTGATGGCGCCAGAGGCACAGTGATGGCAAAATAGGTTATAGTGACGACATATTAGGGCACAGTGAGGACACATATTGACACTGAGATGATAAAAGAGAGCATAATGAAGGTACAAAGTGACAAAGTAATGGCACAATAGGATACTGTGATGGTGCAAAAGGGCAATGCAATGAGACGACCACCAAGAACAGCAGCAGCAGTGGCGTGGAGCCAGCCTGAGCTTAGGAGACAAGCTGTGTGCCCTGAAGAGGACAAAGTAGAAGTGACTCTAGCCCCTTGGAGAAACCCAGATGATCATGAGTGGATCCAGACATTGAATATTATGTTATTTGTACAGTTGGAGTTTGGTTTTGCTTTGATCTGATTGTGACTGTGTCCTGGTTCTTCCCTCTTGAAGTAAAAAGGTATTGATTTCTTTTTGATTTTACAAGTGTTCACAGTTGAGAGGGTTTAAACTTCTAAGAGATTTTGGAGATTTACACTGTATTTTTAAAAATGGATATTTTAAATAGACTGTACTTTTAAGTGTTTACATTTCTGAAGACTGGGACTTTTAAATTTTGAAATATTTTATATTGTTATGTTCATATTAATGTAAGATATTGGGAATGAATAAGAAAGCAAAGGTTGTGACTTTATAGTGACGTGTTTGTGTCTCAAGTTGAGAAGCGGTCAATTGTGTTGGATAGTTTTATATCAAGTTGACATTAACTAAAGTCATCTGAGAAGAGGAAATCTCACCCAAAAGAAAAGAAATTGCCTATTAGATCTGGCTGTAAGCAAGCCTGTAGGGCATTTTCTATATTGGTGATTGATGGGGTTCCATCTAATTATATCCAGGGTACCACTCTTGGGCAGGTGGCCCTGGGTTCTATAGAAAAGGATAATGAGCAAGCCAGAATGAGCAGTAAACAGTACTCTTCCATAGCCTATGCATCAGCTCCTGTCTCAAGGTCTCTATCCCGTTTGAGTTCCTGTCCTGACTTCCTTCAGTGATGGATTATTATGTGAAAGTGTATGCCAAATAAAATTCTTTCTTCTCAACTTGCTTTTAGTCATGGTGTTTCACTGTAGCAATGGTAACCCTAAAGCAATAGGGCACTGTGATGATTCAATGAGGCAGTTGAAAGTCCCACAAGAACATAGTGATGGTACAAGAGAGAATTATTTTTTAACAATAGGATTCTGTAATAACTCAATAGACAATAGTGAGGCTACATTGGGACACAGGCTGGCACAATTAGACACTGCCTTTGCACAATAGTGCAGTGATGGTAGAAAAGAACACTGTCATCGCACAATATGATATGTGATTGTTAAATAAGCCACTCTTTGGATATAATGGAAGAATGAACATTTAATAGACCACAGAGATGGCACAGGAGGACAGAATGATGGTACAGTGATGGACCAATAGGCCCCTGGGATGTCATCATAAAATACTACAATAAAAAAATAAGATATTGGAATTATTCATTCTGGCACAGTGATAGAATAATAGAACACAATGAGGACCCAAAAGGGCATATAAATAACACAATAGGTCACAGTGATAGCACAATATAAAATTGTCATGCTCAGCTAGAAAACTATATTGGCACAATCAGGCACAGAGATGACACAATAAGGAACAAAAATGGTACTATATGCCAAAAGAATAGCACAAGATGACACGAATGGCATAGTAAGCCACTGTGATGACTCATTAGGACACAGTAATATAACATTAATCTACAGTGATGGAACATTAGTAAATAGTAATGACTCAGTATGGTATACTGATGGGGGTGTTAATAGGTCACAGTGATGGTATAGCAGGCTCATAGGGATATTACAGTAAAACTTTATAATAAAACAATTTGGTTCTGGAATGACTTTACTAGGTACTATGATAGCACAATAGGCCAAGGTGATTTCACAATAGGAAAATCTAATGGTACACCAGAAAACTGTGTTGGCTCAATTGGGCACAAATATGCCACAATAAGGAACAGAGATGGCACAATATACCACTGTAATGACACAGTAGAGCACTGTGGTGACTCAATCAATAGGGTACAGATAAGGCACAACAGGCCATGGTAATGGCAAAATAGAGAAGTGTTATAAGTCAGTATAGCACAATAAGGATATAATAGGACTCAGATATGGCACAAACAGAATAGCAATGGCACAATAGGACATAGTAATGGCACAATAGGCTCAATGACTATGACACAATGGGCCAACTTCATGACAAAATAAGGCTCAGTTATGACTTAATGGGAAATTTGACTAAAATTATGGTACAACAATGAACTTGATGGCACTTTAGGACATCATGATGACTTTAATAAGAGTGAAGGGTTAACAGGACATAGTGATGACAAAACAGAACACTGCACTATCACAATATTACACTATAACACAATATGCTAAAATCATGACTCAGTAGGACACAGTGATAGCACAATAGGCCACAGTGGTGCCAGAATAGTCCACAGTGATAACACAATTAGACATTGCAATGAACAAATAGTAAAGACTCCTAATGGTGGTACAATGGTGATACAATGAGCCAAGGCTATTACCAAATGGGCCAATATCATGACCCAGTAGTAAAGAGTGATGACCGGATTAGACATAGTGATGGTACAACAATCCATAGTTATGTCCCAACAGTGAATTTGACCACACTGTAGGACACTTTGAGGACAAAATAAGGTATGATGGCACAATAAGGCAGTGACATACAATAAGACACTGTGATGTCACAATATGGCAGTGGCTGCACATTAGTGAAATGTGGGGCCTCAGTGGGACTCAGTAAAGGCATAATCAGATGTGGCACAGTATGGGACAGTGATGACTTATTAGGATACTGTGATGTCACAAGAGTGCACAGATATTGCTCAATAGGGCATACTGTTTACTTTGTAGAGCATAAATGACACAATAGGATAGTGATGGTGATGGCACAGAGAGCAATGTGATGGCAAAAAGACACTTTATGGCACAATAGGCAATGGTGATGACTCAATATGGCACAGAGATTTCAGAATAGCATTCAGTAATGGGATATAGGACACAATGATGGCAACAGGTCAATGGAAACCGACCATAGAATACATTAATGACACATTAGGACACTGTGATCTCTCAATAGGATGCAGTGATGGTATAGTATTGCCCAATGGCAGCATAATAGAAAACAGTGACAGTATAATATGCCACATCAATGATTATAAAACAGATGAAAGCATACAAACCTGTGAGAGCAAATGAGACACACTGATAATACAGTAGGACACAGTTGTGTTGGTTTTCCTCCTGTCTGTGGATGCCTCCCAGCAGCCCATGAAGTCAGGAGGGGCACAAGGCAGAAGCATGCCTGAATTGGCTAGCAAGCACTGTACAGGGATCACACAGTCCAGGAACCACTGCAGCAAACTAGTTCAGCTCTAATTCCATAGAACAAAGTCTATATACCCCTTGGGGAGTTGGGGAGGGCTCCAAGTGTCTGGGTACATAATTGGTTGTAACTAGGCACTTCAAGGATGCTTGATTTCTATTATACAGCATTCTCCTATCATACGAATGAAACACAGTACCTAGTTATCATATAAGCACAGGGAGGGGAATGCTAACAGGGAGCTGTGTCAGAGGCCATATATCAAATATGCAGTTAACAGAATCTATGTCTAAAGACACTCTCCAGATGAAGTCATGCAGAAAGCAAGAGGGTCTGATGAGGGGAGGAAGTCCTCCACATTAATACTGAGCTCAGAATGAATATCCTGGCTATCCAGACTGGGAGGTTTGCAACCTAAAACAGCAAAGTCATTCCAAAACAGTTGTTGCACAATGAGATATTATAATGACAAGATACAACACTACAATTACTCAGTAAGGCACAATGGTAACATATCAGCTTAATAGAACACAAAGATGCAACAATAAGGCATTGGCTCAAAATTACATTGTAATGGCATATGTGTAAGTAATGACTCAGTAAGGCATGGTGATGGCACAATTTGACAGTCATGTCACAATCAGATACAATACTGTCACAATTGGACACAATAATAAATAGCACAGTAGACCACATGATGGCAAAACAAGGCATAATTTTTATGGCACCATTGGACAGCATGATGATACTATATGGTACTGTGAGAACACAACAGGTCTCACTGATGACACAAGAGAGACTGCAATGGCACAATGGGTTATTGTTTTTACTTAATGGTTCACATTGATGGCATAGCAAGCCATTGTCAAAGTGAATGGTCCATGACATGGATGGTGACTTGGAGCACAGTGAGGGTAAAATAGTGGACTATGGTGAGTCTTTGGTACACAGTGATAGCACAATAAGCACAGTTCTGTCTTAATACAGGACAGTGATGGCACAATAGGACAAAATTATGTCATAATGGTGAACTTCATGACACCAAAGGACCTGGTAATAACTAAATAGGGCACAAAGATGGCCTAACAGGACACAGTGATAGTATAATAAGGCACTGTGATGTCACAATGTGGTAGTGAATGAACGTTAGGGCAGTTCAAAAACTCAATAGAACAGCATGATAACCCAATAGAATTCAGTGATGGGACAACAGGGCATAGTGATAGCAATAGATTATTGGGGAAGACCCATAGAACACTGTGAGGACACAAAAGTCTGCTATGATGTTTCAATGAGATGTAGTAATTGCACACTATTGTCAAGTGATGGCACAATAGGACACAATTATTAACACAATTGGCCAGAATGATAGCAAAGTCTGAAACTGTCATCACCAAATAAGACTGAAGGCAAACTAGGCGACTGTAATGGCACAACTGGGCAGAGAAACAGATCAGTTGGGTAAACATAAGGTATAATAGGATACTATGATGGCAAAAAAGATAGCACTGATAGTCCAAACTGGCATTGCAATGGGACACGTTGCTACGTTAGATTGATGGAACAATAAGACATACTAGGGAACAATAATTCCAAAATAGGCAAGAATGATGACAAAGTACGATGCTGTGATGACAAGATAGAGCATTGCAATAACTCAATAGGGAACAATTGTGACACAAGACAATGAATGACACACAAGCATACTGTCATGACACAATAGGACACAGTGAAGGCACAAAGCAAAACCCTTTGGCAGAAGATGTAATTGTGGTTTTACATTAGGATGCTGTGATGGTAAAACAGAACACCATGATGGCACAGTAGGACATTTTGATTGCACAAGATGGACTCAAAATGCTCAGCGATGGCACAACAGGGCACTATGTTGGCAAAATAAGACATTATGATGGCAAAACAGAGAACTGTTCTGACTTAAGACAGCATGATTAAGGCATAATAGGTAATGGTGATGACACAGTAGCCAGAGAAGTGGCAAACAAGACACTTTGATAACACATTAGAGTACAGAAGTGACTCAATATGTCAAAAAATGACAGTGATAAGGCAATGTAGCAAAAAGGCATTTTGATGGCAGACTAGAGAACATTGATAGCACAAGTCTGTGTTTTTGATGGGACCTTAGGGCAAAATGATGGCCCAGAAGAATATAGTGATCCCACAATAGGGCACTGTTTTTGCACAATATGAAATAGTGATGGCAAAATAGACAACAAATTAGGAGAGTGGCACAAATGGAATATCACAATAGTACTATGATGACCCATTTAGATATAGTGATGGTATAATATGCTAATGCAAAAACGGTAGAAAAGTGTGATTCCACTATACAGAGAAGACACAAGGCAAAAACTTTTACCATACAAGGAAATTATGGTTGTATAACAGGATGCTGTGATGGCAAAGCAGGGAAATATGATAAATCAATCAGGCACAATAATGGTAACATAGGACATAGACAGCAAAATAAGGAACTTAGATGGCTCAGTAAGATACAGTTATGATTCCAAAATGATCTCATAGTTGGGGCCTGTGATAATTTATTAGGGCACACTGATGGCACAAAATGGCACAGTGATGACAATAGCCTACAGGAAGGTATGAAAGAACACTCTAGTGATAGAAATAGGGCATAATGATGTCATAATTGGATACTCTGATGGCACTATAGGATAATGAATTGCCAGAACAGTAGACTTAGAAAACTCATTAGAGTACAGTGATTTCACAAGATGGCAGAGTAATGCCACAACAGGTTCCTGCAAGGGAGCAATGTGACAATGTAATAGCAAAATAAGGCACTGTAATAACTCAGTAGTATAAAGGGATCACACAATATTGAAGAGTCACAGAACAGTAGAGCACAGCAATGGCACCAAGGAATGTCTGATTGTCTTCTTTTACTCACTGTACAGCCACCCTTGTAAAAGGCCATATGTCCCTCTGGGAAAGAATCGGAGAGAGGCAAACAGTAAAACTCTTAAACAATTTTTCAAGGTCCTTCCTCAGGGGAACCTGGCCATCTCTTCACCCAAAAGGTTCTGGGTCTGAAAACTGGCTAAAATCTGGAAATTGGTTCATGAGGTGATATTCCCTTTGTCACAGTCCAATGTAGCCTTTCTTTCTTTTGTTTGAGAAATGTTCTCCTTATACAGACCTAACCAAAAAAAAAATGTAGTAGGTTTCTTATGTATTTCATGCCTGAAAACACCAAGATTGACAAGCCAGTACCAAAACCCTGAAAGAGTATTGGCACTATAAAATTCACATTGTCTGTGCTGACCATTACATGTTAGATCATTATGAACATTGCTTTTTCTATACTCTCATTACAATAACTACTATTGTCTTGCCTTCAGCAAGTCAAGGCTGCCACCTGGCCCCTGATACTTTGGGGTCCAGTTAAAATTACTGTATTTAATTTATCCAACTGAGCAACAGTGAGTCCACCACTAAGGTCTACAACAAGGAAAACAACAACAAAGCTCCTCAAATGTGCCGGTGCCCTTCCCACCATTCTGCATATTATAGGGTTAGTGAAGAGCATGTCTTCTGTGCCTTCTCATTGTGGTGGGGTAGGTTTTACACAGCATATTCTAGCTTTGCAATTTCCCTGAGCCTTAAAATCCCTTTACCAACACTAGACCAAGGAACAGCAGGCATCTTCAATGCCTTTTAATTGGGCAGTCTTCTGACAAACATTTCAATTAATTACTTAAACAGCTTTGACAAAATTTTTTAACTGTGGGAATTTTCATATTAAATCTATAATCTCCACTAAGAGGGCCTATATCAATCAATTTAGTCTGGTCCAGTTTTACATCCCTTCCACCATTATCCCACACCTTTAAAATCCATTTCCACACACAGTCTTCAGACTTCTGTTTGAGTGAATTAGTAAACTCACTAAGCTCTTTAATAGTGTAGAATACCTTCTTATGGACTACACTTCCTATTATTGGTGGATATAAGTATTATCTTGCCTAACATCTCCTTCAGAGAAACATCACTGGCGGTTTAGCCAAAAACGAAGGGTTAATTTCCTCAGTCAAAGGTAGAAAATACTTTTTCGAGGGGTGGGGATAAAGTAAGTCTTCTGCTGAGGATGCAGAGACAACTTACTCAGGTGAGATAAACCCTTGAGTACCTGAGAGTTCAAAGTTCTCAGTTTCAATAGGGTCCTCCCAGACATGGTCATCCAAAGATACAGGATCATATTCTTTTTTTTTTCTTTTTTATTTATTTATTTTTTTAAGTTTTTTTTTTAATATTTATTAAGTACACCTTATTCATTTTGTATCCCCTCATAAGCCCCTTCCTCCTCCCCTCCCGATCCCACCCTCCCTTCCCTTTCTGCATGCATGCCACTCCCCAAGTCCACTGATAGGGGAGGTTCTCCTCTCCTTTCTGATCTCAGTCTATCAGTTCTCATCAAAAGTGGCTGCATTGTCCTCTTCTGTGGCCTAGTAAGGCTGCTCCTCCATCAGGGGGAGGTGATCAAAGAGCAGGCCAATCAGATTATGTCAGAGGCAGTCCCTCTTCCCACTACTATGTAACCCACTTGGACACTAAACTGCCATGGGCTACATCTGTGCAGGGGTTCTAGGTTATCTCCATGAATAGTCCTTGGTTGGAGTATGAGTCTCTGGGAAGTTCCCTGTGTTCAAATTTTCTTGTTCTGTTGCTCTCCTTGTGGAGACCCTGTTCTCTCCAGCTCTTACTATTTCCTACTTCTTACATAAAATTCCATTCACTTTGCCTGATAGTTGGCTATCAGGCTCAGCATCTGCTTTGATAGTCTGCAGGGCAGAGGCTTTCAGAGGCCCTCTGTGATAGGTTCCTAATTTGTTTCCTGTTTTCTTCTTCTGGCTTTCAGAGGAAAGCCAGGATCATATTCTTTACCAACAAATGCTTTTACTTTAGTGGCTGATACCCTCTGTGCTGACTCATTTTATGTCAAATTGGCACAAGTTAGAGTCATTGGAGGGGAGGGAACCTCAATTGAGAAAATATCAGCATAAGATCAAGCTGTAAGTAGGCATGTAAGACATTTTCTTGAGGATCCAACCCATTGTGGGTGATGCCATTCCTGGACTGGTTGCTCTGGATTGTATAAGAAAGCAGTATGAGCAAGCCATGGTGATCAAGCCAAAAAGCAGCACCCCTTCATGGCCTTTGCAACAGCTCTTGCCTCTGGGTTCCTGCTTTTTTTGAGTTCCTTGTTCCAATTTTTATCAATGATAAACAACATGAATGTGTCACCTACTTTGTCTCTAGAACCCTTTTACATATTAGCCTTTATCTATTCACTGCACATATATTAAGCTTCCAGTCCCTGGGAATTCAGGCCTCCCACCTTACTAGTTCCCTAAGCTATAGTTATGCTCTGCCTTCCACACAGGGAGTCTCTTTAGCCTTAAGTCTGGTTATATTTAGAACAAGAGGTAACTACTGTTAGACACTAAGAGAACATAAGTATTGTGTTGTCTGGCATTTCCTTCAGAGAAAGTCACTGATGTTTTGGTAGACAAAGAAGGATTAATTTCCTCAGCCAGATAGAAAAGGCAATATTTCATGGAAGTGAGATTGGATACATCTTCTGCTGAATGTGGAAAGATCACCTCTTCTGGTGATAAACACTTGAAAACCTGAAGGTTCAAAGTTCCCAGCTTTGGGTCTCAGAATAGGGTCCTGCCATACATCTCCAAACACAGTTATGGGACCAATGCCCCTTTTAACCCACTAGTGCTCTTTAACTGACAACACCTTCCAAGAGTGGAACTCAAATTTTCACTGTAATTTGGCTAGACTTGTCATGACTCAATTGGGCATAGAAATGTCACAAAAGGCCAATGTGAAGGCAAAGAAAACAGTGCAATTGCAGTATAGGACATAGGGAAGACACAAAAGAAAAACTTTTGGCACAAATGAAAATTGTGATCATATGCTAGGATGTGCTTATGTTCCAATAGAATGCTATGATGGCAAAATAAGACACTATGATAGTAAAATAGAGACTTATTATACTCAATGGGTCACAGTGATTGTACCATAGAACACAGTAATGGCACAATGGGACATTTTAGTGAAACAATAGAGTACAGTGATGGCATGTTAAGATATAATGATGGTACAATAGGGAAGCGTAATGGCACAAATGGGCACAGTGACAGCAAAGTAGGTCACAGTATTGGCACAATACAACACAATGGTAGCACAATTTGCAACAATGATAGCACAAAATAACACTATGATGGCCCAATATGACGCTACAATGGCACATTAGTCCACTGTGGTAGTACAATAAGGTCCTATGGTATCTCAATAGTGGACACTGATTTACCATGTCATCACAGTGTGTTCAGTTGGACACTGTGATGACATGATATGCCATTGTGATGACTCAATAGGACAGAGTGGTGGCACAATAACTCCGTGTGATGTTAAAATAGATCAATGGCACAATAGGACACAGTGACAGCACAAGAAATCATAGTGATGTCACAATAGTTCATTGTGTTAACTCTTTAGGGCACAGTGGTGGCATAATTTGTCAAAGTTATGGCACAAAATGACACTTTAGGGTATGATTAGAAACTGTGGTAATACAATTGGGTACCATGATAGCTAAATAGCCCATATTGATGGCACAATCAGACATAATAATGGTACAAAAGGGCATTGTGGAAGCAAATTGTCAGCATGATGACTCTAGGACACCACAGCACTAGAAGACTTAATAGGACATTCTGAAGATTCATAAAGCTGAGCGATAATAAAATAGGGCAAAATTATTATACAACAGAACACCATGATTACTTTATAGAGCACAGTGATGGCACAGCAAACAACTTTGATAACACAATAGTAGAGAGTAATGGAACAATAGGCCAACTTGATGACTTAATAGGACACAAGATGGCTCAATGAGGCACAACAATAGTACATTAAGCCAAAGTAATAGAACTAGAGAAAGCCTGATGGCACCATAGAATGCTGTGATGACTCAATATAGCAGTGATTGCACATTAGGGAACTGTGATGATTTAACAACAACACCAAAAAAAAGCAAAAGACAGTGACAGCACAATAACTTAAAGTGATAAGTGATGCAACAATCGGGCCATGTGATGGCATAATGGGGCAATGGTGGCACAGTATGACACAGTAATGGCACACCAGAACAATGTGGTGGCACAATATAACACTGTGACAGTAATATAAGATACTTCAATGGCACAACAGAGAACCTTGGTGACTTAATAGGACATGGTTATGGTAAAACAGTGATTTCACAATCAGACACAATCATGGCACAGCAGGAGACTATGATGATTCATTAAGGCAAAATGACGGCTCATCAATGACATAGTATGGCATTACAGGGCACAGTGATGGCAATAGACCACTGGTAAGGCATAAGAGAAAGCGTTAATGAAAGAATAGGGCACCCTGATGGCAAAGTGGACACTGTGGTGGCACTATAGCACACTGTGACAGAAAAAAAAATAGTGAACTCTGATGTCTCTTTTATGACATAGTGTTTCACAATAGGGAATAATGATGGCATAACAGACCTCAGAGAAGGAACAACAATGGCAAAAATAGGGCATTGTGATGGCTCACTAGTGAACAGAAATCACATAATATTAAGAAGTCATGACACAACAGAGTACAGAGACAGCACAATGGGACACAGTATTGATACAATAGGATACACTTATGGCATAATAACACAGTGATGAAAGAAGATATCGTGATAGCACAAATTGTCACTGTAATTGCAAAGACAGGTTAAGGAACTGTTGGCATTGTAGGACTATGGGACAGCAAATTAAGGCAAACTAATGGCATAGTCAGGCAGTGATGACACTGTGGCAACACACTAGGACACAATAGGCCACTGTGGTGACTCAATTTTACGTGGATATTGCATACTATGTCGCAACAGGAGAGTTTTATAGCACAATATGTCTAGTAATAACATAATAGAGTACAGTGCTGGCATAAGAGAATACGTTTTGACGCAGTTTTGGTATGTTGTGATAGCACAATAAGACATAGTGATTTCACAACTGGGCACAGTAATGACACAAAAGACAATGTGATGACATAATAGGCTGATGTAATGACTCAGTTAGATACTATGATTATTCAATATGAAACATTGATGTCATAATAGGCAAAAATGAAGGCTCAAAAGTGAAACTGAAGACACAGTATGGCACAACAAAGCATTGTGATGGCACATTAGAACACGTTAATGACACAGTATAATACACAGTATGATATTATAATGACACAATATAGTCCTGTGATGACCCACTAGGGCACAATGGTTCTATGACAGGACGCTGTTATGGAACAATAGAGCGCAATAATGGCACAACAGTACACACTGATGGAACAAGAGAAAATTGTAACAGCACAAAATGTCACTCTAATTACTCAGTAGATCAGAGTGACAGCACAATTGGGCATAGCAATGGCACAATAGAGAAGTGTGGTGACACAACAGAACAGAGTTATTGCACTTTAGAGCTTGGGAATATTAATGGAGCAATAGGACACAATGGCTCAGTGATAGTATAATTGTCCATAGTGCTGGCAAAATAGGCAATAGTGGTGAGTCTACAAGGCACAGAATTACACAATAATGCATAGTGATAGTAAAATAAGGCAGAGAGAGTGATGGTACAGAAGGCCAATGGGAATGAGCACTAGATACTGGACTGATGACAGGGCTCTGTGGTGAGTCAATAGCAGAGAGTGATGGTACAATAGAACACTATAATGTCAGAACAGAACACAGTGAGAGCACATTTAGGCACTGTGATGGCATAGGAAGGCAATGTTATGACAAAGCAGTGAATTGTCATGTCTAAACAGGGCTCTGACACAGCATAGCATGGCACTTAGATGCTACAGTAGGACACTGTGATCTCACCAAATGGCTATGTGATTGCACAGTATGGGCACTCTGATGGCACAGAAGAGTATTGAAATGTAACCATTGTAATGACAAGACAGGACACTGTATGGCACAATAGGGAAACGAGGATACACAATAGGACAGTGTGATGGGCAAACAAGGCACTGCTATGGTACAATAGAATGCTGGTCATAAGATATAGCACTGTGATGGCACAATCAGACATGGAGATGAAGCCATAGAATACTACGCTGGCACAACTGGGCCCCACGTTGTCACAAAAATGAACTGTGGTGTCAAAGTATGTCATGGTGATAGCACAACAGGACACGGGGATGGCACAGCGAGGCACTATGAAACCCAATGGACCACAGTGATGTCACCAAGGGGCCCTTTAGTGACACAATAAGGCTCTGTAATCATACCAGGACAGAGTGATGACACAGTGGTACACTCTAATGACACAGTAGAACACTATGAGAGCACAATAGGGCACGTAATGAAAAAATAGCACAGTAAGATGACACGGTAGGAAACCGAGATGGCGCAAGAGGACACTATGATGGCACAGTTGGCACTGTGATGGCACAGTAGGATGTTGTGATGTCAAAATAGGACACAGAGGTGGTACAATAGGGCAGCATGACATCCTCACTTGCATAATAAGGCAATAAAATGTCATATTAGGGCACAGCAATGGTACAATAGCACAAGGTAATGACGTAATAGGGCACGAGCCCAATTCACACTGTGTTGGCAGAGCCAGGAACCAAGATGAAACATGTCACTTTGGTGGTTCAATATGGCACTCTGAAGGCACAGAGATGTTCTTTTGTGATAGAGTAAGACTGTGATGACAAAAGAGAATACTACAATGTCACAAATTGACTCTTTGGTGAGACAATATGACACTACAATGGCACTCGATGGTAAAATAGAGCAGTGCGATGTCACAACAGGGCACTGTAATGGCAGATTAGGGCACAGTGAAAACACAATAGGAAACTTGGATGACACAATGGAAAACAGTGTTTGCACAAGAGACACTGTGATGTTCAATTAGGGACTGTAGCGGAACAATATGGAAGTGACATCCCAAAAGGACATTGCGATGGCACAGTAGGACACTAAATTGTCACAATAGGGCATTGTGATGACAACATACAGCAATGTGGTGGCACAAGAGGACACCAGGATTCAACAAAGGCACACGGTGATGGCACAAAATGACACTCCTGTCACACTAGTACACTGCGGTATCATAAAGGGGGAACGTGATTACACAACAGTTTCTTGTAATGACAAAAATAGAGATCTTTATTGGCACCAAAGTACACTATAATGATACTACCCGGCCCTGTAATGATACAACAGGACTCTGTCATGGTACTGTGGGGAACAGTAATGGCGCGACAGTGTGTTGACAAAGTAAGACACAGTGATGTCACAATAGGGAAATGTTATACCATAACAGTGAACAACTGTGATGCCAAAACTGGGCTCCCTGGTGGCACAGAAGGGAACTGTTAGGATACAGCATGGTACTGAGAGAGCACCTCAAAATAAGGCACTAGGGTTGCACAAATGGGCACGGTGAGGGCACATTAAGGCAGAGTGGTGGAAGAATATGATAAAAGAGGCACTGTGGTGGAACAAGAAGGCATTTTGTCGGCAGAGCTGTGCACCGTGATTGTACAGAGGACAATGTTATCACACAACAGGGAAACTGTGATGTCAAAATAGGACCTTGAAATGGCACAATAGTCCACTGTGATGGCAGAACAGAGCATAATGAAGAAAGCACAAAAGGAGAAAGCAATGACACAATGCGGTACGTGGCACAGTAAGTACTGAAAATGGCAAATAGGGGACGGTAATATGGCACAGCTGGACACTGTCAGGCACATTAGGTTACTCTGCTGGTGAAACAGGTCATTGTGATTATACTGTAGAACACAGTGATAGCACTATTGTGTACTTTAGCATCATAAAAAAACTGTGATAGCAAAAATAAACGTTGTGGCACACAGGGGACCTCAACACAATAGGGCACTGTGATCAGAATATGGTGTTATAATGGCAAGTGGGACACTCTCTTGGCACTGTCGGGCACTCTGGTTCCTAATTTCACATTGTGGTTGTTCAATATAATATTGGGACGGCACTATATGGCGTTGTGTGTATCTGTGAGCATGCGTGATTGAGCAGGTAGCATTACAATGCAATGATGCCTATGATGGCATCATGGAGCTTTGTGGAGGTGCCAGGAAACTTTTCCAAGGCTATGTTAAGATGGGGAAATAGATCATTGTGAATTAACCAACCTAACTTAATTGATGAGTCTCAGGTAAAATTAAGACCCTTGCTCAAGAACACAAGTCAGATATCAGATGAGGAGCAAAAGTACTTATCTTTGGGCTCCACGAAAGTATACATACATATGTGCTGCACACACACACGTGCACAAAGACATAGAAAGAGACACATACATTTGTTTTATTTTACTTTCATTTATATGTAAATGCATGTTTGTGTATATGCACACATGAATGCATGTGCTTGTAGAAAGAGAATATCAATGCCATGGAGTCTTCTGGAAGAACAATTAGTGCTCTTAAATACTGACCCATTGCTCCAGCCCAATACAGCCATCTAAAAATTCTCCTTGTACAAAACTGTCAACAGCACCACAAGGTTTGTGTGTCCATGAGAGTTATGCTGCTGTCTGGGGCTTAGTTTCTCTCTATCTTCACTAATGGGCAGAATATTGTGGCCCACTCCCAAAGGTGCTACACCTCATCTCTGTATCCTTTAAAGACATTTTTCTTAATGTTGTGAATGCTTATAGATCTGCAGATGAGGATGAAAAGCTGAACAGGCTATATAAGCAGGTCTTACCTACAACTTGGAGTCCTTGTAAGGATTTCCTCCATAGAAGAAAAAAAATGAAGGCAAGGAGGAAGCTCAGACACAGGCTGATTTCATAATACACTTGAGGAATCCCATCTTAAAAGGGAAGAGACTGACTTCTCTCACAGGCTAGGATTTTAATCAAGGCTTGGTAAGGAGTGTGTTCAAAGGCAATGAGGTCTAGACCAGCCAAGCAGTATTCATGGTTAAATTAGGAAGCACATGTATAGTATCGGTGATGCCGCCATCAGGAAACTGACTTTGGGAAACTGAAACAGTGAATTTATTAAAATTAGCCAGAAGAAAGGGAGCTGTGCATGTCAGAATCAGGGCAGAAACACCAAGGCTACACATCAAGTCTTTGCAGAAAGAGGGCTAAAAATGGGGTTGGCACTCTGATGTGCTGTTGATTGGAAGCAAAAGAGAAGAGGGAAGAGGCAGAATGTGACATCTGAGAGATTTCAGTGAGGAGAAATATGTGGTTCCAGCTGCTGACTCAGACACGGTGCCCTCTACACAGACCAGAAAGACATTGGAGGCCCGAGGAAGTCACTGTCCACCCACACTGACAGGCAGCAGGCAGAAAAGAACTCCATCCTGCAGAGGTGGGGATTGGATTCTGATTATAGTATGGCTGAATTTGGAAAGCAATTTCTCCCCAAACTGTTTTGCTAAGAGGCCAGGACAAATAATAGCTTGACCTCAGCTTCAGGAAACTCCTAGCAAACCAATCAGCTCAGCTAACCCATATTTCTGACCTGCAGAACACAGAGGTAAATTGTGTCATCATAAAAGCTGACTCTATGGTCATACAGAAGCTTTCTGCTTCCTTCAAAAATGTCCAATACACTGAATGGAAAAGGAAATGATATTTCTATTTTCCCAATTCCATTCCACTACCTGGTTTGCCTCTTCTCAAATAATAAAGTTCTTTTTTTTGGTATAATGTGGTCTTTTGGGTCTTTTCCATTTCATATATAATATTGTTTTGGTATTTAGGACAGACTGTCTTTCATGGTTCATCTTCATATGAATACATTATTTTCAGAACCAGGCTACAATTCCAGGGAGACTTAAAGCCTTGCCTTGTTAATTACTGCATACACATCCATGCAAAAGTGTGTGAGTGGGGTGTGTGTGTGTTGTGCTGTGTTTCCCACAGCATATAGTAGCTTTTGAAACTCTGTGATCTGGCCTGATTCCATGTACTTCTTTAGCTTATCGTCCATCACTTGCTGGCATATTTCCAGAATTTTAATCTGCACTTGGTGTCTTAGGGTTTCTAGTGCTTTGACTAAACACCATCACCAAAGTAACTTGGGAAGGGAAGGTTTATTTGTCTTACACTTCAACAATATTGTTCATCATCATAGAAGTCAGGATAGGAACTTAAACATGGAAGGAACCTGACAGCAGGAGCTGATGCAGAGGATGTAGAGGAGTGCTACGCACTGTCCTTCTCAGCTTATGTTTTATTTTTTTTAAGAACCCAGGACCACTAGGCCACAGATAGCATCACTGGTAATTGGAATCACCCTGTCCCATCAATTCCTAATTAAGAAAAATGTTCTACAGCATTATCATATGAAGACAGTTTCTCTTAATTGAGGCGCCCTTCTTTCAGGTGACGTTAGCCTGTGTAATTTGATATAATTTGGGCACTTGGAAAATATTTTCTGTAAAGTACCAGTGTCCAGTGTCCTTTACCTTGCTGGTGAATAGCATGGTGTTAAGGGCGGTAGCCTTGGAACACAAAGAGGAGTAGAAAGATGAAGATGAGGAGGAGGTCGAGGAGGAAGAGAGTGATGCTGGATTCTGAGATTATAAAGGAAAGAAAGAGGCTGTGGAGATGGCTCAGGAAGTAGGGATGTGAGATTGCTGTGAGATTGTAAAAGCCTGAGTTGAGGTTTCAGAATATCAGGCTGTGAAGAATCAGGAGGATTACTTGGATTTTGTGGCTGCAAACCTAGCTGAAAAAGTGCAAGCTCCAGATGCAATAAGAGACCCTAACTTCAAAGGAAAAAACAAACAAACAAACAAACAAAGAGTGGTGGAGGATGACTGTATCTATCCTCCTCTGTCCTCTACAGAGCACCAAACTCACAGACAGCACCAGACACACAAAAATTTAATTAAAAGTTTCGTGGTTGATAGTTTACTGTGGTTATCCTCAGAGACTATATGGAACTGTATGGAGAGTTTTAGGATGCTTTGTTGTTGTTTAGGATGTTTGTTTGTTTTTGGTTATTTGTGTTGGTTTGGGTGGTAGAAATTTCAACTGGCTTTTGGTGAGTAGAGAGCAGAAATGCTACAGGGCTTAGGACACAACTACTAGGTGGAAGAATCTACCCAAAATCAACACACTTCAGGCTGAGGAACCTTGTTCTAAAAACAACACTGCCTAGTGGTGATGTCAAGGTACAGCTGTCATCTCAAGGAAATAAAATAGAGTATATTCTGGAGTCAAAGTGAGCCACCTTACTCCAGGGACATAAATTTAGATAGTCCCCATGTATTAGTTTCTTTTTTATTGCTGTGACAAGCACCATGACTAAGGTAACTTATAAAGGAAAGTATTGAATTGGATTTAAGGTTTCACAGTGTCAGCATCCACAATGATGGAGAAAATGCACGGCAGCCCCAAAAGTTGAGCGCACATACTTTGATCCCCAAATAAAATGCAGAAAGGGAGCTAACTCAAATGGTAGAGTCTTTTAAAACCTCAAAACCTGCTCCCAGTGACATACTTCCTCCAATAAGGCCACACCTCCTAATCCTTCCTACAGAGTTCCATTTACTGAGGACGTAGTATTCAAACACAGGAGCTGGCTGGTGGTGACTCACACCTTTAACCCCAGCATTCTGGAGGCAGAAGCAGGCAGATACCTGAGTTGGAGGCCAGCCTGATCTACAGATCCAGTTCCAGGACAGCCAGAACTATACCAAGACACCCTGTCTAGAAAAACCAAAAGAAAACAGAAAGACAAAAGAAAACAAAACAAACAACAATAAAGTAGGATCCTATGAATGTTATATTCCATTAAAGAATCACAGAATAATACTGTGTTTTAGCATGGCAATCATTTCATAGTTTTCATATGAACATAGTTCATAGTTTTCATAGGAACAAAGCAAAGAAAGTTATAAATCAAGACATTCTAAAATCCTTGGGTCAGAACATCGGGTAGATTACGGTAAAGTAATAAAGTCTCTGCTACAGGTCTCAGATGTTCTCTGATGACACTTACAGCCTTTGGGTATATGGAAGCTAAGAGTCTGTTTATATGTTACTATATAAACTATATAGTCTATAGAGAAAGAGACTATGTAGTTTATATAGTCACAAGGATATTATGTCAGATACTGTGGTGAGCATTAAATTGTTATTTAAGGACTAAAGATAACCCAAGATGATTTGGCTCAAAATCTGCAATATTGTAACTTTTTTCAGTCACAGAAGTTTTCATCAAACAGTTAGCGCTGTCTAACAATTACACAGATATTATCCCCTAGTAGGGAATATCAGTTCATTCTAGCTCTACATAAGTTTAGGTTCCTGGCCACACTATAGAAACTAAGTAACCATTTATAAAATCGAATGATGTACGACCCAGCTCTTAGGAGTGTTGTAATAACACATGAATAATAGCATTTACTTATTCAATAATTTACAGATGTATCTGGTATGTCTAGATATATTAATTTGTCAATTCCTTAAATGAAAATGTTTCATGAACTACAAATTAGTGTCTCTTTCCTGAAACAGCTAACCCTAAGGTAATGATTATGTCCATAAAAGCTAAGTGAAAACCAAGCTCTCAGCAAATTGCCTAATTAAAACCTAGCATAGTCATCTCCTAATAGCCTGGTATGTTATCTCTGTCTTTAAAGACCAGGCCTCATTTGCACAAATATCCACATTAAGTCCAATACTATTTATCTTGTCAAGTTATGAAATGTTGCTGCAAAGTTGCTTTCCACATGTTGGGGCATCTAAGCCTCGGAGAAAACTCTTCTAAGCAGTAATGGGTCTGTTTGTAGAACCACATCACTAGAGGGATGATTTACCAAAGAAATTTTTCTCACATTTTTTTCTAAATAAGTAATGTATAGATCTTTCAAAAATCAATATATCACTTTACAATTTTTTGAAAGTTAATGCAAATAAATAAAAGTAATTTATTTAAGGAGGAAAATGTAGCTTTCAAAATCAGAAGCTGGTAAACTCTTCTCATATCAGAAGCTCAATTTGATCTGAAAGAAAAACAGATCCATCAATGTCTATTCAGCTCTCTAGAAAACCTGAGGGACATTTTCTTCCTCCTTGTTGAATCTGTGTGTGAGATGTTATTTAAGTAATTTTAGTCCTGAAAGATTTACACTAAAGAATACCAGGAACTTGCACTTTGCATTAACTTTTCTTATTCTGTACATGTGTATACTATGTATGTGTGTAGGAGTGTATGCATGTGCATGTATATGTGAATACACACCCCCATGCGTGCACTTGTGAAAGTCAGAGGTGAGCCTCAGGTGTCTCCTCCCTCTGTCATTCTACACCTTACTTTTTGAGACAGCACCTCTCACTGTACTGGAAGCTCACCAATTTCCCAGGTTGTCTGGTCAGCAAGCCTCAGTGGTCTGCTAGTGAGCACCCATGATCCTCCTTTTTCCACCTCCCCAGCCCTGTGATGCCAGATAGGTACCATCACACTAGCTTTTGTGTGTGCTGAGATCTGAATTTGGGTCCTTATGCTTCAATAGCCAAAAATTTACTCTTGGTGCTATTTTCTGTGCCTCTATATCTTGTAAATATTCCTTAGATTTTTTAGGCATAGATAAATGACCTTGAAAATAAGAAGGGGGTCATGTTTCCTCCTACAATGATATTCAGTAGCAAATAGGAAGCATCCCAGTACTATGGTATGAACTATGATACACGTGTTTGATTCTGACTCAGTGGCTCTTCTCTCCTACTAGAATCTCTTCCATGGTTGAGTCCTTCATCAAAGCCAAGGCCTGACTGAGAGTCCATGGAAAACACATTTCAGTGATTATGTTTACTGAAATATCATGCCAAATATAAGGAACTATAAATGACTAATATGAAATATGATGAAATATCATACAGGGATGATTTTAACATTTAACTGTTTTAAACGTATAACAGGATTATAGCATAGTGTGCTGACTGCTTTGTCAACATGACATAATCTACAATCATTTGTGAAGACGGAACTTCAGTAAGAAAATGCCTCCTTCACTTTGGCCTGTAGTCAAGCCGTGGATCACTTTCATGAGTAATGATTCATGCAGGAGGGCTCAGTCCACTATCAAGTGAGGCCATGGCACCCACCTATGAAAACCTTGATTACAATTTCTAAATGAACATGCCTGGATCAGAGGCATCTACACCCATCATGGCCAGATTCACAGCCCATGAAAACCATGAGATTATCTCTGTTCTTTGACATCTTTTGTTTGGAAAAATTTATGACACAACAACTTAGTTCTAATGTGCCAGCTCTGGAAACATTGCTGAGTCCAAGTAAACCTTAAGAAGCAAATAACCCTGAATACATTTGAGCTCATCTCTACAACAAGATTCTGTGTCTTGTTCTGAGGCTTACTTAACACAAAAGTGACAAGCCCCAGCTTCCTGGGTTTAAATACTGTATCTAGGGCTCACTAATTTACTGCCTCTGGAAGCTGCTTCATTTGTTCCTCTGTTTCTACATATGTGTAAGGAGAATGATGACAGGACCTACTTATCCTCAGTAGTTTTAATTGTCAACTCAACCTAGCCTAGAATCACCTGAGAAAGTCTACATTGTGGGATTTTCCATTTTAGGTTTGTCTGTTGGCTTATGTGTAGCAGTGGGTTGTCTTGGTTGTTCAGGAATATAGAAGGGTCTAGTGCAGTCTGGGCCTGCCATTCCCTGAACAGGTGGTCTAGGCTATATAAAAAGGATAGGTAAGGTAAGTATGAACCTGGGAGGAATATGGAAGCCAATAAGCATGGTTTCTGCTTCAGGTCTCTGCCTTGGGTTCCTGCCATAACTTCCCTTTGTGACATTCTGTGATATGGAAGTATAAGCTAATTAAGTCCTTCCCTCTCTTAAGTTGTGTTTGGCCAGAGTATCTATCACAGAAGCAGAAAAGAAACTGGAAAACCTCTGTATGTAGAATGTTGTTCATATTGTGGTATCTCTCTTTCATGTTCTCAGCATGAAGCATGGAGAAAAAGCATAGTCAGTCTTTGCCTGTATGAACAATATTACTTGATCTTTCTGTCCATCTAACTACATTGCAATTTATTTGAAGACATGAACAATTTTTCATGTTATTCGATGCTTCATAGATATAGATAGTTAAAGAAGATTTTTACACTCTGACACCACAAAATATTGATAACTTAAAGGTCCATTGATTTAATATTTTATTTGCACTCTTAAATCAGTCATCTCTTCTGGTTCTGCAAGTTTTTGAGGCCTTGGTATCAGTGGATTGTATAAATTATCTGATTCTTTATTTCCATTGCCTTCAGCCACTGTGAAAGACATGTTCAATTTTTTTCAAAAAAAAATCAAATTATATTAGTCCTCTGACAGATACAGGGGTGGTAAAGATCCTTTGCCAATCTGTAGGCTGTCATTTTGTTCTGAGGACAGTGTCCTTTGCTTTACAGAAGCTTTTCAGTTTCATGAGGTCCCCTTTATTGACTGTTTCTCTTAGAGCCTGTGCTGTTGGTGTTCTGTTCAGGAAGTTGTCTCCTGTAATAATGAGTTCAAGGCTCTTCCTCACTTTTTCTTCTAAGCGGTTTAGTGTGTCTGGTTTTATGTTGAGGTCTTTGATCCACTTGGACTTTAGTTTTGTGCAGGGTGATAAGTATGGATCTATTTGCATTTTTCTACATGTAGACATCCAGTTAGACCAGCAT